>JAGFNQ010007518.1:95602-398709 GCA_024364735.1 Boesenbergia rotunda
TAATTCCGGGAGCCAGGCTGCTTGCGATGCGTGGTCACACGGAGACTTCCTGTGCCGCAATTACGTTCTTAATGCGCTGGGCAATGCGCTATATAACGTATATTGCATGATGGAGACGGCCAAGTCACTGTGGGAATCGCTAGAGAAGAAATACAAAACCGAAAACGCCAGACTGATGAAATTCATCGTCGGCCGGTTTCTAGATTTCAAACTGGTAGATTCCAAGAGCGTCACGTCTCAGGTCCAAGACATACAACTGATAATGCATGATCTGGACGCCGAAGGAATGCCGCTGAACGAGTCATTCAAAGTTGCTGAGGTAATCGAGAAACTCCCTCCGTCATGGAAGGATTTCAAAAATTACCTAAAGCACAACCAGAAGGCTCAAGGCAAAAGCTTCAAGGGCACGTGCTACAATTGTGGAAAGTTAGAACACATGTCCAAAGACTGCAGACGCCCGAAGAAGACAACCAAGAGCCAGAAGAATGTTGCGAACCAAGTCGCAACCTCCGCTGACATAGATCTCAGCGCTCTGGATCTCACTGCGGTCGTGTTCGAAGCCAACTTGGTGGACAACCCGAAGCAGTGGTGGATCGATACTGGAGCAACCCGCCACGTCTGTTCGGACAAGGCGATGTTCTCCAAGTACACCCCGATAAGTGGAAGAAAGCTCTATATGGGCAACTCCACGACGTCCTCAATTGTTGGACTCGGGACAGTTGTTCTAAAAATGACGTCTGGGAAGGAGCTAACTCTCATTGATGTGCTCCATGTTCCCGACATCAGGAAGAACTTAGTTTCTGGATCGGCACTTGTTAAAGTCGGATTCAAACTAGTGTTCCAATCCAACAATTTTGTGCTTACGAAGAACGGTGTCTTCGTAGGAAAGAGGTATTTAGAACAAAATTTGTTTAAGATGGTTATAATGACTGTACACCGTAATTTTGATGGTAATAAATTAAAAGCTTCCGGCTATATTGTTGAGTGTTTTAATTTATGGCATGATCGGCTTGGGCATTTCAATAATAATACTCTGAAACGTCTCGTCAAACTAAATTTATTATCGAACATCAATGTTGACGAAACATACAAATGCGAAGTGTGCGTGGAGGTGAAAATGACGAGACTACCTTTTCATTCGGTGGAAAGGTCAACGACTCCTCTAGAATTAATACATAGTGATCTATGTGACTTGAAATTCGTGCAAACTAGAGGAGGTAAAAAGTACTTCATTACTTTTATCGATGACTACACAAGGTTCTATTATGTCTTTCTTTTAAGAAGTAAAGACGAAGCCCTACAAGTTTTCAGAACCTATAAAACGGAAGTTGAAAATCAACTTGAAAAACAAATTAAAATAATTCGTATCGATAGAGGTGGAGAATATGGTGCACCGTTTGATGAATTCTATTTAGAATCTGGAATCATCCATCAGACAACGACACCTTACTCACCTCAATCGAATGGTGTTGCCAAACGTAAAAATCGAACACTAAAGGAAATGATGAATGTCTTGTTGATAAATTCAGGCTTACCCCAGAACTTGTGGGGGAAGCTATATTATCAACAAACCACATTCTCAACAAAATCTCTCACAAGAAAAATGATAAAACACCATATGAACTATGGAAAGGCCGCGAGCCATCGTACAAATACTTGAAAGTGTGGGGGTGCTTAGCAAAGGTCGACGTATCAAAGTCAAAGTAAGTTAAGATCGGACCTAAAACGTTCGATGCAATATTTGTCAGATATAACCAAAACAGTAGTGCATATCGCTTCATAGTTCATAAGTCAGACATTCCTGATATTCATGTGGGTACAACCATAGAATCTCGAAATGCAATAATTTTTGAAGACGTGTTCCCAAATAAAAAGGAAAACGTTCAAAATAATGACAACGGAAGTTCTAACAAAGATAATGTTCCAGAACTTAGTTGTCATAAAAGGGTTATTGACGATCAAAGCGAAGAGCCACGTCGGAGCAAACGGGCTAGAGTTGAGAAATCGTTCGGGTCAGATTTCATGACATTCATGTCAGAAATGGACCCAAGAACACTAAGCGATGCTCTCTCTGGTCCCGACGCCCCATTGTGTAAAGAAGCTGTCAATAGTGAAATCGAGTCCATCATGAATAACCATACTTGGGAATTAGTAGACCTTCCTTCTGGTACTAAACCATTAGGTTGTAAGTGGATACTAAAACGCAAGTATAAAGCTGATAGATCGGTTGACAAGTATAAAGCCAGACTTGTAGTTAAAGGGTACAAGCAACAGGAAGGCCTTGATTACTTCAATACCTACTCACCGGTGACAAGGATTACGTCCATACGAGTGTTGATAGCCATTGCAACATTGTATGACCTTAAAATACACCAAATGGATGTTAAGACTGCTTTCTTAAATGGTGAGTTGGAAGAAGAAATCTACTTGGAGCAACCCGAGGGGTTCATAGCTCCTGGAACTGAGGGAAAGATGTGTCGACTTGTTAAGTCGTTGTACGGACTTAAACAAGCGCTAAAGCAATGGCACGAAATATTTGACAAAATAATGCTGTCAAACGAATTCAGAATAAATGAATGTGACAAATGCATTTATGTCAAAAGTATACCTGAGAGTTATGTAATCGTCTGTCTATACGTAGACGACATGCTCATAATGGGAAATAATCATGATATCATCATGAGTACTAAGAAAATGTTGACCAATAGTTTCGACATAAAAGATATGGGTCTAGCAGATGTCATATTGGGAATTAAAATTCTCAGGACGTCCGATGGGATAGTTTTAACACAATCCCATTATGTAGAGTCAGTAGTGAAAAGATTCAATGCATACGATCTCTCTACTATAAAAACACCCATGGATCTAAGTCAACACTTAGCGAAAAACCATGGTGAACCCATATAGCAATTGGAATATTCCCGGATAATTGGCAATTTGATGTATCTCACGAACTGTACTCGTCTGGATATTGCCTGTGTGGTCAACAAACTGAGTCGTTTTACGAGCAATCCAAACGACACCCATTGGAAAGCACTGATGCGAGTTCTTATATATTTAAAATATACTATGAACTATGGATTACATTACGGAAGGTATCCCGCAGTCTTGGAGAGATATTGTGATGCTAATTGGATCTCCGATACAAAAGACTTCAAATCCACTAGTGGATATGTATTCACGATCGGTGGGGGAGCAGTATCTTGGAAATCCACTAAGCAGACATGCATAGCTCGGTCAACAATGGAATCTGAGTTTATAACACTTGACAAAGCAGCTAAAGAAGTTAAATGGCTGCGAAATTTCTTGGAAGATATTCCGAGCTGGATAAAACCTGTGCCCGCCGTACTTATCCACTATGATAGTCAATCGGTAATTGGAAGGGCATAAAGTAGTATATATAATGGTAAGTCACGACATATACGTCATCGACATAATACCATTAGGCAGTTATTCTCGAACGGAGTGATTGCAATCGATTATGTCAAATCTAAGGATAATTTGGCAGATCCCCTAACGAAGGGGCTAAATCGAGATCAAGTATACTACTCATCAAGAGGAATGGGATTGAAAATCTACAACTAAAAACGACTGTAGCGGTAACCCAACCTTGTTGACTGGAGATCCCAAGATCTTGGTTCAATAGAACAACGAAGTTACAGAAATTGTGTAACAGCATAAAAGAAATAATTATCTCTACTATCCCAATCGTAGGATGATTTGGTTTTGTCCTACCACATGTAGTGAGGATAAGCTTATGCTTTTAATGACTTCTATACCGTTAAGGTGAAGTATGGTAGGATACTCTTGATAGAAGTGTCACCTATATGAGTGTGAAGTCAGGCCACTTCAATGAAACACTCATGAATCCAAGATGGTGTTAATGGTCGAAACGGAACCAACCATGAGAACCAAAAGTGGGTGAGATAAGTCTTTGTGTGGGTGTTATTGTCTTAGTATACACCAACAGCTGAGCAGTTCAAGACATCACGTTCACTGCACAGCCTAGTATGCTCGATAGCATTCCACTACGGAAGGTTCAAAGCCACAAGCTACCTTTCCCGATGCATTGATTTATCGATTGGACTCTTATAAAGTGTCAGCATGCATACATGCAATACATGCATTAATTTCCATTCATGTGGAGGATTATTGGATACGATTTTGCAAAGCAAAATTTTGATGTCATCGATCGTTGAAAGTCAAGTTTGACTTCAACATCGAAATCTACGTTTCGCGTAGATAAATCTGGACTATTTATTTGCTCAAAATCGATTAAGGGTGAATGAGAAATTAATTGTTCAAGATACGCTCAAATAAACATTAAGAAAAAAGATAGGGTTTTAGTCCCACATTGTTAACCGGCGAGAGTCAGTGTTTCCTTATATGTGTTTCTGTGCTAATGTTGTCAATAGAAAAGCACAGGAGATCTCTACCCTTGGGCGAGCAGGTGCTCGCACTTGCAAGCCCGCCACCCGCTACGCGCGTAATGGGCGCTTTGTTGGCGCACTTTGCACTTTGCATGAGGAGCTTTAATTTATGCTCCACGTGGTGATGACGTGTCGTGATCAGGTGACGTCATGTGACATGTCGGTGACGAGGCAGTGCTTATGTGACACGTGATTGTGTAGAGAACGATGACTAGATTGGGCGAACAGATGGTGGCCGTCGGATCAAATATCTGGAGCGTCGGATTTGAATCTGGCTGTGAAGAGGGAGGATGGATCTGACGCGTCGGATTAAATGTTCTAATCTGACGGCTGAGATCAAGATGGGTATAACTCTTCAGATCAAGGGACGAGATTAAAAGACCTTTAAAGGGTTATACTCTTTCGTTATGAACGGTCCAGATCTGTCCAAACCAAAGGATACTTACCTCTTCACTCAATATAAATAGATCCCTCCACTTGATCATTTCATTTATTCAAGCATTGCAATCTAAAAACATTCGCACTCATCCATCTTATGCATCAAGAGTCCAAAAAACTTACAGAAAGGTTCGTCGGTCTCGGAATTTGAAGTGCTACTATTCCGAGACGACGTCGTTGTATCTTGAAAACGAATTTCTGCTATCCGTGAGCATCAGTAGCGGAGCAATATCTTTTTACGGAGATAGTATCGAACACTAACCTCGATGTAAACCAATCAATTTGCTTCCTCTGAAAGTAACCTCCCGGAAGATCCGACGGTCGTAAATCGACTAAGTCAAATACCGAGGAGATACAAGTCGGATTCCAACAATATCTTGTACAATTAGGCAAGTGTCTCCTTTAGATTTTATGCTGTGCGATTTCTATGTTATGTAGTTCATCAATGTGTCTTTGTGAATCTCATAAGAAATACCTAAATTAGTACTTCAATGATAATGTACTAGTTTTAGAATGTATGCATCGTTTATCTGATCCTTATATAAGAGGTGGTTAAGTCTTGAAGAGATAACATGAGCAATTCATAAGAACGATAGAAATATGAGTTTGGCTTCACGTTCAAAATTGACAACTTCTCTTCAGTTAAAGAATTTTAACATTAAATAGAAAGGCAAGATACTGTGACTTCTCGGTCAGTAAAACAAATTGATAAAAGATAAAAGCAATTAAAATGATGCATAACTGATGAGTGCTCCCGGGGCTATGGTGCAGCGGTAGGATAATTAGTCGTTAACTCAGACATCCGTGGTTCGATCCCCAACTACAACACATTTTGCAGGAATTTTTCCTCCAAATGGGGCGTGAACCCTGGGACGCTGGGCTTCTAGACTGTCCATCGCGAGCGCTTTCCGATTTATCCTGATGACCGGTGAGAAATTTTTATGGGACCGAGTCGATCATCCCAGGTTCAATTTATCTGCTGTTTGGTTCATCATTTTTAAACTAACTGATGAGTGCTTACTTGGATAAAATGTATAAACTCAAATAAAAATCACTAGATTTCATCAATATTACTTTGTCAAACTTGGAGCAGCATATGCTTAAACAGATTAGATTAGTATAGGTTGTTTATCCAAAATAGAAGACTAACTATGCAACTAAAGGAAAATAATTCTGGCCTGGATAACATGAGGATACATGCCTATGAGACTAATTTTCACCCATTAAGGAACGTCATGGTAACCCGATCACTTTATTATCCTCAGGATTTCTTGAGTAATACTAGTGTATATTGCCAAGAGAGAAGATGAAATCCTGAGAGAAACAAGATGACTAAAAAGGCATGAAGTAAAGCAGGGATCATAGACAAAGTACTCGTTAAAGAAAATGAAAATATGATAATTAAGCTAAATGATGAATACGAATTATGAACCTTTTGTTTTCATTAAGTATGAAAAAAGAAAGGAGTGAAGCTTATCACACCTTACTGATGACGATTATTGTTAAGAGATAACTAGTGGGTTCCCACAATGTTGAAAGATTGGTTGCAATAGTTATCATTGATTGGTATTCACTATAAAGGTTCAATTCCGTTTCTGCCTTGGTTTCACTTGGACTTTGATCAACTTGAAATGAAGCAAAATCACAATCACACATGAATAAATTACTTCAATTAAAGCACTGTGATTTATATCGAAAATTAAAGACCAAGGCATCTTACTGTGATTGTGTGTTGTTGGTCATCCATAAAGGTCTGTTTTGAAAGCTTTGAAACTTTTTGTACTTCTTTTAATCCCAATCCTCCACTATTCTTATGCAGACTTATTATACTCCACTTTACCTTGTGAAGAGTTCTTCTATCCTTACACCACCTTAGGAACCTAGCCATTTGTATAGGCAAAGAACATGCTGTAGCACAGTTTAGAATCTTGCCAATAATGATAGTTTGTAAGATTTTCAACCTTCCTGCATGATCCTATCGTGAAGTGAGATGGCGGTCCCAAGGACGAGATGGTCCTCCGGGGATCACGAGACCGTTGAGGATGGCTGTGAAGCTGGCTCACTCCTATCCTGCAAGACAGAGACCGTTAGAGCCCGCCGGGAAAAGTCCCCGACCAGGTACTCCGACGGTCAAATTAGTACTCGACGGTGGCAAGCGAATGGAAAGTAATAGAACAGTAAACAATGCACTATTGCGCGTACCTACGAGATGCGGAGTGAAGAGGCTTATATAACCGGGGAAGCTGACAGCCCCTGCCCCGCCTACCACCCTTTGTCCCGTAGCGAGGACAAGGCGTTGTATGCTTAGAGGTGGCAGGATACAGTAGTGCATACCGAAATAAGGAAAGGGGCACTGTAAACTTAAATGCTAGCGTCGTTCGGCGTCACTCGGCCTGACACCAGTGTATGTGGTCGTAGTATGGGGGGACAGGGTATGGCAGGAAGATCAATACATCAGCGGGATACTCGTCGCTTAGGTCAGAATAGTATCAGACCTGCACCGACCCCGTACTGCTTCGGGTAGTCTTGTGTCAGGGAGTGGTTGTTCTGTATGCTAGGGCCGACTGAGGACCCTTAAAAGGAAAGTGTCGACTGGGGACACTGAGTAACGAGGCCGACTGAGGGCCTGTGATGAAGGTGCTGACTGGGACACTGAGTAACGAAGCCGACTGAGAGCATGTGATAAAGGAGGGTGCCGACTGAGGGCACCGACTGTGATAGATTAGTTGAAGCTTCCTCGGGCTCGGGCTTACCCCAGGAGCATGGGCCGCCACGCGTCGACTGGGAGCCAAACCTAGAGGGGTAATAGATTGAGTTAAACATTATCTAAATGCATGGGACGCCACGTGTCCGACTGGGAATCTCTGGAGAGGAGCGCGTGGTCATGCCCGCGAGAGAGTCTAGACGTTGACATGGGCCTATCCCCTCGCATTCCCGAGGGGGCTAGGCCGGGTCGCCTGTATGGGCCCTCCATCTCAAGGGCTCCCGAAGCCTGCAGATCTATCCTCTGCTAACTAGGCACCAGGCTGCCGGGCCAGGCTACACATAAGCTGGCCCGGGATCATAAGCATCTCCCTCAAGTCTAGTCAAAGGAGGTACACAGTCCGACTGACTGGACCTTGACTCTGGCCTGAGCCTGGCGCACCCGAGTGATCAGGTTTTGTGGTCAGCCGTCATGATCAACCCTGCATGGACGACTCGTCCACTAAGTAACCTGTCTTTTCGAAAACCTTTTCGCCTTCTCTCCGCGAAATCATTGTGTATCTTCTCTTTAATGGCCGCCTTAATGACCTGGGACTCGCATCTCCAAGCCATTTGCGCTGGTGTGTCGAGGGATATCTCATCCCTCTTCACGAATGTTCGACCTGCACGTGTGATCTGCCATCTCGAGAACTATCCGAGCTTGATCAGACGGTTCCGGCACAATCCCACGCTCCTCCCAGTTCGCCATCGGACGACTGATGTTCTTCTTCTGACCCTATAAATAGGGTTTTCACCCTGTCATTCTTACCATTGCCTCATAACCTCAACACTGTTCTCCCGCCGATTTGAGCTCTGCTAGGGTTTTGGCATCCTTTCCCCTTCGACTTTCTTCTCCGGCGGTTCTCTTCTCCGGTTAGTTTCCTCTCCCTTTCTGATCTAATGGACTCCCCTGCTTCATCCTCCTCCCCTTCTCCGCCATGGTATTCGGCCATGGTAACTGATCTTACTGCCTTCGACCTGGAGCAAATCCGGTCGGACTTCTTGATCCCCTCTGACCACCAGATGCGTCTGCCCAAATCAACCGATCGGCCCAACTCTGCTCCGTCGGGCTATTTCACTTTGTCTCGAGACCACATGCAGGCCGGTCTCCGATTTCCCAACCATCCTTTCATCTCCTCTATCTGCGAATACTTCCATATTCCCTTACCCCAACTGGCCCCGAACGTCATACGTCTGATGTGTGGCTCGGCCATTATCTTTACCTTATATAAAATTCCCTTACAGCCTGAGCACTTTCATTACTTTTTCTACCCCAAACAACAAGAGTCAGGCGACTTCTTCTTCCAAGCTCGAGCTAAATACTCTTTCCTCCTAAAACTTCCCTCTTCCAATAAAGGATAGAAAGAGCGTTACTTTTTCATTAAGCCTACCTCGGCCCAGAGCTGACCCACGGCCTTGGTCGAGGAGCTTTCTTCCTCCGCCCCCCTTTCCAAAAAATATCGCACCTCCGCAGCCTATCAGTCGGTCACAGCCGAGCTAGAAGGTAGGCACTTCCACGGAGTGCATTTGTTGAGGGAGGAGATTCTTTCCGCCTTCGGTCTCAGCCTCATGCCGACTCCACTGTTGTCCGTAGTCGGTAAGCATTACAATATCTCCCTTGAACATTCATTAACTCTAACTGAGCTCATGTTACTCTAGTAGTTTCCACGATGCTGTCCGCATCCCTGAAGGAAGGCTTCAGACTGGACGAGGCCGAGCTGCAAACCTGAATTGCTGCCGAGCTAGCCACAAGGGGAGGTGCCCCGGCGAAGGGCGCCTGGGCGACCCCGACTCCGACCGTCCAAGAGTCGGCGCTTGCTACTTTTGAGGCGGCGCCCCCCACAGCTACTGATAACCGTTTTTGTCGCGTTACGGTTTCAAATACAATTTAAGTACCGAATTCCTCTAAACTAATGTAGCATAGAGTAACTCGGGTCGTCTCCCAATGAATGTAGTTGGTGCAAGATAAATCTCAGGAATGAATCTTATTGCTTTTGGGTTTTTATATATGAAACTGGGTTTTGGATTTGAGAACTATGACTACGAAATGAATAGCAGAGCAAGTATGAAATCTAATCTAATTAAGAAAAGACAGAGCAGGTACTGAAATCTAATTTAACCTAAATACAATTGCAACAAAGAAAAGGATAACTAGAAATTAAGCATTAACGAAACTAAACATAGAGCAAAACTACAGCATTGAAGAAATCTAATCCAACCTAACTTAATTGCATGTAATGAAGACATATAACTAAAAGCAATAGGAAAAGCAACTAAGAACGAAACTTAAACAACTAAGAAACATCACAATTGAAACTAACTATTCTAAGAGGCATTTGATCGAACACATGATAGACATGCTAAAAATTACTTCAAGTAAGTGCAATTTGAATCGGGAAAGATCTGTCCAATACAAACATTTTGACAATCAATCACAAACAACTCAATTAAGAACAATCAACCATTAAAACAATCTGCTGGCTGCTGAATTGCTCTGTGGGAATTGTTGTGAAGAAGTCCTGCTGATTGCCGGAAGGAAGTAGAAGAACACTGCACAAAGTAATCTGAGTTTGACTTGGGGAATTCTGAAGTGAACTCTGCTGAAGAAGAACTGTCCAGAAGTGATCGATTTGTTGGAATTCTGCAAGAAGTAATCTACTGGAATGGAACTGATGAAGATAAATTGATGCTCAAATCTGATGAAGGAATTGCTGCCGGAAATGGAACAAGGAAGAAGCTGCTGCCGGAGAATTGCTGTGAGTCGAAACTAAACTGCTGGAATTGATCGGATGAAGCTGACAAAGAAGAAGTTGCAAAGAAATAACTGCTGAAATTAAAATAATTGCTGTAAAGGAAAACACTCGAAGAGTTTCGGTAGGGGAATGGATCGTCGGCGGTGGAAGAAGATGGATGTAGATGCCGACTACGTTCGGCTAGAGCTCGGAACCCCCAAAGCCCTAGCTTGAGGTCGTCGGCTGTGGTGATGGAGAGGAAGTCGCCGGCAGTGAAGGTAGATGTGGCTGGCTGCTCTCCGAACCCCGAAAGAGAAGCCTTTCCTCTCTTCTCTCCGAACCCCGAAAGAGAAGAGGTGGACGTGGATCGCCGGCGTTGAAAGTGGTTGATCGAAGGTCGCCAGCTAGGGTTCGAACCCCGCAGCCCTAGCTGTGCGATCCTTGAGAAGGAAAGATGGTGGTGGAGCGGATGAAGTGAGTCGGGAACCCCCACGACTCGGTTGATCGGAGCTCCGGCCGGCGGCGTTGGAAGTGGATGATCGATGAAGATGGAGGAGAAGAAAATCGCCGCTGGCCTGCGTGTGGAGTCGATGCGTGCCCTAGCTTGCGATCGGCTTCTTTTGTTCTCGTGGCTTCAGCGGTTGGGTTTGGTCAAGCCAGCTTCTGCGCGTGGTTCAGCTCAGCTCGAGTTTGGCTCAGTAGATCAGTCCAGTCAAGCCAAAGCTCGCGGTTCAGCCCAACAGTTGGGTTCAAACCAGCCTAATTCTCTGGTTCAGCTCAGCCCTCTGGTTCAGCTCAGTTTGTGCTTGACCCAAACAGACCAAGCAGTTCAGGTTCAATCAAGCCCAGCGGTTCGATTCAATCAACTCGAGTTCAGTCCAGCAATCCGGTTCAGTCAAGATTCAGCCCAGGGTTCAGAAGGTGGTTTGGTCAACCTGGGTTCGGTCCAGTCAACTCAACTCAACTCAGCCTTGGTTCAGCCACCTTTGGGAAAGAAGAACTTGAATACTTAGTAACGGACGGCTGAGATCAATTCGGCTTCATCCAACGGTCAGATCTCTTCCGATCTGAACCAAACTTCACAGATTCCAATCAATGGTTCTGATCTACCAGTCCCCAGCTCGGATTAACCAGATCAGTGGCGGATGGTCCAGATCTTCTCTTTTATTGAACGGATGGTCTAGAACATCTTAAGCTCGATCCAACGGTCAGATCACTTCCGATTTGGCTGAAATTTTCAGATCTTGGTCTCTAGTCATGATTGATTCTATCTTGGACTCGGATCGACCAAAAGTTGACTGATGGCTCAGATCTAGCCATTCTCTAGAATGGACGGCTCCTATCAATTCGATGCTTGATCCCTTTGATCTGGATCCAATGCTGACTCAAGTCTGACCCGATTTGATCTAGGTCCATGATCAATTGAAGCCTACAAAATGATATTCAAATTTAGTGCCAAAAATATCCCAAATATACAAAGATTAGAATTAAAAGCCAAAATGAAGGGAATACATGAAACCTAATACAAATGCAAACTTAAGCATATAAATCGTGGATCAAACATGGATTTTAGAGCCTAAAATAATCAGCAAAAATGGTGGTTATCAACTCCCCCACACTTATTCTTGGGCGTCTCGCACAAGTAAATAAAACTAAAAGAAAATAGCATATCTCCCAAACATTACATCCCCTATCAATACCTAAAGAAATAATAAAAGAAAGTTACTTAAGATCATCAAGTCTCAAACATCCATGTATTTATGGTTCCAAATCTCACATAAGTCAAAAGCATGGTAATTTCATCAACTTGAATAAACTAAGCATGACAAAGACCTCACAAGATGGATATATGCACTGATGCTCACAAAAATAATAGATATGGAAGTGGAGTTCTCTCAAAGCATTCATGACATTGCACTACCATATGCTTGCTTATCTTCTACTTCTCCACTACTATAACATAAGTACACAAATCAAGAGGGCTTTTCAATGAATAATAATGAAACCAAGTGCTACAAGAAAACAAGAATGGTAGATAACAAAGAAGATCATAGAGAGCATGAAAGAAGATCAAAGAAAGATGAGAGCATCGGGGTAATTAACATGATGTATACAATCAAACAATAGTCCAAGTAAATAACTCAATCAACCTCCAACACTCAAAATTCTCCTTTCACATTCTCAATGCACTACACATCAACAATTTATAACTTCTCTCAAAATGCATGTAATGATCAACAACTTCACTCTTGAATTCTCTAATAAAGATATCAAAAGAGTACACATCAAGAAAATATTCCTTTTTGTTCATCACTAATACAACTCGAATGCTTGAGGAATTTTTTTTTTTTTCACATAGAGAGTTTTTTTTTTTCATTCTTTTCTCTCTTTTTCTTTCACTTTTTTTTTTGCATCTTTATTATTTTTTTTTTTATCTCTCTTTTTTTTTCACATAGAGAGATTTTCTTTCTTTTTTTTTTTCAAGAGAGATTTTTTTTTTCACACAAGCATTCGTCCATATACACTTGTCTCCCCCCCCCACACTTAAAATTTGACCGTCTCGGGCAAGATAGTAAGGCATGATAACATCTAAAACTCACAATAATAGAGGCTGATAATAGAGAAATAAAATGTAACTCATCATGCAATCACCTTATGCTCTCATGCATGCTCCAAGGAAGAATAAAATAATAAAGATATGACAGTGAAAATGTAATGACAATGAAAAGATCTGATAAAGTAGAGACAATGAAATATGAAAGCAATAGGTGAAATGCCCAGTAGTGACAATAACAAAGGAGAGGAAAACTAAAAGTTCAACAAGAAAGATTCCTCCATCATATTCATGTAAGCTTATGCTATTGTAATTTCAAAAAGAATCAAAGCAAGTTCTAGAGTGTCAAGTATCACAAATGCTATCACACATAAGAGGATTAAGGATAGGCATGGCAACATCCTCACTAGGTAAACAATAAAACTGTCATGCTTAATCTAACAAGATAGAGTCTATCACCACAACAAATGACTAAATGCAATTAATATCCCCAAGCATACCAAGGAAACCAAAACTCGATAATCAGACTTAACTATCTTTTATGATTCTCAAAGCATAATAAAGGAACATGTAAGGAGATACAACTCGAAATCAAACAAGATTTATTCCAAGCCAAACAAAATGCAAAATGAGAAAACAAAGTATAAATGCAAAGTATAAAAGGAAACAAACATGCGAGTATAACATAAAGAAAAACAAGAAAAGTAAAGTAAAGGAACAAACTCCCCTTTATTCTGGTGGACGGAGCCTATCCAGAAGTAGCCTCCACTGTGGTAGTGGAGGTGTCTGAGTGGCTGAGAAATTTGGGACTCCCCCACACTTGAACTTTTCAAAAATTTGCTCCGGTGGCCGTAGGCGATTCAGGTTCAAGAGCCATTCAAAGGATGGAGTGCTTTTAATTAAAGTAAGATCATCTCCTCCTTCTTGATGCCCTTCAGAAGTCCTTCCAGGAGGCTGAAGTCTGTTCAGTTGGAGCACCCACTCCTGAAGTCTTCTGGACCCTGCAAAAACATGTAATACCTCTCTCAAGCGTTCAGGGTCAGAAAGAAATGAAAGAATATCAGTATCTGCATACAATGAATCCAAAACTGCATCTTGTCCAATTAAATCAATTTGTGGTGCCTCAATAAAATTTTCAAAATCATTTTCTACAAAATTTGCATCCAGGAGCTCATCACAAATAAAGGAATCAATTTCTGGCTCATCAATAGAAATTTCACAATTATTTTCAATCAAGGGTGTATCATGCAATGTATCACAGCCAATCAAATCAATATCAGAAATCTCCATAAGTTTTTCACATTCAACCTCAGCATATGAAATAGCAAGAGATTCATCAAAATAAATAACATTCATTTCAGGCACTTCTAAAAAATTTTCACTATCCAGATCTACAAAAGATGTATCAAGTGATTCATCATAAAAAACTACATCAATTATAGGTGCCTCTAAAATTATTTCATTATTCATATTTACAATGGATGTGTCGAGTAATGCATGATGATCAATAAAATCAATGTTTAGTACCTCTATTGGATTTTCACAAACAATTTCTACACAGGGTATATCAATAAATACATCAGAATCAATAAAGTCATCCCTAGGTACCTCACTGCATTTTTCTGAAGAAAGAGGAGAAATACTTACCTGAGCGTGCTGGATAATACCTGAAGGTATATCTGTGGCCTCCTCCTGGTCATGTACATGCTCCTCTTCAGCCTCAGGCTCTGATGGACAATCAACTGGTGATCCTTGGGTGCTTGCTTCCACCATGCAAGTCCCTACACTTTCTGGTTCGTTCTCTAAATCTTGTGGTGGTCCCTGGGGCTTAGTGCAATCCCCTACACCTATGGAATCATCTCCTCTGTATGCTTCTCCTGTAATATATGCTCTAGGTGCCCAGACTTTGATGAGTACGTCATCTTCTTCTTCTTCTATCAAATGTGCAAGATTACTTGAAGAAGGACTTGGCCATGCGCTAGGGTCACCTTGAACTGATATAAAACCAACTCCGGGGGATTGTTCTGATTTTTGAGCTTGCCTTTGTTTCTCTTGTTGATGATATAGTAAAACTTGTTGAACTATCTCCTCCAACTTTTGTTGTTGTGCCTCATTCTCAAAGCCTCCTTGGTTAGCATAGCTCCTTGACTGATTTTGAAAGGATGAAGTAGGCTGATTAAAGGGCTGATATTCTTGGCAGCTATCAGAGGTTATGGAGAACAGATATTCTTGGAAACTTTGCTGGGAATTGTAGCCTTGAAAGTTCTGATTTTGGTGTGGAAAATTTTGATTCAAGGGCTGTGTGGGCTGATAACCGTTTTTGTCGCGTTACGGTTTCAAATACAATTTAAGTACCGAATTCCTCTAAACTAATGTAGCATAGAGTAACTCGGGTCGTCTCCCAACGAATGTAGTTGGTGCAAGATAAATCTCAGGAATGAATCTTATTGCTTTTGGGTTTTTATATATGAAACTGGGTTTTGGATTTGAGAACTATGACTACGAAATGAATAGCAGAGCAAGTATGAAATCTAATCTAATTAAGAAAAGACAGAGCAGGTAATGAAATCTAATTTAACCTAAATACAATTGCAACAAAGAAAAGGATAACTAGAAATTAAGCATTAACGAAACTAAACATAGAGCAAAACTACAGCATTGAAGAAATCTAATCCAACCTAACTTAATTGCATGTAATGAAGACATATAACTAAAAGCAATAGGAAAAGCAACTAAGAACGAAACTTAAACAACTAAGAAACATCACAATTGAAACTAACTATTCTAAGAGGCATTTGATCGAACACATGATAGACATGCTAAAAATTACTTCAAGTAAGTGCAATTTGAATCGGGAAAGATCTGTCCAATACAAACATTTTGACAATCAATCACAAACAACTCAATTAAGAACAATCAACCATTAAAACAATCTGCTGGCTGCTGAATTGCTCTGTGGGAATTGTTGTGAAGAAGTCCTGCTGATTGCCGGAAGGAAGTAGAAGAACACTGCACAAAGTAATCTGAGTTTGACTTGGGGAATTCTGAAGTGAACTCTGCTGAAGAAGAACTGTCCAGAAGTGATCGATTTGCTGGAATTCTGCAAGAAGTAATCTACTGGAATGGAACTGATGAAGATAAATTGATGCTCAAATCTGATGAAGGAATTGCTGCCGGAAATGGAACAAGGAAGAAGCTGCTGCCGGAGAATTGCTGTGAGTCGAAACTAAACTGCTGGAATTGATCGGATGAAGCTGACAAAGAAGAAGTTGCAAAGAAATAACTGCTGAAATTAAAATAATTGCTGTAAAGGAAAACACTCGAAGAGTTTCGGTAGGGGAATGGATCGTCGGCGGTGGAAGAAGATGGATGTAGATGCCGACTACGTTCGGCTAGAGCTCGGAACCCCCAAAGCCCTAGCTTGAGGTCGTCGGCTGTGGTGATGGAGAGGAAGTCGCCGGCAGTGAAGGTGGATGTGGCTGGCTGCTCTCCGAACCCCGAAAGAGAAGCCTTTCCTCTCTTCTCTCCGAACCCCGAAAGAGAAGAGGTGGACGTGGATCGCCGGCGTTGAAAGTGGTTGATCGAAGGTCGCCAGCTAGGGTTCGAACCCCGCAGCCCTAGCTGTGCGATCCTTGAGAAGGAAAGATGGTGGTGGAGCGGATGAAGTGAGTCGGGAACCCCCACGACTCGGTTGATCGGAGCTCCGGCCGGCGGCGTTGGAAGTGGATGATCGATGAAGATGGAGGAGAAGAAAATCGCCGCTGGCCTGCGTGTGGAGTCGATGCGTGCCCTAGCTTGCGATCGGCTTCTTTTGTTCTCGTGGCTTCAGCGGTTGGGTTTGGTCAAGCCAGCTTCTGCGCGTGGTTCAGCTCAGCTCGAGTTTGGCTCAGTAGATCAGTCCAGTCAAGCCAAAGCTCGCGGTTCAGCCCAACAGTTGGGTTCAAACCAGCCTAATTCTCTGGTTCAGCTCAGCCCTCTGGTTCAGCTCAGTTTGTGCTTGACCCAAACAGACCAAGCAGTTCAGGTTCAATCAAGCCCAGCGGTTCGATTCAATCAACTCGAGTTCAGTCCAGCAATCCGGTTCAGTCAAGATTCAGCCCAGGGTTCAGAAGGTGGTTTGGTCAAACCTGGGTTCGGTCCAGTCAACTCAACTCAACTCAGCCTTGGTTCAGCCACCTTTGGGAAAGAAGAACTTGAATACTTAGTAACGGACGGCTGAGATCAATTCGGCTTCATCCAACGGTCAGATCTCTTCCGATCTGAACCAAACTTCACAGATTCCAATCAATGGTTCTGATCTACCAGTCCCCAGCTTGGATTAACCAGATCAGTGGCGGATGGTCCAGATCTTCTCTTTTATTGAACGGATGGTCTAGAACATCTTAAGCTCGATCCAACGGTCAGATCACTTCCGATTTGGCTGAAATTTTCAGATCTTGGTCTCTGGTCATGATTGATTCTATCTTGGACTCGGATCGACCAAAAGTTGACTGATGGCTCAGATTTAGCCGTTCTCTAGAATGGACGGCTCCTATCAATTCGATGCTTGATCCCTTTGATCTGGATCCAATGCTGACTCAAGTCTGACCCGATTTGATCTAGGTCCATGATCAATTGAAGCCTACAAAATGATATTCAAATTTAGTGCCAAAAATATCCCAAATATACAAAGATTAGAATTAAAAGCCAAAATGAAGGGAATACATGAAACCTAATACAAATGCAAACTTAAGCATATAAATCGTGGATCAAACATGGATTTTAGAGCCTAAAATAATCAGCAAAAATGGTGGTTATCAGCTACCAAGCAACTTACTCCTTCCAAACGCCGACGAGCATCTTCCCCGACAGGGGGCTCATCCCATCCTTCTTCCAGCAAACGCTTGGAGAAGAAGAAAAAGAAAAAGAAGAAAGCATCTCCCGACTCGGGAACTTCCCCTACCTCCACCGCCATTGTTCCTGTTGCCCCCCCTATTGCCGATCCTTCCGCCATTATACCTGCTGACAACCCCGACGCCAATTCCCCCACAATTATGCCTGCGACCGACCCCTCCGTCTCCTCTGATGCTCCTGACCGGTCACTGCCCAAGGGGTCGGGAACCCCATCCGCTAGGGAGCAAGTCGACCGTCCAATGATGCACCTTCTGGTGCCCACCCGGTCTAACTGCCATTTGAAGATGCCGCAGGGCAAGCTACCCGACCAGCACCAAGATATCCGTATGTACGGATCGGTGGCCGACCGTTATGCGCAAGGACTCGAGGAGTCCTACTTTCGGGGGTTTCGCAGTAAGGCCGACGCCTGCTTCCTCAAGGCCACTCAGGTATATCCAGGATCAATTCCTTCCCTCAAGTATTCCGTTTTCCAACCCTAAGGTTTACGTCTGTTTTGCAGTTCTGGGGGTCGTGCCATAGCCTGACTATGGCACTCCTGGCCCACGTCTCGGCCCGAGAAGAGGCTGAGAGATGGTGGAACGTTTGGAGACTCAGCTGAAACATACTCAGCTCGTCTCTGACGAACCTACTTTAAACGACTTGAGAGCTGAGGTCGAGGCCCTCCAGGACCGGCTGGCTCATTCCGAAGAGCAGTTGGAGGCCGCTCGCAGCCAGGTCGAGACGGCGAACCTGGTTATATCCTAAATGAACCTCAAGATCTCCGCCCTGAAGCATACGAGCGGAAGGCTTGGGCTCTTCAGGCGAAGACCCAGGATAAGCTGACTCAAGCGGAGGCTCAGCTACAAGAGGCGCCCGCAACCACCGATTCCCTCAAGGCACAACTGGAAACCAAGGACGCAGAGGCCTCGGCTCAGGCCAAGAGGGCAGCCAAACTGTCTGCTGAACTCTCCTCCAAAGATCAGTCATTGCAAGACCAAAAGGAGGAGCTCAAGCTGCTGACGAAGGAGAAGGATGAGTGGGAAGCAGCTCGGGCAGAGCTAGTGGAGTTGCGCTCTTATAAGAAGGCAGAGGTTGATCGGTTGGAAGCCCATAGGCTCAAGTGTATCAACTCCAATGCCCATTCTGATCAGATCTCTGAGCGAGTCCGAGTTATGTTGATGCATCAAGCGATCAGCATTATCCGGCAACTTAAACAATGTGGGTATCTATCCCCCGACATGCCTCCCACAGCCATCCAGCTTCAAGACATGTCCAAGGACCCGCTCGACATAACCAGCCAACCTTTCAAGTGAGGGTCGGGCCCCTGGCTTTATTCTTTCTTTGCATGCAGAGGTGGTTGGTCCTCTGATTTTGTAACACTTTGGCTTTTTGAATGCAATCTTTTCTTTTTGCTCAAACTTTTTGTGACTGCTCTTATGTCCGAATCTTAATGATCACGAGCGAAAGTCACTCGGGTGAGAGATTGTACGATTGACTCGGTTTCTGCGAGTCACTGAACCACAGATGGAGCACCCGAAAACTTCTAAGTGTCTGCCACTCGGGCGAGGATATACTCGGGCTACTGGATTTTGCGGGTGTCCGCATGGAACACTCGGATGTTATAACTTCAGACTGTAAGCTCTTCGAGTCGGTTGACTGAGAGCTAAGCAACCGGTTAAGGAAATCTTACCCGCTCATTTACTAAGGAATCATACTGGAAATGAGCTCTTCAATCGGTTAGCGCTTGGGAAGCATGAGTCGCCACGCGTCCGACTGGTATTTACGCCCAGGGATTTGTGGGAGCTTGCCCGTACGTAAGGACTTGGCTACTTGGTCGAGTCAGGCCCGATGAGCGTGGGCCGCCACGCGTCCGACCGGGACCCGAACCAAGGGATTTTTGCTGGGGGATGCCCGTCTGTAAGGACTTGACCGCTTGGTCGAGTCAGGCCCGGGGAGCGTGGGTCGTCACGCGTCCGACCGGGACTCGAACCAAGGGATTTATACGGGAGCTTGCCCGTCTGTAAGGACTTAGCCGCTTGGTCGAGTCAGGCCCGGGGAGCGTGGGTCGCCACGTGTCCGACCGGCACCCGAACCAAGGGATTTTTGCGGGAGCTTGCCCATCTGTAAGGACTTGGCCGCTTGGTCGAGTCAGGCCCGAGAAGCGTGGGCCGCCACGCGTCCGACCGGGACCTGAACTAAGGGATTTTTGCGGGAGCATGCCCGTCTGTAAGGACTTGACCGCTTGGTCGAGTCAGGCCCGGGGAGCGTGGGCCGCCACGCGTCCGACCGAGACCCGAACCAAGGGATTTTTGCGGGAGCTTGCCCGTCTATAAGGACTTGGCCGCTTGGCCGAGTCAGGCCCGAGAAGCATGGGCCGCCACGCGTCCGACCGGGACCCGAACCAAGGGATTTTTGCGGGAGCTTGCCCGTATATAAGGACTTGGCCGCTTGGTCGAGTCAGGCCCAGGGAGCGTGGGCCGCCACGCGCCCGACCGGGACCCGAACCAAGGGATTTTTCAGGGAGCTTGCCCGTCTGTAAGGACTTGGCCGCTTGGTCGAGTCAGGCCCGGGGAGCGTGGGCCGCCACCCGTCTGACCGGGACCCGAACCAAGGGATTTTTTCGGGAGCTTGCCCATCTGTAAGGACTTGGCCGCTTGGTCGAGTCAGGCCCGTGCAGCGTGGGTCGCCACGCGTCCGACCGGGACCCGAACCAAGGGATTTTTACTGGAGCTTGCCTGTCTGTAAGGACTTGGCCGCTTGGTCGAGTCAGGCCCGAGGAGCGTGGCTGCCACGCGTCCGACCGGGACCCGAACCAAGGGATTTTTGCGAGAGCTTGCCCGTCTGTAAGGACTTGGCCGCTTGGTCGAGTCAGGCCCGGGGAGCGTGGGCTGCCACGCGTCCGACCGGGACCCGAACCAAGGGATTTTTGCAGGAGCTTGCTCGTCTGTAAGGACTTGGCCGCTTGGTCGAGTCAGGCCCGGGGAGCGTGGGCCGCCACGTATCCAACCAGGACCCGAACCAAGGGATTTTTGTGGGAGCTTGCCCGTTTGTAAGGACTTGGCCGCTTGGTCGAGTCAGGCCCGGGAAGCGTGGGCCGCCACATGTCCTACCGGGACCCGAACCAAGGGAGTTGCGTTTACCTAGGGTCTTAATCAGGTTAGTCCCTTTTGCCTCGGTCGTCCAACCGACCATCATCGGTCCTTGGTGCCTTCGGGCAGCGAACCGTCTGTCACCGGCCGTATGCTTGCGTCCAGTCGAGCCTTGGGATTCCCCCATGATTCAATCAAAGGGCTTCCGTTTGATCCCGCCCTACGCCAAGTCTTTCCTTGAACGGCCAAGATCTGCTACTCCCCCCCTATATATAGGTGCGGGCCGCAGGCCTTGCCATCCACCAAAACTCCAGTAGTCCAGTGTTTCTTGCTACTCCTCTCACTATCACGGTCATCCTCCCCGGCGATCCCTCTTCACCAGATGTCGTCCATGGATTTGGATGAAGAACTCTTCGAAATTCTCCTTCCCTCCGGCGAAGATTCCCCATTAAGACAACTGTACTTCCGGCAACAACTTCTGCCCCTGTGATTACTTCGAGTAAGGGGAAAGAATCGGTGTGGGAGGTGCTAGCTTCCGATCTGGAAGTTGTAGATATGGCCGATCGACCACTAAAGACCTGGCACCAGATGCTCCGGTCGGCTAACTCTTTATCTTCACGCGGAGCTGCTGCCATTTCTTGCCCGGTGAAGGAGGTCGGGGTTCTTGTTCATGCAGAGCACTCTGCCGCGGCCTCGATCACCTCCAAGCCTGCGACTCCCACTCGAGTGATCTCTGTTCAGGAGATCACTCATCCTCCGCCAGCTCGCGAGGCCACTCTTCCTCCACCGACTCGCGATGCTTCCCCCGCTGTGCCTTAGCCAGGGGCATTCATTCTAGCGACCTCTGCTGCAGAGGGAACCATTGTTTACTCTCCTTTGACTCAAGCCTCCTCCCCAAGCGCTACGACTCGTGGGGCTTCCTCTTCTCCTACCCCGACGTTCTCTGTCCACTTGCCTCTGCATCTGGTCAAGTCGTCCCGAGCCGACCCTACCACGGGCTACCGAGCGATCCCTAGCTTTGAGCCCGAGTTCAAGGAGCAGGCTCGGGCGGTGCATCTATATGGCATGCTCGGCGAGTGCTTCCAAGACGGTCTACAGGAGGCAAGCTACTGGAGCCCCACCCAACGCGCTGACGCCTTCATCTTGGGGGTCAGTCAGGTTTGTTTTTCTTTTCGCCTGTGTTTCTTTCTTTGATTTTAATGTTTGCTGTCTTGCTTGTAGTTCTACGGCTCGGCCTATGATATAGGTGTCTACCTGATGAGTTGCGCTCGGGCTCTGCAGCGAACAGAGGCCCGGGCGGAGAGACTGGAGGCGCAACTCCGCCATGCGTAGATGCAAGTCCAACGAGGAGTCTCTAAGCCGGCTACGCGCCGAGAACTTGAAACTTCTCGACCGTGCCCTGGGCTTGGCGGCCTACGTGGACGAACTGACTTCAGCGCTAAACCTTGCTAACGCCTCGGCCGCCCAGGTGCAACGCCGAATTGTCCGCTTGGAGCAGATGGAGCGTGTGGCTCGGGACCTCGAGAGCTAGGCCAACGCGGAGCTGGTTAAGGTCAAGGCTCAACTCTTGGAGGCGTGCCACACCATCTCTGCCCTCCGTGCGGACCTAAAGGCCAAAGAAGAAGAGCTTAGTGCCCGCTCGGGCGAACTTCAGCGACTCAAAAAGGAGCATGGCATCCAGGAGTCAGTGCTGAAGGTGACTCAGCGGGACTTGAAGCATTCTCGGTCTTATGTCGAGGCTCTACGCTGTGCTCAACTCCAACGTGAAGCCCGTAGGTCGGCTCGTGAGCCATGAGCAACGGTTGTGGGATGTGCCCTGCTTCTCGTTTCTTTTCTTTCTGTTAGAGATCGTGCCTCATTTTTGTACCAGCACTGCTTTTAAATGTCAGTATCCCTCTTTGTGTTTCTGCAAGTGTATGCTTCTGTACTTGTATGAGTGTTGGGGGGCTCGTGCGTAGGTGACCCGAGTGAGGCAACACTGGCCCGACCCAGACCGACGAGTGAACACTAGAAATACCCGTACACGAGGATTTCACCATGTCAGCCACTCGGGAAGGAGCTCGATTTTAAGCGATTCGGCACTTATGAGCGGCGGAGTTGAACACTTGGGCATCATAGCTTCCCAGTGTTAACCACTCGGGCAAGTGTGGTGGAGCAGATGAAGACCAAGTCTGAGTCGACTGGATGAAGTCACCGACTCAATTAGCTTGGAGCGTCCCTGCTGAGTGAATTTGATTTAGGGAAGCGTACGTAGCCAGCTTGCCCGCCTTAGGAATCGAGGCAAGGAATTCCTTAAGGCTTACCCGCCCATAGGTTTTATCAGAATGAGAAATAATGCACTCCGTCGGGCAGGACTCAAGGAGCTGGGTCTCCACGCGTCCAACTGAGAGCCGATCCGAGGAGATGGATGGGAGCGGATCCCGATTGACAACTTGTGCAGAGATGAGAGTCTAGACACTCGGTTGGGCAGGACTCAGGGAGCATGGGTCACCACGCGTCCGACTGAGAGCCGATCCGAGGGGTGATTGGGAGCGGATCCCGATTGTGACTCGTGCGGAGACGAGAGTCTGGACACTAGTTCAGGCCGATTCTCAGGAGCGTGGGCCGCCACGCGTCCGATCGGAGACACTGAACCGAGTGGGGCACGGGAGCTGAGCCCGCTTATAACTTGCTGGCAAGGCAAGAGTCTGGACACTCGGTCGGGCAAGACTCAGGGAGCGTGGGTCGCCACGCGTCCGACTGAGAGCCGATCCGAGGGGTGGATGGGAGCGGATCCCGATTGTAACTCGTGCGGAGACGAGAGTCTGGACACTGGTTCAGGCCGATTCTCAGGAGCGTGGGCCGCCACGCGTCCGATCGGAGACACTGAACCGAGTGGGGCACGGGAGCTGAGCCCGCTTATAACTTGCTGGCAAGGCAAGAGTCTGGACACTCAGTCGGGCAAGACTCAGGG
This sequence comes from Boesenbergia rotunda, assembly GCA_024364735.1. NCBI lineage: Eukaryota > Viridiplantae > Streptophyta > Magnoliopsida > Zingiberales > Zingiberaceae > Boesenbergia > Boesenbergia rotunda. The sequence continues at coordinate 119,413 of JAGFNQ010007518.1, forward strand.
AGCGTGGGTCGCCACGCGTCCGACTGAGAGCCGATCCGAGGGGTGATTGGGAGTGGATCCCGATTGTATCTTGTGCGGAGACGAGAGTCTGGAATACCTGCGAGTGGAGTGAGGGTCGTGCTTTTCCACTATCATTGGTGTAGTACATTTGTATTACAAGTTTTCATTCGGCCACTTGGTAGAGCTGAAGGTGGATCGCACTCCAGGCTCGATCCAACTTCTTTCCCTGCTCATTCTCCAAGTAATAAGCCCCTGAGTCGAGCTTTTGGATAACTTTGAAAGGTCCTCCCCACTGTGGCTCCATCTTACTAACATCTCCGACGGGTTTAATTCTTTTCCAAACCAGGTCCCCCACTTGGAATGCCCTTGGTAGCACCTTCCGATCGTACTTCTGTTTCATTTTCTGCCGGTATACGAACATCCTAGCGGCTGCCTTGTCTCGAATTTCGTCGACCAGGTCCAGCTCCAGCCGTCTCCTTTCCGAGTTATCCTCGTCATAAGCTGCCCGCCGGTCTGATTCACACCCGACCTCAACTGGGACCACAGCTTCGCTCCCATAGACCAGCTGGAAAGGTGTGCTCCCAGTGGTTTCCTTAGGCGTAGTCCGCAGAGCCCATAAGACGCCCGGGAGCTCATCTACCCAAGTTCCCCCTGCATGGTCCAGCTTGGTCTTCAATCCTTTAAGGATTTCCCGATTGGCCACTTCTGCTTGGCCGTTGCTCTGTGGGTGTGCCACAGAAGTGAATGTCTGCTTGATGTCATATTCCGAGCACCATTCTTGTATCTTCCGGCCTTGGAACTGTCGTCCATTGTCCGAGACGAGTTTATGTGGAATTCCATATCGGCACAGGATGCTCTGCCATAGGAATTTGATCACGCCGTCTCGGTGATGCGTGCTAGGGCCTCGGCTTCTATCCATTTAGAAAAGTAGTCCACAGCCACGAGCAAGAACTTCTTCTGAGCTGCGGCGACCGGAATGGCCCCACAATGTCCATGCCCCACTGATCGAATGGACACGAGACCGCTGAGGCCTTCATCATCTCCACAGGTCGGTGTGGGAGGCAGTGGTGCTTTTGACAAGATAGGCATGTGGAAACCAGCTTGTGAGCGTCCTTTTGCAGGGTTGGCCAATAGTAGCCTGCCAATAATGCTTTGCGAGCCGTCGCCCGAGCTCCTGAGTGGTTTCCGCAGACTCCCATGTGAATCTCTCGCAGCACATAGTCTGCGTCTTCCTCCCCTAGGCACTTGAGTAAGGGTCGGGCGAAGGCTCTCTTGTAGAGTGTGTCGCCTACCAGGGTATACTGAACTGCTCGATTTTTGAGCAGTCGAGCTTCTTCTCGGTCGGCTGGCACCACTCCTTCCATGAGGTATGCGATGAGTGGGGTTCTCCAGTCGGATTCCAGCTCTAGCTCGGCTTGCTCTCTATTTGCATGATCATTAGAGCTGGGCCGCCTGGTTGTGGCAGCACCCAAGAGCCGACCGAGCTGGCCAATTTAGCCAACTCATCCGCCTTGAAGTTGTTTTCTCTTGGAATCTTCTGGACTTGTACCTCCTGGAACTCGGCCTTCAATTTCTCATAGGCTTCTATAAAGGCCTGCAGCCGGTCACTATTAACTTCGAATCGACCGGCCACTTGCTGTGTGACTAGCTGGGAGTCAGAGTAAAGTATCACTCGGGTTGCCCCGACGTGCTTGGCGGCTTGCAACCCGATATGAGGGTCTCATACTCAGCCTCGTTATTGGTGGCCCTGTATTCTAGTCGGACAGATAAGTGCATCTGCTCCCCTTTCGGGGAAACCATCAGGATGTCGATCCCGCTTCCTGATCGGGCTAACGAGCCATCTACATATATCTGTCATGCCTCTTCAACTTCGTCAGAATGCAGTTCACTCAGAAAATATGCTAAGGCATGTACCTTGATAGCCGACCGCACCTAGTATTGGATATCATATTCGTTCAGCTCAGTTGTCCACTTGATCAACTGGTCGGATGCTTCGGGATTAGAGGCCACTCAGCCCAAATTGTTGTTCGTTAATACCACAATGGGGTGTGCCAAGAAATAAGGCCAGAGCCTTCGAGCACCCAACAACAACACATACGCCAACTTCTCGAGTGTCGTGTAACGACACTCGGCTCCTTTCAATAGATGAGCAAAGAAATACACTGGGTGCTGCTCGCCTGCTTCTTGTTTGACTAAGATCATACTAACCGAGTCAGTCGATGTGGCTAAATAAACATACAGGACTTCCCCGACCTCTGGCTTAGCTAGTATGGGTAGCTCGGCGAGATAAGCCTTCAGCTCTTCGAACGCCTTATCACAATCAGCATCCCATTGAAACTTAGTGACTTTGCGGAGGGTTTTGAAGAACGGCAACCCTCGTTCGGCTGATCGGGAGATGAACCGGGACAGTGCTGTGATCCGCCCGGTGAACTGTTGCCCCTCTCGGAGATTTCTTGGTTGGGGCATGTCCAATAAGGCCCGGACCTTGCTGGGATTAGTTTCGATGCCCCGCTCAGTCACGATGTATCTGAAGAATTTCCCGCTCCGGGGGCCAAAGAGACACTTAGCATGATTCAATTTGAGCTCGTAACTGCGCAGTGTCTGACACGTCTCCTCAACATCGGCTATCAGGTCTCCGGCTCGGGTAGACTTGATGAGGATGTCGTCCACGTATACTTCGATGTTTCTCCCGATCTGAGCTCGGAAGACCTTATTCATCATCCGCTGGTAGGTAGCTCCAGCATTCTTTAGGTCAAATGGCATGACGGTGTAACAGTAAGTACCGTCCGCCATGATGAAGCTGACCTTCTCCTGGTCCTCGGCAGCCAGGGGTACTTGATGATATCCCTGGTAGGCGTCCAGCATGGAGATGAACTCACTGCCAGGCGTTGAGTCCACCATCTGGTCAATCCGAGGCAGGGGATAGCAATCCTTCGGACAGGCTTTGTTGAAATCCCAAAAGTCGATGCAGACCTGCCACTTATTGTCTGGCTTGAGTACCAATACCACGTTGGCTAACCAGGCCGGGAACTGCACTTCCCTAATGTGACTGGCCTCCAGCAATTTCTTGATCTCAGCCCGGATCACATTATTTTTCTCGGTGCTGAAGTCTCGTTTCCTTTGCTTGACGGGTCGAGCGTGTGGATAAACATGGAGGTGGTGCTCTGCCACCTCCGGTCGGACGCCTTTCAGCTCTTTGACTGACCAGGCAAAAACGTCTTGGTCCTGAGCCAAGCACTCCAGTAAGGGCTTCTTCAGCTCCTCAGGCAGCCCTGCTGCAATCTTGACTCGGGCCTCCTCCCGATCTGGGAGGAGTTGTACCTCCTCCTTATCTTCGCGCAACTCGGCCCATGGGGAGGCTTGGACCATGTTGCAATCTGAGAAGGGACGTGGAGCCTTTTGGCTCTCCACCAGGACGTCATCGACATAGCACCTCCGAGCCACTCTCTGATCACCCCTGACCTCTCCTACCTTGTCCCCGACCGGAAACTTGACCTTCAGGTAGAAGGTGGAGGCGATGGCTCGGAATTCGTTGAGGGTCGGTCGGCTCAGGATGGCGTTGTAGGCGGAGGGAGCATCAACCACCAAGAAAGTGGATCATCTGGTCCTCTTCAGTGGCTCCTCGCCTAAGGAAATGGCCAGCCGGATCTGGCCGATTGACTGCACTTGATTCCCCGTGAATCTGAAGAACGGGGTCGCCACCAAATCCAGCTAGGACATTTCTATCTGAAGCTGGTCAAATGCCTTCTTGTATAGTATATTGACCGAGCTTCCGGTGTCCACGATGGTGCGGTGGACTTGGTAGTTGGCGATGACGGCCGTAATGATCAGCGCATCATCGTGTGGGACTTCTAGTCCCTGTAGATCTTGGGGCCCGAAACTGATCTGGGGCCTTGCGGCCTGAGCCGAGCAGGTGCCGACTTGATAGATTTCCAACCGGCGTACCTGTGCCTTTCGGGTTTGGTTGGAATCTCCTCCAGTTGGTCCGCCCGAGATGACATTTACGCAACCTCGGACGGCGTTCTGCTAGTTGGCTTGCTCCTCCTCCACTTCTTCGGCCTCAGCCCGGTTCCCTTGAGGGAATAGATTGCGGGCGACCGGGGGATTCCCTCGGAGCTCTTCGGCGACGGGGTCTTTGGCCCTGCCTCCTCGGCCTAAGCCACACCCCGGGGATGCATGTCGCCCTCGTCCGCGAGGAGTCAGAGCCCGACCTCGTCCAGCCTGTCGGCATTCTTCGGTGGCGTGGCCGTGGCTCTGGTGGAACGTGCAGTATAGCCTCCATCGAATCGGGAGGCACCCTTGGTCCACCTTTTGCACATGCCGCCTTTCGCCCCCCGCTCGGTCAACGGGTCCACGGGGGCTGCGGATAGGTCCGCCCAGGGACCTAGCGCTCTGGACAGGATTGGGAAGTGTTGGGGTGACCGACTCTTTCTTACGAGTGGCCTGTGCTTCCTCCACGTTGATGTATTTGACAACCTTGCCGAGAAGGCTGTCGAAATCCTTTGGGGGCTTCCTGATCAGCGAGCAGAAGAAGTCCCCCTCTTGCAAGCCCTGGGAGAAGGCGCTGACCAGGACCTCAGGTGTGGCATTCAGCACGTCTAGTGCCACGCCGTTGAACCTCTTGATGTAGGCCCGAAGGGTTTCCTTCGGGCCCTGCTTCAGAGCGAACAGATTGAGGCTTGTTTTGTGATGCCTCCTACTGCTGGCGAAGTGCTGAAGAAAAACTCTCTTGAGCTCCTCAAAGCTCGTGACCGACCATCAGGGAATCGGTCGAACCATCTCTGGGTTGTGTCGGAGAGGGTTGTCAAGAAGGCTCGACACTTGACGCCTTCCGGGTACTGATGAAGCAGAGCCGCGCTCTCGAACTTCATCAGGTGTTCCTCCGGATCAGTAGTCCCCGCATACTCAGTTATGGTGAAGAAGCGGAGGTGACGGGGAACTGGGTCTTCCAAGACCCATGGGGCAAAGGGACTGTGTACCAAGATAGCTGGAGCAGGGTCGGCTGGGGCCTTCCCCTTGTCCGGACGCATCCCGTGCATCTGGTTGGACGCTGATCCCTCTGCTGACAGGGAGTGGGTCTTGTCGTCTTGACCTCAGGGGAAGGCCGCAGGGAAGGGCATAGAACCGCCCTCAGGTCGGGCAGGCCTTCCTGGACCTCCGGAAGGTCGAGGTGGTGCGGACTCCGGGAACTGGGGCATCTGGCTGGCAGCCTGTGAAGGCCTTTGAGAAGCCCTTCGAGCTCGAGTAGCCATCAGGACCTCGTATTCCTCACGGGTGACGGTCATCACGACCAGGTTGGGGTCTCCCATCTTCGCTTCCGATCAGGCGGGATGTCCCTCCTTCTAGCGCCAAATTTGATCCTGTCGCGAAGCGAGGTGGCGGTCCCAAGGGCGAGATGGTCCTCCGAGGATCACGAGACCGCTGAGGATGGCTGTGAAGCTGGCTCGCTCCTGTCCTGCAAGACAGAGACCGTTAGAACTCGCCGAGAAAAGTCCCCGGTCAGGCACTCCGATGGTCAAGTCAGTACTCAACGGTGGCAAGCGAATGGAAAGCAATAGAACAGTAAACAATGCACTATTGTGCATACCTGCGAGATGCGGAGTGAAAAGGCTTATATAGCCGGGGAAGCTGACAGCTCCTACCCCGCCTACCACCCTTTGTCCCGTAGCGAGGACAAGGCGTTGTATGCTCAGAGGTGGCAGGATACAGTAGTGCATACCGGAATAAGGAAAGGGGCACTGTCAACTTAAATGCTAGCGCCGTTCGGCGTCATTCGGCCTGGCACTAGTGTATGTGGTCGTAGTACGGGGGGACAGGATATGACAGGAAGATCAATACATCAGCGGGATACTCGTCACTTGGGTCAGAATAGTATCAGACCTGCGCCAACCCCGTACTGCTTCAGGTAGTCTTGTGTCAGGGAGTGGTTGTTCTGTACGCTAGGGCCGACTGAGGACCCTTAAAAGGAAAGTGCCAACTGGGGGCACTGAGTAACGAGGCCGACTGAGGGCCTGTGATGAAGGTGTCGACTGGGGCACTGAGTAACGAGGCCGACTGAGGGCCTGTGATGAAGGTACCGACTGGGGCACTGAGTAACGAGGCCGACTGAGAGCCTGTGATGAAGGAGGGTGCCGACTGAGGGCACTGACTGTGTGATAGATTGGCTGAAGCTTCCTCGGGCTCGGGCTTACCCCAGGAGCGTGGGCCGCCACGCGTCGGCTGGGAGTCAAACTTAGAGGGGTAATAGATTGAGTTAGACATTATCTGAATGCATGAGACGTCACGTGTCCGACTGGGAACCTCTGGAGAGGAGCGCGGGGTCATGCCCGCGAGAGAGTCTAGACGCTGACCTGGGCCTATCCCTTCGCATTCCCGAGGGGGCTAGGCCGGGTCGCCTGTATGGGCCCTCCATCTCAAGGGCTCCCGAAGCCTGCAGATCTATCCTCTGCTGACTAGGCGTCAGGCTATCGGGCCAGACTACACATAAGCTGACCCGGGATCACTGCATATCAAAGAGCCTTGCTTTTCACAACTTAGCTCCCTTTGTATAGCATCAAGACAAAGCAATCCTGGATTCCTGGTAAGTTTTATCGAATTCAATGGGATTCCCAAATTTGTGAATGACAAATTCTCCTCAATTATGTGGAGGATACCTAGAATTTCAACTATAAATCTTTGCATTTGATGAAATGCCATAAATAAGATATGGCCTTGAAATAATCATAAATTCGTTCAACACATCCGCGATAACCTTCACACTACTACAATGATCAAGTCATCTACAAAGGAAAGGTGAGTGAACAGAAAAATTTAGGCGAGTGTACAAATTTAACTACTTGAAATGTAATTGCAATAACATTTGGTAGCCTTGTTTGCTCTATGGAAACAAGTCTTTACCTGCCTCCTCTCATAATGCTTTTTATGACCTTTTGCAGCCAGAGTATAATCAGGTGGCCTTTATTTTCTTTTAAAAGCCTAAACATGATTCACTGACCAAGCTTTCTGTGTGTGGGTGTAACTTTTGCAGAGAACATAATTCCATCCCAGTAATCTCAACAAGGTTAATTTCTTCTTTTGTTGATGGCTTTCTCAACGCTTCAGCGCGCCTTCCTGTGATGAGTCTTATTTAGTTTAAAATAAAGATTTGTTCATGGTTTACTTGGGTCATTGTTTGCAAATCTATTCTATACCTGGATGAATTTGCGATTGAAAAGTTGATATTTCTGTGTTGTAAAGTTCCACAACATTTCATGCATGATTTGTTATAATTTATAGAGATTCTGAAATTTGGTACGGATTTCAATGGACTTTGATATTTCCGAACATTCTGAATAATTATGCAAATTACTCTCGCTTATTATTTCCATTTTACTGTCAAATTAAAATGACCCTTGTAAAATACCTATTTATCCTTCTAAACAATACTCGGATTGGAAAAGAGTATTTGACAATAAAATAAAAATATTTAGTTGCTATCCGACTGTTCCAAATAACAAATTTAGTTAATTCATAATTTTAAAATTTTAAAATGATTAAACAATTATTTTATTCTATCAATTGATTGATATTTTGATTTCAATGACTTTAAAATTGAATTTAATATTCTATCAAGAAATCACATGTTTTGGCGGTAAATGAGTCTAAGCCAAGTTAAATTGTATGATAATCAAATTTCTTTGATAAGATTATTGGTCTTTTAAAGAATGAATTGCATAAATCAATTCTATAAATCTAAACATTTATAGTGATATGTACTTGGAGAAAAATTTAAAGGAGGACTTTGTCATCCGAAGAACGATCATGAACGAATCGAAAAATTCTTCAACATTCACAAATCAAATTCCTCTTCTGTAATTGGACAAATTAATTTAGAATGTTTTTTACAACAACCTCTTCTTCCTCTTGTGCATCCGGATGAACCTTACATAGAGACCTTACACACACGGGGCAAATTCTTTCTTATTGACCTCGCACAGACCTTGCACACAGCTTGTCTCTTCCAATCTCCATTGCATTGGACGCATACCCCTTCCTTGCGATGAACTCATCATTTTGCACTTGGACGCTTATTCATAGGAGGAGGGAGTCTCTTCCCCTACCTCCAATGATGGAGGAAGGTGAATGAGTACCTCTTCCCATTTCACCACTAATGGAAGAAGATGAACTTTCACCATTTCAATTCTAATATCTCCTACTCGTCCAAGTTAATCCATAAAAGTTATCTAGTCACAAAGACGATATAAGAATATTTTATTTACACTTCAGGGAAAATGGTTCGTGCGACAGTAAACATACTAAGCAATTACTATTAAGAAAGTTATTACACTTAACTTAGTTGCTCTATAGAATGAATCTGAGAAGTGAGGGAATGCAAGGAGAGGTGAGGAACGAGCGACAGCGACGTAGAGCTTCTTAATGAGGAAAGAAAAGCTTAAATCATTTACATCAATATGAACATCTCTATTCTCTCATAATGACTATTATGTCGAGAGCATGTTTAACATTTCCAATCAATATAATTATTCATAATCACATTTTAAGTACTCAATAAAAAAATATAATTGGTCGACTAGTGAATAAATGCTAAAGATGTAAATTTATATTAATTTTCATTTTAGCTAGAATCTATTTATTCTAATCAGTCGTTTTCTTAGTTATGCTCCATAGACTGAATCATCCATAGCCAATAAGATACATGTTAAATTAGCAAGCACTGATTAGAACTTCAAATAGATAGCTAAATAGTCATTTAGGATATGATTGAGATAAACTTATAATCTCAAGGGGCTCACATAGTAAAGAAGTAGAGATTTATTCTCCTACTATTCTTATTGTCACCATAGCACATGTGATATGAATCACATGTTACGATATTTTTCTCTTTACCAAAAAGAGTGTATGTTTTTCTAAAATATTTAACATCGTACAGATTTCGATCTAGACGTACCTAATGTCTAATCTTGAATTCAACTCATAAATTCCAATATGACCTTTAGCAGGTTCAATAAATGGTGGGTTTATTTACTTCGATTATTACATAAATGATCTCATCTTGACACAATTATCATGGCGACCCCAACTTATGAGCATGTCTCTATTCACAGCTACAAAAGTTATCCCATAAGTAACAGTCTTATCTCTATTTATATTTAATAAATAGAGACGATTGTCCATGTAAGTAGATCAATCTCAACCTGTCAACATGCTCACCGATACTTTTATCCAAATGTAACAGATACATTTGCACTAAATAGATATGACATTTTAAATATCTAATTGTGTTATTTTTTACGAAGTCACAAAGATTTCACATGTCTTTGCAAAACTCTTTAGTTAATGGTTTAGTAAAAGGATTTACAAGCATAGCTCGTTTAAAGATATACTCAAGATTTATCTGTTTTTGTCAACAATATCTCTTATGTTTGCCTTTGTTGTGATATTTGAGATCTTTGGAAAAAACTATAACAGCTTGATTGTCACAGTACAATATAATAGGACTCCCACTATCCTCAACAATCTTCAGATATTTCAAGAACCTTCTTAACTAGACAACTTCTTGTGTAGCCGCTACACAAGCCACATACTTAGCTTTCATTATCGACAGCACTACACAAACCTGTTTGACAGTGCTACACAAGCATTTTTTTAGTTGTTCCATGAGATGATGTCACCATTCAGCAAGAAGGTAAAGACATATGTGAATTTTCTGTTATTAAGGTCCCCTACCCAATGTGTATCTGTGTAGCTCTTCAAGCTCAGTTTTGATCCTTAGAAGCAGTGACAATAATTTGTTGTCCCTTTAAGATATTTTAATACTCTTTTTATCGCTTTCCAGTATCTTGATCCTAGGTTTAACTGGAAACGACTAACTAAGCTAACAATATAGCTTATATCAGGACGAGTATACAACATAGTGTATACTAAACTACCAATGACACTGACATATGATTTTTTCTTCATTTCGACTACGGACAAAAGACCTAATCCGAATGATAGGGCAGAAGACTTAGCCGATCGAAGACTACGGACAGAAATAGAGACGGGTCAAGGATCGGATGTCTCGAGATCCGAGAGTTTCAGAGGCCGAGCAAAAGTCGAACCGAAGGAGTCAGTTGACAAAAGATAACTTCTCCATAGTGGAGTAGGTGAGGACGCGTTCCCCGGAAGAGGGAATAGTAAGCATCGGTTCAACCTAGGATTTCATTTGAAATCCAAAGTCAGAACCAGGCAACTCTAGCTGTCATTTATGCATACATTCACTATACTATTATTGTTCTTGGACTAACCTTGATTGCAGACTTAAGAGATCAGCTAGTTGCAATTAGGGGTGCTTGAGAGGACTCAGGCGTCCATGAACCAGGTGCCTGAGAGGTCTCAAGCGCTCGAGAATCCAGGCGCTTGAGAGGACTCAGGCGCCCCAAAGGGGTTTTCTCAATAATTGGCGAAGCTGAGTTGGCGGTCGCTGGTTAGACGCGCCATGTCAGCTCCCAGGCGCCCCAGTGCTCCTAGGCGCCCAAGAAGGCATTTTATCCATATGCGTCCTATTTGCTGGTTGGATCAGATTTGATGACGTGGAGGGCACCCCTATTGGCTCTCGGGCGCCCGAGTGACTACTATATAAGTGGTTTCGTCCCCTCAGATCAGAGTATCAATCTTTTCATCCTACTACTCATTCACAACAAAGCTAAAGTGCTAAGGCAAAGTTCTATGACCAAGGAGACACCAGGTGGAAATGCGCGATGTTTCAGAGTTCCGGATTGGTCGAGGTCATCAATTCTTGTTGGTTTGCTTTTATTTACAAGTTGTAATTATTCTCTTTATTTGTGCTTGTATTCAAACTGTAAGACTGTTGGGACCGGGTGCATGTTGACATGGATGCGGGTTCGTAATTTCAAAATTAATTACGTGCAGCGGAAGGTTTAGCATAAATAATTTCTCTAAATCATTTAACCACACATCTAAGCATGCAAATTTATCTTGTGTAGACATGATCATATATTTAAAATTTTGCAGAAACGTAAACTAATTTACGTATTACCTCGCGTAACTCGAAGGAAGGGACGAGATCCAACCGTAAGCGTCCCTTGGAAGCTCTGCCTCTATTCGCGTCCACGCCGAGTATCTTTGGGATGACTTCGCAAAGCCATGAGTTTCGTGTTCTCGAGAACTACTAGATTCTCCGAGAACGCGACGAGAAAAATCAAGAGAGAAGTCGGAAGACTAACCACAAAAGGATGGCCGGAATCAAAATTTCGGCGAAGCAAAAGAAGAGGCTTGCGGCAAAAAGATCCTTGCGGCAAACTCTAATTCCGGCAGCACCTTCTTCCGGCCAAGAGATGGCCGGAGCTTCCTTCTCCGACAGCAGGTGGTGGTCGGCAGGGAAAGGGCAGGGGCGGCCGGCTGGTGCTCCTTCTTGGGGCTGGTTAGCGCATGGCAAGAAGGGGAGAAGAAAAGGAGAGAAAGAGAGAGAGAGAGTCTATGTCTTCATCTCTTCAATTATCACCCAAGCCTTGCCTTAGGTCCTTTATATAGTGGCCTCTCAACCATCAAGCCTCTCAAATATGGAATAACTTATTCCATCATGCCAAGTTAGATTTTATATCATGGTTAAAATCATATTTTAAATCATGATAAAAATCTTCTCTCTTATGGAATAAATTTCCTTATCATGGTAAATCAATCCATGATTGATTTTATAAAATAAACCAATCCATGGTTCATTTTAATTTCCATGAAAAATAAATCAAACCTTGGTTTATTATATAAAAATTTATATCATCCATAATTTTATAAAACAAACCGCACTTGGTTTATTTTATAAATTGAACCAAAAACTTGGTTCTCTCCCTTTGTTGTGGTCGGCCAAGCAAAGAGGATGGAGGCCCTCTTTGGCCGGCCCATCCAAGCCAAGCCCCAATGAATTAAATTTATTTAATTCATCTATTAAGTCTTCAAAAGACTTAGCCATTTTACGCTTCCGATGCGTCTCTGAAAAATTCAGATTCGACTTATCGTTTGGCTCAACCAATCTTAATCTCTCTTGATTGGAAAATCTAATTTTCAACTCGTTTTAAATCCCTCGGATTACTTGTAGTGCGTGTGACTAAATAGGCTTTCGATTTATGTTGGCCGTCTATAATTAATCAATTAATTATAGAACGATCATGAGTGGCACCTAGTAGTACATCATGATCCCCAATTAATCGAAAGATCAACGGTTGACCTCAGAAACAATTCTGAACCCCTTCAGCAACTATAATGAATCGTGCCACATTCCCTTCACCATCTTATACCCACTTGGTTCAGGACATGGTCTATATGTGTCAGTCCCCACTAGGCTGACTACGTCACACCTAGCCCAAGTAACGTTTTCTCGTCCTACGGATTCTAATTACTCTCATGTATTTAAGAGATTCATACTCTGAACATGTCATGCTCTGGCCAGAGGCTTCGAGTAACAATCCGACGATAGGCCTCGGGTATACATCTCCTCACAAGGAGTGGTGAATCCTTTGTAGACTGTTCAAACATCTTCGGGCACTTCGGCTTATACCCAATCATCCTAGGTCCACACCTCCTTGGAGATACTTGCTTAAGATGTCAAAGTATAAGTCTCCATGACCAAGATGACTTGAACACCGCAAGTCAAAGGAACATCGCACTTAAGCTGCAGTAAGAACTTCACTGACATATCTATATGTAGACTACCATATGAAGTTTTACAGCCAGTCACTCCAATGAACTAGTTCCCTTAACTAGCATTCATGTTTATCTCCGGACATCTCAATGTCACCAGCCAGTGAGAATCAACTGATTAGAGAATAACTCATGCTAGTCTCAACAGAATTGATAGTGTCCGTATTTATCAATTCATCGACTAGGGATAATTTCAATACTTCACAATTGCACATGTAGAGATAATCACTAGTTGTGAATTAATCACAAATTCTCTCATGCTGTGAATTGTATTGCGGACATTCAGTAAATGAGTTTAAGATCTCAATCAAATACACAATGTATACTCAAATAGTGAATATTCATTTATTAGAATAAATGATTACAATCATAAGGCGATTGCCTTAGGACACTTCTCTCATATCACTAACAAAGACGACTTTCTCCACCTTCGGAAAACTTCCAAAAAGGAGACCACTAGTGGACGGACGCTTCCTGTGATTAGACCTTGGACGTACTGACCCTGGGGGGAACCAAGTAAATCCCGTGTGTTTATTGTGTTGTATTTTTCCTTTATTATTCCGCTATGCTACTAACAACTCTAATATTAAGCGAGCGAACAATCAACGAAGTTTCGAAAAAATCATAAGTCGATATTCACCCGCCCTCTATCGACGCCACCAATCCCAAACCAATGTCATGCGCCACCTAAGGCCTTGCTCCTCGGGGCGGATTTGGTGTATAGTTCTTTGTCCTTATTAGAATTGATATAATTTGGATGTCCTGATGTTATTATTTTAACCTAAGCTCATTTAAATATAAGTTAGATTTGTCGATCAAACCCAGGTTCGTTTGATCAAACCATTGCCCGTTGGATTAAATCTGGCCAATTAGAACCAATCTTGTCCAATTTAATCCAAACCTAGCTCAAGTCTAAGTTTCAGACTTATTGATCAAACTAATTAGACCGGTTCTAGTTTCGACCAAAACTAGTATGGTTAAACTAACCAATGGTTTGAACTAAATTGGATTTGATTGGACCAAATTGATCTGGTTAAACCAACTAATGATTTTAAATCAGACCAGGGTCTGATTGAACCAAACTAGTCTAATTAAACCAACAAATGATTTGAACATGACCGAGGTTTAATTGAGCCAAACTAATCTGGTTAAACCAACCAATGATTTGAACCAGATGATAAGTTGATTGGATTAATCTGATCTTGATCCGGTCGAGTAGGAAATCCGGTCTGGTAAGTAGTCCGATCGGGTAGGGACGTTCGAGTGCGCATGGTGTTGGTCCAGTCGGATAAATGCACTCGGAGGCTACAGTGTTGTGATCCAGTCGGAGGCAGCCGGTCGGATGTACTCGGTCGGATGAGCCCGGTCGGTAATACTCGGTCGGGAGAGCTCAGTCGGAGGACTAGAAAGTCACGCACCTGGAACTCCCTTTAACTCGAGGTACCAACCTTCGATCATGTGTTTAAGCTTCGGGCGGACATTCCCGGTCGGCCATGCTCGGCCGTACAACTTGGTAGTCCCATATTTGAAATTACCCGCCCCGTTCTAAGAAGCGACTCACGGCCTAGTGACTGGCTGTCCGGTCGAGCGCACCCAGCAGGCCGGTCGGACTGTCGGGCGCCAGGGGTGGCTGACCCGCTCACAGGTGACTTGCCCATTCAAAAGCAATTGGTGGCCGGGCGATCGAGCCCCCTCCGGATGACTCCTTGCGGTCGGTCGGCTATGGCCGGATAGATTTGTAGAGCTGCATAGTAAGACAAGCTAAGGTGACTCCACGATCAGAGTCATTTAATTATGATTAGACTTCACCAAATACAAAAAGATACACCAGATCCTCTCATTTTGAGGAAGAGATATTCTTGTAAGCACATTCCCCCAGGACATCGAATGCTGACAATGAGTTGATAGCACAGATTAGCAAATGACCGTTTGGTGGCTCAGTCAGGCCCTCGGGGGAATTAAAGCTGCCATGAGATTGAGTGTCAGAAGATTGACTTTTATGAGACAAAATAGTCAAGACAAGACAGGGGTCATCCCCCTTCATTATATAAGGATCGCCCAGTGCTTCAAAGAGGGGATTGGCTTCTCATTATCTCATAGCCCCCTTGGCGACTCCCTTCTTGACCCTACTTCGTCTCCAAATCGTTTATTCTTCTGGCTAGCCTTTGATCTGACCCTAGGCATCCTTGTAACTCGTCCATTTTGTTGTGTCATCTGAGCTAGGTCTTTCTCCGTTTGTCGACAGGATCATATCTGATTAAATCAATTAATAATTTAAATCAATCATGGTCTGATTAAACCAAACCAATTTGATTCAAATGAACCAAATTGTTGTTCTCACTCACACTAGCAATTGAAACAGACTGCATTCATTAAAAAAAATAACGGTAATTTACCAAAAGGCGTACCTAAGAATAGGTATTTATCAAAAGGCGTACCTAAGAATAGGTATTTATCAAAAGGCATACCATAGTTTCATTTTCACCAAAGGGCGCACTCATTATAGTGAACTTCCTCTTATACCCCTCCTGTTATCTATTGTCTTTCCCTTTCTCTCTCAGTAATAAATTCTGAGACGTCAGCATATGCAACGTGACTTAATTACTGACTTTTA
Source organism: Boesenbergia rotunda (assembly GCA_024364735.1). Lineage (NCBI taxonomy): Eukaryota > Viridiplantae > Streptophyta > Magnoliopsida > Zingiberales > Zingiberaceae > Boesenbergia > Boesenbergia rotunda. The sequence continues at coordinate 134,723 of JAGFNQ010007518.1, forward strand.
TTTTTAAATAATATATTATGGAATCGGCGCTAAATTAAAAAATGTAAGGTAAAAATTGAAAAAATATTTCACTTAAAAAATTTCTCATCCAACGTGATTTAAAAATATAAAGAAATGATTTTTATTTTTATTAATAGAAATTAATATATTAAATAATATTTAATAAATATATTAATGTATAAAAAGTTTTTTGAAACAAACGGTTGGATTTAAAAATATAAATAAATGATTTTTATATTTGATTAATAGAAATTAATATATTAAATAATATTTAATAAATATATTAATGTATAAAAAAATTTTGAAAAAAATTGACCGTGGGCCTGAAATCTTTTGATTCAGGCCCGACGTGAACTCAAATTTTTTTTATATTTTAAAAATATATTAATATATAAAAAAAACCTATCAAAACACTTAATTTCATATTCAAACGCAGGACCTGAAGTCATCCCAGGAGGGTCTGAAGTCAAATAACATCAGATCCTATAAATAATTAATTTAATAAATAATAATTAAACATAAAAAATATTGTTAATATTAAAAAAATTTCAGTGCCCTTTGGCCTGAAGTCATCCGACTTCAGGCCTAAGGGGGCCTGAAGTCTAATGACTTCATGCCCTCCATTATTAAATATAAAAAAATTTATAAAAACTATAATATATAATTACATATTATTTATAATTTTTATAGAAAAAGTATAATATATAATTACATAATAATAGAATGTTATAGGAGTGGTTTAGGCATATCAGTGAATTTTGAGCAAAACTCACTGATGGACCTACCATATTTGGAATTCTGAAAACTCTATATCAATAGACATGGTTGAGCTAGGAGATGAGATTTTGAGTGCCGAAACCTCTAATCTTGCTGTATCACCAATGCTATAGGAGTGGTTTAGGTATATCAGTGAGTTTTGAGCAAAACTCACTGATAGACCTACCATATTTGGAATTCTGAAAACTCTATATCAGTAGACAGGGTTGAGCTAGGAGATGTGATTTTGGGTGCCGAAACCTCTAATCTTGTTGTATCACCAATGACTATAGGAGTGGTTTAGGTATATCAGTGAGTTTTGAGCAAAATTCACTGATGGACCTACCATATTTGGAATTCTGAAAACTCTATATCAGTAGACAGGGTTGAGCTAGGAGATGAGATTTTGGGCGCCAAAACATCTAATCTTGCTGTATCACCAATGCTATAGGAGTGGTTTAAGTATATCAGTGAGTTTTGAGCAAAACTCACTGATGGACCTACCAAATTTGGAATTCTGAAAACCCTATATCAGTAGACAGGGTTGAGCTAGGAGATGAGATTTTGGGTACCGAAACCTCTAATCTTGCTGTATCACCAATGTTATAGGAGTGGTTTAAGTCTATCAGTAAGTTTTGCTCAAAACTCGTTAATATACCTAAACCACTCCTATAGCATTGGTGATACAGCAAGATTAGAGGTTTTGGAACCTAAAATCTCATCTCCTAGCTCAACCCTGTCTATTGATATAGAGTTTTCAGAATTCCAACCAAATATGGTAGGTCTATCAGTGAGTTTTGCTCAAAACTCACTGATATACCTAAATCACTCCTATAGCATTGGTGATATAGCAAGATTAGAGGTTTCGACAACTAAAATCTCATCTCCTAGCTCAACCCTGTCTACTGATATAGGATTTTCAGAATTCCAAATATGGTAGGTCTATCAGTGAGTTTTGCTCAAAACTCACTGATATACCTAAACCACTCTTATAGCATTAGTGATACAGCAAGATTAGAGGTTTCGGCACCCAAAATCTCATCTCCTAGCTCAACCCTGTCTACTGATATAGAGTTTTCAGAATTCCAAATATGGTAGGTCCATCAGTGAGTTTTGCTCAAAACTCACTGATATACCTAAACCACTCCTATAGCATTGGTGATACAGCAAGATTAGAGGTTTCGGCACTCAAAATCTCATCTCCTAGCTCAACTCTGTTTACTGATATAGAGTTTTCAGAATTCCAAATATGGTAGGTCCATCAGTGAGTTTTGCTCAAAACTCACTGATATACCTAAACCACTCCTATAGCATTTTATTATTATGTAATTATATATTATACATTTTTTATAAAAATTATAAATAATATGTAATTATATATTATACTTTTATAAATAAAATATTTATATTTAATAATGGAGCGCCTGAAGTCATCAGACTTCAGGCCTTCCTTAGGTCTGAAGTCGGATGACTTCAGGCCAAAGGGCACTGAAAATTTTTTAATATTAACAATATTTTTTATGTTTAATTATTATTTATTAAATTAATTATTTATAGGATCTGAAGTTATTTGACTTCAGACCCTCCTGGGATGACTTCAGGCCCTGCGTTTGAATCTGAAATTAAGTGTTTTGATAGGTTTTTTTATATATTAATATATTTTTAAAATAGAAAAAAAAATTGAGTTCACGTCGGGCTTGAATCAAAAGATTTCAGGCCCACGCTGGGCCTGAAATATTTTTATTTCAGGCCCACGGTCAATTTTTTTCAAAAAAAATTTTATTCATTAATATATTTGTTAAATATTATTTAATATATTAATTTCTAGTAATTAAAATATAAAAATTATTTATTTATATTTTTAAATCTAACAATTTGTTTCAAAAAACTTTTTATACATTAATATATTTATTAAATATTATTTAATATATTAATTTCTATTAATCAAAAATAAAAATCATTTATTTATATTTTTAAATCACGTTGGATGAGAAATTTTTTAAGTGAAATATTTTTTTAATTTTTAACTTACGTTTTTTAATTTAGCGTCGATTCTATAATATATTATTTTAAAATAAAAGTCAGTAATTAAGTCACGTTGCATGTGCTGACGTCTCAGAATTTATCACTGAGAGAGAAAGAGAAAGACAATAGATAACAGGAGGGGTATAAGAGGATGTTCACTATAATGAGTGCGCCCTTTGGTAAAATACAAACCATGGGATGTTCTTTGATAATTTTCAATTGTTACGTACGTTTGGTAAATTGTCGAAAAAATAATGCTACAATAGCGTTGACATAAAAAAAAAATTGCATGAATTTCATTCACGCGTGAGAAACAATTCTCACGTTTTTTTTCCGGTTTGATTTAATTAAGTCCAACTTTTTATTATCTTTCCCTGATCACGAAACCTAGCTCGTTTCCCCCTTCTTGTCATCACCAACGTCGTTACATCTTCTCCATTCTTCCATCACCCCAATCGCCCTCCTTTTTCACCCGTCAGCTAGAGTTGCACTCACCTCCATAGGTATAGCAACTGTTCAAGGCTCGACAACAACGAGCATGACACAATCATGATCATCCCTGGCGATGATTGCAGATCTCGACATAGTTGAGATTTCATCTGTGGAAGCAGCTAATCACGACATATTTGCAATTTAACTCAGCGACAAAAAAAAAATGAGAGTCAACTTCGTCGATGATTTCTCCGGCATCAACACAAAAGCTTAGAGGTAAGTTTTAGTGAGTTTTATACTTTCGGAACTCATAAAATTATAATACCATTGTTGATCTTCTAAAGAATGAACTACAAAAATAAATTCTATAAATCTAAACATTTATAATGATCTGCACTGGGAGAAGAAATAAGAGTACTTTGTCATCCGAAGAACGATTACGAACGAATCGAAAAGTTCTTCAAAGTTCACAAATCAAGTCCCTCTTTTGTAATTGGGCAAACTAATCTTGAATGCTCTTTGCAACAACCCCTTCTTCCTCTTATACACCAGGACGAACATCGCACAGAGAGCATCTTCCTCTTGTGCACCTGGACGAACCTTGCACAGAGACCTTACGCACACAGGACGCCCCCTTTTTTATTGACCACACACAGACCTTCCCATAGCTTATCTCTTCCAATCTCCATTGCATTGGACGCATACCTCTTCCTTGCGATAAACTCATCGTCTTACACTTGGACGCTTATTATAGGAGAAGGGTATTAAATTAATTATTTTCAATTATCTAAATATAATTTTGATAGACCATCAATAATATTTTATATATTTATTATTATATTTTGAATATTATATCAAAATTATTTTTAAATAATATATATGTTTTAAAAAGATATAAAATTTTATAAATATAAAAATATAAAAAATGACAAAATTTATATAAATTTATAAAAATATCTATAAAAATTCTAAATATATAAAATATAAATTTTATTTAAAAGTGTTGTGGTAGTTATGTAAAATAATAAATTTATTAAGGGTATAAATATTAATTTTTAATTCTAGATTATAAGCAAAAAAAGCAGAAGTAGAAAAAAATATCAAATTCTTGCTTCCAGCTTTTGAGTAAAAGTTTCAGAAATTAAAGCAGAATATAGCATTCACAAACACTAAAAATACTTTTATATAGCTAAAATTTAAAAAGTAATTAGCAGAAACTCTCCCAAATACTCCCTTATTCATTTGAATGTTATCGAGTTTTTAATTCAAAATTATTTGATCATTTGAATCTTTGAGATTTTAAACTTGTTGGTTATTGAGCTTAATAATACAACTTGTTTATATCGTTTGAATTTTTTTTTAATATGTTGATAAAAATTTTATTGATGCCTACTATTTAAGAACATTAATAAATTGATAAAAGTATATTAAATTTGTTTGTTTAATTTAATGAATTAATTTGGTATATATTAAGCAAACATAAATAATTTTTATAAATAAAATATCAAATTTATTGATAAATATTGGATCCATTTATATCACCTTTAAAATTTTCTTATCTATTTATTATAGGTCGTTTTTGATCCACTAAAATTTTATTTTTATTTATTTTTTAGTGGACCACGCCGTGTCTTTGAAATTTTCAATGCTGGTAAGTTATTTCTTTAGAAATTGACCGTATAAAGGTTGACCGTTGATGTACTAAAGTAAAATATGCTGATGATTTTTTTCATTTATCTGTATTTTATTATAGTCTATGTATTAAATCCTTTTGTCCTCGGGGTTATGGTGTAACGGTAGAGTCACTAGTCGTTATCTTAAGTATCCGCGATTCGATTTCTAGCTACAGCGTATTTTGTTAGAATTTTGTTTTCAAATAGGATGCGAATTTTGGGAAGTTGGTCTTCTAGACAGTCCACCGTGAGTACTTTTCGATTTACTTTAGTGACCGATAGAAAACTTTTATGAGACCAAATCAATCATCTCAAATTCATCTGCTATCTGATCCAACATATATTAAGCCCCTTTCAACTAAGGATATTAACATTTTTTTTACTTCAATAGTTGACTAAAATATTCTCATGAATTAGTTAATTTTAATTAAAATAAGGAATATTTTAGTCTTGTTGACATTTTTACTCGTTTTGTTTGCCGCTTCATTGTAGCCTAAATTCAACACGCAAGACCAATCGTGATTGGCTATAAATGAAGGCCCTGCCCTTGCAGCTCAGCTGGGGGCGTGGTTCGAACCTTGCTTGGATCTTCCAATCTAAATTAGATTTGGCTAAGTCATTTAAGCCCGATAAATTTGTTTGATAAATAAATGATTTTAAATACATCTAAATTGCTAAATTGCAAAGAGGGAAGAAATTAATGTTTACAGTAGAAAATTTTCCAAAACAACAAAGGTTTATTTGGGCTGAGTAAGGCTTCCGAACAATTTATCTCAAATTAGAGAGTATTTAGAGCTGCTTCATTCATCAAGTTGGTAGAACTATGAAGTTTTTTTTCTCCGATGTCAACTTAGTTTTGACTTTTCTTTTCCTTATGAGAAAACTAAAGTTTGTAACGAAAATATTAAAAAGCTGTTAACTATAACTAATATCAAGATGTCTGATGATATAGGAGTAAATTAATTTATTTTCGTGGCATAAAGGCGAATCGTTCGCCCCCAGCGCCTCCGCTAATCCGTCCCAGGGCCAACGCGGAGGAGGTAAATCACGGAAACTACCAGCCCGGTTGTGCTAGTGCATGGGGGAGGATGGGCATATTGACTTTGTCAGGATTTGATCCCAGACCTCTTAATAATAATATCCACGTACTAACTATCAGTCCATCCCGTGAAGATAAAATTAATTTATTTTAAGCATCATAAGAATAGCATTACATTATAGGTTTTTGGTATATATCGATGTATTTTTTCCCACCAAATTATTTTTATATCAATATTCCAACGGCAATTTACCAAAGGGCGTATCCAACTATTCGTAATTACCGAAAGGAGTACCATGGTTTCTATTATACCAAAGGGCGCATCTCATATAGTGAAGTTACTTTTATACCCCTCCCGCCAAAGAATGACTTTATCAAACACAGTTTCGAGACAACCGAACCACTTTATCAATAAAATATTAATTTGTAGTTCGGATGGGTAGTAGTGGAAATTTTCTCCGTTCTCTTTCAGCGCAACAACGTAAATGGAAGTCCTTCATTTCGGATAAAAGCTCACTCTCAACCTCTCTCAGCGCAAGAACTCGCCTTCTTGCAGTCCTACGTGCCCTAGCTGTGATATAGTCGTGAGCTCATCCCCCGAATCCCTGCGGACAACCAAAACCTAGGCATTGCTCGAAAGCGTTTCTGTGTGATCCTGAGGTGGGTTTTAGTGTTAACGTTGAAGTGGAGATTGATCGGCATAATACACCAAGGGGTTAGGGTTTCTGCACGTTGGATTTATTTGATTATGTCAGGCAAAAGGTCTGTAGGTGGTTCAGCGTCTTCTTCCTTGGCATTATCCACCAAGGTATGTTAGCGATATGCTTAGGTCAAACCAGCATTGTTTGTCAACATGTTTAAAATTATTTTGCTGAATAAATTTGTACTGTATATAAACTGTAGGATTCAGATGACATTGGACAAAAATTACGTTGGTGCAGTGTTTTAGGCCACTTTAAATAATTTTTTGAAGAATTTGACATTTTAAATGATCGACACATTGCGAAGATCAAAGGGTCGCCTTTCAGTTTTTTCCTGGACATACAAGAATTGCAGCATATCCGTGGAATTTTGGTTAATATATTTGAAAGTTGGGATTCAACCTCGCAAGGTTTTAAATTCTCAGGTAATAGTTTTAGTTATGAATTGTAGACAATATCTATAGTATCTATAGTAAGATAAGACAGTAATATAGATGACCTGAAATGATTAGTTTTTGATAAAGTTTAATCATTTCATTTTAGGGCTACTGAGGGACTGAAGTGAAAATGACTTCAGGCCCTCGGTAGGCCTGAAATAAACATTTCAGGCCCGAGGCCGGCCTGAATTGAATTCATTTCAGGCCCACGTCGGGCCTGAATTGAAATCATTTCAGGCCCAACGTGGAATAATTTCAAGCCTCTATTCTTGATGATAACTAAATTTTGTAATTATTTCAGGTGTACCGGTTGCGTTCTCCAGACGAGATGTTGCTTTGATACTGGGTATAGTGGACCGTGGTGTTTCGGTCCCTATTAATTCAACTAAAGCATCGGGTGACCTCTATCGTACTTACTTCTCAAAAGAAAAATAACCTACAAGAACAAGACTTGAGAAGTTACTTAAACATTTTTCTAAAAGTGTTGAATCAGAGGATGATGTGTTATTAGTGTGTAAATTTTATATTTTGTATATATTTGTTTGTGTTTTATTTTCGTCTAGTACATATAAGGTTCCTCTAGGTCTTGTAGATATAGTAGATGATTATGACAATCTAGGTAGATTCAATTGGGTAGAAGCTATCCATCAATTTTTGTCTCCACAAATACCTAAGATTGGGGACTGATATGCTTAAACAAGGGTTTAAATTTATTTTAATCCCTTTGTGCAGTGATAATACACACTTTCACTTGTTGGCGGTGGATACAGAATCCATGACTTTTAATCATTTTAATTCTCTTGCTAGTGGTCGTAAATATAAGCATGAATTTGACACAGCGGTGAGCTACCTTCCTTTATTCTTATATATGGTCATCATTTTCTCTAAAATGTCATTGATGGTGATTAATAAATTCATGATATGTTTGACAGGTAAAAGAACTTAAACAATATACTCGCGAGGAACTTACGGCTATTCATCCGTATCTACAAAGTCATCATCCCTTGGACAAATGGCCCTCCGTCAGACAAAAATGTCCCCAACAAGAACATAGGTAACTAAGAGGAAGAACTTTCTTATTTTTTAAAATAAGAAAGTATTTTATAAACCCACTTATTGAAATCTAAAAAAGTGTTTGTTAATTTCAGCGTGGACTGTGCCTTCTTTGTCATGCAATATGTTCGATGTCTCCTATATGATGAGAAGATGGATTTCAAACAAGGAGACATGAGTAGAATCAGATTTGAGCTGACAGTTAATATTCTGAGAGACATGTTTTGTAAAACATGAGATAATCTGAAAACTGTATTGGTGATGTAAAAATCCATTGCTGTTGATTGACATCCATTTGTATGGAAAAATCTCCTTATGTGGATGTTGTTATGATTATGTAGATGTTGTTATTCTATATAATATATTGTCAACAAAAACAAAATAATTGGGTGATGTTTATTCAAATCCAGTTGTTGCACTGTTGTGTGCCAAGTGATACGATCAGATATAATAACTGATAATGCACTGTTGTGTGCCAGTTGCTGCACTGTTGTGTGCCAAATGATCTATTCTGTCACATCTTGTAGGTAAATATAGATTATTATTCTAAAAATCATTATATAATCTAATCAACAATACATATTATATAAATCAGATATAGGAAAACCTATAGGATGATATATTCTGTCACTGTTGGGTTATGCACTGTTTTGAGCAAAACCCACTGATGGAACTAAACTAAACCTATAGGTTTGGAAAAAATTATAATTTGATGTTTCGGACACCTAATCTACATTCTCCAACCTCAACCCAAACTACTGATAATGGATTTTCAGAAATCCAGATATGGGAGGGCCATCAGTGGGTTTTGCTCAAAACCCACTAATGGAACTAAACTAGCCCTATAGCTTTGGAAAAATTTATAATTTGAGGTTTCCGACACCTAAAATACTTTCTAGAACCTCAACCCTAACTACTGATAATGGATTTTCAGAAATCCAGATATGGGAGGTCCATCAGTGGGTTTTGCTCAAAACCCACTGATGGAACTAAATTACACCTATACTTTGGAGAAAATTATAATTTGAGGTTTCCGACACCTAAAATACTTTCTCCAACCTGATCCCTAACTGTTGATAATTTTTTTTCATTAATCCAGATATGGGATGTCCATCAGTGGGTTTTGCTCAAAACCCACTGATGGAATTAAATTACACCTATAGGTTTGGAAAAAATTATAATTTGATGTTTCCGACACCTAAAATACTTTCTCCAACCTCATCAATGGGTCCTTCAGTGGAGTTGAGGCGTTACAAACCTCAAATTATAATTTTAGGCCCACGTTGGGCCTGAAATAACTTTATTTCAGGCCCAAGGTGGGCCTGAATACAGTTATTTCAGGCCCAACGTGGGCCTGAAATACATTTATTTCAGGCCCACGGTGGGCCTGAAAGAAGACAATTCAAGCCCAGCGTGGGCCTGAAATAAAAATATTATTTGAGGACCTCCCTTAACCATATAATATTTTGACTTCATCCCCCAAGTTGGATTACATATTTTATCCCTAAACCCTAAAATACTCTCTCCAACCTCACCCCTAAATACTGATAATGGTTTTGTAGAAATCCAGATATCGGAGGTCCATTTGTGGGTTTTCAGCAAAACCCACTGCTGGAAATAAACTAGACCTATAGCTTTGAAAAAAATTATCATTTGAGGTTTAGGACACCTAAAATACTTTCTCCAACCTCAACCCTAACTACTGATAATAGTTTTTCAGAAATCCAGATATGGGAGGTCCATCAGTGGGTTTTGCTCAAAACCCACTAATGGAACTAAACTACACCTATAGGTTTGGAAAAAATTATAATTTGAGGTTTCCGACACCTAAAATACTTTCTAGAACCTCAACCCTAACTACTGATAATGGATTTTCAGGAATCCAGATATGAGAGGTCCATCAGTGGGTTTTGCTCAAAACCCACAGATTGAACTAAACTACACCTATAGGTTTGGAAAAAATTATAATTTGATGTTTCTGACACCTAAACTACTTTCTAGAACCTCAACCCTAACTACTGATAATGGATTTTCAGAAATCCAGATATGGGAGGTCCATCAGTGGGTTTTGTTCAAAAACCACTGATGGAACTAAACTACACCTATAGTTTTGGAGAAAATTATAATTTGAGGTTTAGGACACCTAAAATACTTTCTCCAACCTCATCCCTAACTGTTGATAATGTTTTTTCACAAATCAAGATATGGGAGGTCCATCAGTGGGTTTTGCTCAAAACCCACTGATGGAACTAAACTAGCCTTATAGCTTTGGAAAAATTTATAATTTGAGGTTACTGACACCTAAAATACTGTCTAGAACCTGAACCCTAACTACTGATAATGGATTTTCAGAAATCCAGATATGGGAGGTCCATCAGTGGGTTTTGCTCAAAACCCACTGATGGAACTAAACTACACCTATAGGTTTGGAAAAAATTATAATTTGAGGTTTAGGACACCTAAACTACTTTCTAGAACCTCAACCCTAACTACTGATAATGGATTTTCAGAAATCCAGATATGGGAGGTCCATCAGTGGGTTTTGCTCAAAACCCACTGATGGAACTAAACTACACCTATAGGTTTGGAAAAAATTATAATTTGATGTTTCTGACACCTAAAATACTTTCTAGAACCTCAACCCTAACTACTGATAATGGATTTTCAGAAATCCAGATATGGGAGGTCCATCAGTGGGTTTTGCTCAAAACCCACTGATGGAACTAAACTACACCTATAGGTTTGGAAAAAATTTAATTTGAGGTTTAGGACACCTAAACTACTTTCTAGAACCTCAACCCTAACTACAGATAATGGATTTTCAGAAATCCAGATATGGGAGGTCCATCAGTGGGTTTTGTTCAAAAACCACTGATGGAACTAAACTACACCTATAGTTTTGGAGAAAATTATAATTTGAGGTTTAGGACACCTAAAATACTTTCTCCAACCTTATCCCTAACTGTTGATAATGTTTTTTCACAAATCAAGATATGGGAGGTCCATCAGTGGGTTTTGCTCAAAACCCACTAATGGAACTAAACTAGCCCTATAGCTTTGGAAAAATTTATAATTTGAGGTTACTGACACCTAAAATACTGTCTAGAACCTGAACCCTAACCACTGATAATGGATTTTCAGAAATCCAGATATGGGAGGTCCATCAGTGGGTTTTGCTCAAAACCCACTGATGGAACTAAACTACACCTATAGGTTTGGAAAAAATTATAATTTGATGTTTCTAACACCTAAAATACTTTCTAGAACCTCAACCCTAACTACTGATAATGGATTTTCAGAAATCCAGATATGGGAGGTCCATCAGTGGGTTTTGCTCAAAACCCACTGATGGAACTAAACTACACCTATAGGTTTGGAAAAAATTATAATTTGAGGTTTCCGACACCTAAAATACTTTCTAGAACCTCAACCCTAACTACTGATAATGGATTTTCAGGAATCCAGATATGGGAGGTCCATCAGTGGGTTTTGCTCAAAACCCACTGATGGAACTAAACTACACCTATAGGTTTGGAAAAAATTATAATTTGAGGTTTAGGACACCTAAACTACTTTCTAGAACCTCAACCCTAACTACTGATAATGGATTTTCAGAAATCCAGATATGGGAGGTCCATCAGTGAGTTTTGTTCAAAAACCACTGATGGAACTAAACTACACCTATAGTTTTGGAGAAAATTATAATTTGAGGTTTAGGACACCTAAAATACTTTCTCCAACCTCATCCCTAACTGTTGATAATGTTTTTCCACAAATCAAGATATGGGAGGTCCATCAGTGGGTTTTGCTCAAAACCCACTGATGGAACTAAACTAGCCCTATAGCTTTGGAAAAATTTATAATTTGAGGTTACTGACACCTAAAATACTGTCTAGAACCTGAACCCTAACTACTGATAATGGATTTTCAGAAATCCAGATATGGGAGGTCCATCAGTGGGTTTTGCTCAAAACCCACTGATGGAACTAAACTACACCTATAGGTTTGGAAAAAATTATAATTTGATGTTTCTGACACCTAAAATACTTTCTAGAACCTCAACCCTAACTACTGATAATGGATTTTCAGAAATCCAGATATGGGAGGTCCATCAGTGGGTTTTGCTCAAAACCCACTGATGGAACAAAACTACACCTATAGGTTTGGAAAAAATTATAATTTGATGTTTCTGACACCTAAAATACTTTCTAGAACCTCAACCCTAACTACTGATAATGGATTTTCAGAAATCCAGATATGGGAGGTCCATCAGTGGGTTTTGCTCAAAACCCACTGATGGAACTAAACTACACCTATAGGTTTGGAAAAAATTATAATTTGAGGTTTAGGACACCTAAACTACTTTCTAGAACCTCAACCCTAACTACTGATAATGGATTTTCAGAAATCCAGATATGGGAGGTCCATCAGTGGGTTTTGCTCAAAACCCACTGATGGAACTAAACTAGCCCTATAGCTTTTGACAAATTTATAATTTGAGGTTTCTGAGACCTAAAATAGTTTCTAGCACATCAACCCTAACTACTGATAATGGATTTTCAGAAATCCAGATATGGGAGGTCCATCAGTGGGTTTTGAGCAAAACCCACTGATGGAACTAAACTACACCTATAGGTTTGGAAAAAATATAAATTTGAGGTTATGGACACCTAAAATACTTTCTCCAACCTCATCCCTAACTATTAATAATGGTTTTTCAGAAATCCAGATATGGGAGGTCCATCAGTGGGTTTTGAGCAAAACCCACTGATGGAACTAAACTACACCTATAGGTTTGGAAAAAATATAAATTTGAGGTTATCGACATCTAAAATACTTTCTCCAACCTCATCCCTAACTGTTGATAATACTTTCTCCAACCTAAAATACTTTCTCCAACCTCATCCCTACTTTCTCCAACCTATAGCATTATTTCAGGCCCACCTCGGGCCTGAAATAAAAACATTTCAGGCCCACAGTGGGCCTGAATTAAATATTATTTGAGGACCACCCTTAACCATATAATATTTTGACCTCTTCCCCCAAGTTGGATTACATATTTTATCCCTAAAGCCTAAAATACTTTCTCCAAACCTCACCCCTAACTACTGATAATGGTTTTGTAGAAATCCAAATATGGGAGGTCAGCAAAACCCACTGATGGACTAGACCTATAACTTTGAACAAAATTATAATTTGAGGTTTCAGACACCTAATCTACATTCTCCAACCTGAACCCTAACTACTGATAATGGTTTTTCAGAAATCCATATATGGGAGGTCCATCAGTGGGTTTTGCTCAAAACCCACTAATGGACCTCCCATATCTGGATTTCTGAAAAACTATTATCAACAGTTAGGGATGAGGTTGGAGAAAGTATTTTAGGTGTCCATAACCTAAAATATATAATTTTTCCAAAGCTATAGGTGTAGTTTAGTTCCATCAGTGGGTTTTGCTCAAAACCCACTGATGGACCTCCCATATCTGGATTTCTGAAAAACTATTATCAACAGTTAGGGATGAGGTTGGAGAAAGTATTTTAGGTGTCCATAACCTCAAATTTATATTTTTTCCAAACCTATAGGTGTAGTTTAGTTGCGTCAGTGGGTTTTGCTCAAAACCCACTGATGGACCTCCCATATCTGGATTTTTGAAAAACTATTATCAACAGTTAGGGATGAGGTTGGAGAAAGTATTTTAGGTGTCCATAACCTCAAATTTATATTTTTTCCAAAGCTATAGGTGTAGTTTAGTTGCATCAGTGGGTTTTGCTCAAAACCCACTGATGGACCTCCCATATCTAGATTTCTGAAAAACCATTATCAACAGTTAGGGATGAGGTTGGAGAAAGTATTTTAGGTGTCCATAACCTCAAATTTATATTTTTTCCAAAGCTTTAGGTAGAGTTTACTGAATATCAGTGGGTTTTGCTCAAAACCCACTGATGGACCTCCCATATCTGGATTTCTGAAAAACCATTATCAATAGTTAGGGTTGAGGTTGGAGAAAGTATTTTAGGTGTCCTAAACCTCAAATTATAATTTTGTCCAAAGCTATAGGTGTAGTTTAGTTCCATCAGTGTGTTTTGCTGACCTCCCATATCTGGATTTCTACAAAACCATTATCAGTAGTTAGGGGTGAGGTTTGGAGAGAGTATTTTAGGGTTTAGGGATAAAATATGTAATCCAACTTGGGGGATGAAGTCAAAATATTATATGGTTAAGGGTGGTCCTCAAATAATATTTTTATTTCAGGCCCACGCTGGGCCTGAATTGTCTTATTTCAGGCCCATCGTGGGCCTGAAATATCTTTATTTCAGGCCCACCTCGGGCCTGAAATAAAGTTATTTCAGGCCCGACGTGGGCCTGAAATAAAGATATTTCAGGTCCTCGGTAAATTTGTGAAAATCATCCGAGGGCCTGAAATATTTGATAAAAAACAAATTCCTCTAATCCCCCTAATTTTCAGGTTGATTTGTGGAAAATCAGATAAATATTTGAGAATTAAAAATTTCCTTTTAATTTTGATATGTGTTATATATTTGAAATACAAAAAATATACCTAAGTTATTTGTAAAATAACTGTAAAAAAAAAGTTACCGTTTAGGGCATAAAATCCTCTATTATCAGGCCCAGCAGTTAGTGAGCTATATAGGGTCCTTGGGTCCCTAGTGGTAAGCAATCGTCTCGTAGATCGTTATTTGTTGCCTATAGCTTTGAAGTTAGCGTGCTTACCTCCATTGGAGTTGTGGTGGTACCCATCCGAACCACAAATTAATATTTTATTGATAAAGTGGTTCGGTTGTCTCGAAAATGTGTTTGATAAAGCCATTCTTTGGCGGAAGGGGTATAAAAGTAACTTCACTATATAGGATGCGCCCTTTGGTATAATAGAAACCATAGTACTCCTTTCGGTAATTACGAATAGTTGGATACGCCCTTTGATAAATTGCCCATATTCCAAACTAATATCGGTGCATAGTATTGTAGGTTTAACACTGTAATTAATTTGAGATCAAAATTATAATCTACGGTAAATTAACAACTAAATTTATTTCAAGAGTTAATTAACATAAAATAATGATAACTTATTAAGTGTGATCATTAGATTAATAATCAATTATAATTTTTATCTTTTTAAATGTCATTGTTAATTGACAACTGACTTTAAAATTAATTGCTAATTAACGATTAATTATAAAAATCCATCATTAATTAATGATTGAATATATATCGATTTATTCCTTAAAAGGACCAACGGCAATTTACCAAAGGGCGCACCCAAGAATTGATATTTACCAAAAGGCGTCCCATGGTTTCATTTTCACCAAAGAGCGCACTAATTTTAGTAAACTTCCTCTTTTACCCCTCCTGCTATATACTGCCTTTCTCTTTCTCTCTCAGTAACAAATTCCGAGAAGTCTGCATGTGATGTTTCAGACTTTTATTTTAAAATAATATATTATGGAATCGACGCTAAACTAAAAAACGTAAGGTAAAATCGAAAAAATATTTCAGTTAAAAAATATCTCATCTAACTTATTCAAAAATATAAATAAATGATTTTTATATTTAGTTAATAGAAATTAATATATTAAATAATATTTAATAAATATATTAATGTAAAAAAAATTGAAAAAAAAGAAAAAATTAAAAAAAAAGAGCGTGGGCCTGAAGTATTTTATTTCAGGCCCACGTTGGGCTGAATCTTTTGATTCAGGCTCGACGTGGACTTAAATTTTTTTTCTATTTTAAAAATATATTAATATATAAAAAAACGTATCAAAACACTTAATTTCAGATTCAAACGCAGGCCTGAAGTCATCCCAGAAGGATCTGAAGTCAAATAACTTCAGATCCTATAAATAATTAATTTAATAAATAATAATTAAATATAAAAAATATTTTTAAATTAAAAAAATTTCAATATCCTTGGTGCCTGAAGTCATCAGACTTCAGGCCCAAGGAGGGCCTAAAGTCTGATGACTTCGGGCCCTCCATAATTAAATATAAAAAAATATAAAAAAAATTTTTATAAAAAAGTATAATATATAATTATATATTATTTATAATTTTTATAAAAAAGTATAATATATAATTACATAATAATAAAATGTTATTATAATGAAATCTAGATATGGGAGGTCCATCAGTGGGTTTTGGTCAAAACCCATTGATATAGCTAAATTACTCCTATTGCATTAGTGATATCTAATATATAGATGGTTGGACACCTAAAACATCATCTCCTACCTCTACCCTCTCTATTCATATGGAGTTTTCAGAAATCCAGATATGGGAGGTCCATCAGTGAGTTTTGGTCAAAACTCACTGATATTTCTAAACTACTCTTATTTCATTGGTGATATCTAATATATAGATGTTTGGACACCTAAAACATCATGTCCTACCTCTACCCTCTCTATTGATATGGAGTTTTCAGAAATCCAAATATGGGAGGTCCATCAGTGAGTTTTGGTCAAAACTCACTGATATTTCTAAACTACTCCTATTTCATTGGTGATATCTAATATATAGATGTTTGGACACCTAAAACATCATCTCCTACCTCTACCCTCTCTATTCATATGGAGTTTTCAGAAATCCAGATATGGGAGGTCCATCAGTGAGTTTTGGTCAAAACTCACTGATATTTCTAAACTACTCATATTTCATTGGTGATATATAATATATAGATGTTTGGACACCTAAAACATCATCTCCTACCTCTACCCTCTCTATTTATATGGAGTTTTCAGAAATCCAGATATGGGAGGTCCATCAGTGAGTTTTGGTCAAAACTCACTGATATTTCTAAACTACTCCTATTTCATTGGTGATATCTAATATATAAATGTTTGGACACCTAAAATATCATCTCCTACCTCTACCCTCTCTATTCATATGGAGTTTTCAGAAATCCAGATATGGGAGGTCCATTAGTGGGTTTTGGTCAAAACCCAGTGATATAGGAGGTCCATCAGTGTAATAATTATATTGCACTATACATAGTAGTTTAAATCAGACACTTTGATTAAAAATAATTTCTATAATAAAGATGCAATCTAACTGATCCTGTCGCCGAGCGTGGTGGAGCCGCAACCGGATGCCGATGTAGCGATGAATGACGTGGATGCCGACGGGACGTCCTCGCGCAGAATGACAGCGTCGTAGGGGGTGTCCTCCGACCGAACGGAAGTGGATGTCGCCTGGTGCAAGGCCGACCGACTGGCTGGCTGGAGGTGGACCTGCTGAGGAAGATGACCGTTAGCAACCTAGCCGGGAGACGTCCCGGCAAGGCACTCCGACGGTCAAGTCAGTACTCCGGTGAACAGGAAAAATGATGCAGTATGTAGACGAGGGGCGTCGTGCGCGCGTCTCTGATAATGAGGAGGGGAGTGGCTTATATAGCCGGGGAAAAGGGCCAAATATGGCCTGTGTCAGGATTCTCTGACAGGGTCAGAAGATATGGTATGGTTATGTCGATTTGGGTATGGCCTGTGTCAGGATTCTCTGACAGGGTCAGAAGATATGGTATGGTTATGTCGATTGTAACCAACCTTCTTTGTCGTATACTATTTGTCTTATGTGAGGACAAAGACAGGTTTCTGTAAGTCTCTGACAGGCGGCGCCTGTCAGAGAGTGTCGGTTCGTACGAGTGGTGACAACCTGTTACCTGCAGCTGGTGCAGGTGTATTTTGTCCTTATCCCAGGGTGATTCCGAGAGAGTGCCCGAGTGGACACCCGGACGGCACGCCCGGATGGATATCAAACATGGGCATAAAGGACTGCCGGGCGGATGCACTCGAATGGACGAGGCGTGTAAGCCTTAATGTGGCCGGCCGGGTTTGACCGGCCGGATGAACCGCTATATTTATTCTAACCGGCCGCCTTGAGTCCGACCGGCCGGCGAAGCCCCTGGGCCCGGCCAGGATGTTTGCCGAGTTGGCTGCCCGTACAATGACGTGGACCTTGAAGCTGGCCAAGTCGTTTGCCACGTTGGCTCCCCGTATGGCGCCAAATATAGGGCAGGATCAATAGCCTTCCCCTCGAGTCTAGTCGAAGGAGGCGATCAGTCCGACTGACTGGACTATATGTGTGCATAACCATTCTGCGGCCGAGCGTTTTTTGCCCTATTAATATCTGGCCGGCTTAACACAAGGCTCAACAGCAGGTGCTGAGTATGCCTGCCCTGTCTGGGCGGAAGAAGATTGTTAGCCGAGAGGGGCGTGGGCCGCCACGCACCCTTCTTTTTTAACGAGGCCGTCCGGCTGGACGAAGCATGATAGGGGAGCGTGGGCCGCCACGCATTCCCGACTAGCCATGATGAAGATGTCCGGGCGGATGAAGATTTTGACCAGAGGAACGTGGGCCGCCACGTCCTCGTAAATTGTCAATGCGTCCGACCGGACGAGCGTTGTTAGTCGATGAGGGGTATGCTGAACACATTCGGGCGGGAGAATGTTTGNCAATTAGAAAGCAAAGGCTCAGATGACCCTCAGCCACTTCCAAAAAAAATAAAATTAACTCAGGTAAGACCACCCAACGAGGACAAAGGCAAAGAAAAAGAAATTGTTCAGGATGAGGACGAGGATGAGGGAGAGGATGAAGCTGAAGATGAGGAGGCTCCTGCCCAATCAATGTCACAATCTACATCGCAAACAACACAATCTGCAACCTCTACTCAAACAAATTTATCTGATCAACAAGTTGCTAAAGGGAAAGAACTCCAAAAGGTCAAAAGCAACATCTTGAAGAAAGCCAAGGCATTTTTTAAGAAGAATAAAGATGCGGAGATTGCAGAAACATTATTAAAGCTTAGTAAATTAAAGTGAGTTAGTTGCTATTGCGGTTGCATCTATTTGTAAAACAATGATGGTTATTGTCATTCATTAATAAAATTTATTCATTCACTTTTAAATAAGGTGCTTACATTATGTTGATGTAGGTATCAATTGCAACCAGTATGGTCCAATGGGACCTTTACATTAGATATGCAATCATTTTTGACAATATTTGATTGGAATGACTACACCTCCGGGGATTGCATAAATACTTACTGGACTATTATTGTAAATGAAGCCAAATCCTGTAACTCACCTTACCACCCCTCCATATTCTGTGGGGTGGGTTTTGAGGTAAGTAAATTAGCAACTTGGTTTATGTTTATTTTATAGGATTGAGTCAACTAACACTTCCTTTTTAATAAACATAGGAATTGTTTGAGGTGATACATGCTGCAGCATTTGAACAAACAATTGCTACTGATACAAATAAGCCAATTAGATATATCTTCTGTCCTCTAAATAATGCAGATGATCACTGGCATCTATTGATTATTGACCTGGAGGAAAGTAGTTTCCTTCATTATAATTCTCTCGGCGCCACAGAAGGGTACACAGCCAAATATGAAAAAACTGTAAGTTTTCTATTTGATATATAAACGTTTACAAAAACTATGTGATGAGCTAGAATTTTGACTAATGTAATTTCTATGTAGGTGGCGTTTTTCAAAAATTTGAACTGGTCATATTATTTGAATTGGAATAAAGGTTTGCCAGAAATATCGGGGAAAGAGTTTAATCAAATTGTAGTACAAGGACCCACCCAAAGCAGATCGTAAGCTAATGTTTTTTGTATTTTGGTTTAACACTACCTAATCTTTCATGCTTGAATTTATATGCTAACAACACTGACTCATAATGCTTGTTTCAGGTTGGATTGTGCTTTCTTCATCATGCGATTTGCTGAAAGTTTGGTCTTTCAACGCTCTACCAATTTTAGCCAAAAACAAATGAAACCTTATCGTTTTCAGGTGGGATACAAAATAATGAGAGACAAGTTCTGGAAGCAAACTCTGTAATTTTTTGTTTTGTTGCTACAATCCATATATGTAAGTGTAATGACAAACATTGTATATTTGTAGTTATAATGTATGTAATTGATATTGAAATCAATGGAGCATTTCTTTCGATCCATGGTTTTTTTGTAATCTCTAATCTTTAAACTGTAATGTTGTCAATTACATCAATAATTTTTTAGGGAGTATTTTGATTTCAGGCCCACGGTGGGCCTAAATGACATTATTCAGGCCAGAGGGGGCTGAAATGATTTATTTCAGGCCCCACACTGGCCTGAAATGCTAGTATTTCAGGCCAAGAAGGGCCTGAAATGATATTATTTCAGGCCCTATCTGGGACTGAAATGAGTTATTTCAGGCCCACACTGGGCCTGAAATGCTATCATTTCAGGCCCCACGCCTCTGGTTGCAAAAAAATTATTTCCATAGTATGATTAAATTTTTATACGCAATCTTTTAAATAAATGAACATGTTGTGACCACATTTTTATAAAGATAAACAAGAGGAGAGTACCTAAATACACATTGCACACACAATTGAATTCCATTCACATCAAAACCTCATATTATCAGAATTTGGCACATCAGGAGGTTTGTATGATGGACCTAGCATATTTGGATTTTTCAAACCTCATTATCAGTTCTCAGACTTTACCTAATTATTGGTATTTTAGCTAGGATATGCTATTTTTCGTCTCCAAACAAAGTCCTAATTATTATCTAAAACTGTGTTGATACAGTATCAGTTGGCACACAACACTCATTTAACAAAGCAAAAATCAGAGGGGGTTAAACAACAGATTTTCAGAAAACACAGGACTTCAGGACTTCAAGTTCCTGAAATAACATTATTTTGGGTTTACAAATGATACGACTTCGATTCTGATATATTCTGCTTATAACACAAGGTAAAATGTATCATAATATTGAAATACTTCTATAAGTCACAACATTAACAACTAGTTCGATGTGAAGATGGATTTCAAACAAGGAGACATGAGTAGAATCAGATTTGAGCTGACAGTTAATATTCTGAGGGACATGTTTTGTAAAACTTGAGATAATCAGAATGCTGTATTGGTGATGTAAAAATCCATTGCTGTCGATTGACCTCCATTTGTATGGAAAAATCTCATTATGTCGATGTTGTTATAATTATGTAGATGTTGTTATTCTATATAATATATTGTCAATAAAAACAAAACAATTGAGTGATGTTTATTCAAATCCAGTTGCTGCACTGTTGTGTACCAAGTGATACGGTCAGATATAATAACTGACAATGCACTGTTGTGTGCTAGTTGCTGCCCTGTTGTGTGTCAAATGATCTATTCTGTCACATCTTGTAGGTAAATATAGAATATTCTGTCACATCTTTAATTTATATGCTAACAACACTGACTCATAATGCTTGTTTCAGGTTGGATTGTGCTTTCTTCATCATGCTGTTTGCTGAAAGTATGGTCTTTCAACGATCTACCAAAAATAGCCAAAAACAAATGAACCCTTTTCGTTTTCAGTTGGGATACAAAATAATGAGAGACAAGTTCTGTCCTCTAAATCTGTAATTTTTGTTTTGTTGCTACAATCCATATATGTAAGTGTAATTACAAACATTGTATATTTGTAGTTATAATGTATGTAATTGATATTGAAATCAATGGAGCATTTCTTTCGATCCATGGTTTTTTTGTAATCTCTAATCTTTAAACTGTAATTGTTGTCAATTACATCAATAATTTTTTAGGAAAGTATTTTGATTTCAGGCCCACGGTGGGCCTGAAATGACATTATTTCAGGCCCAGAGGGGGCCTGAAATGATTTATTTCAGGCCCACACTGGGCCTGAAATGCTAGTATTTCAGGCCCAAGAAGGGCCTGAAATGATATTATTTCAGGCCCTATCTGGGACTGAAATGAGTTATTTCAGGCCCAGCTTGGGCCTGAAATGAGTTATTTCAGGCCCACACTGGGCCTGAAATGCTATCATTTCAGGCCCACGCCTCTGGTTGCAAAAAAATTATTTCCATAGTATGATTAAATTTTTA
Organism: Boesenbergia rotunda; assembly: GCA_024364735.1. Lineage (NCBI taxonomy): Eukaryota > Viridiplantae > Streptophyta > Magnoliopsida > Zingiberales > Zingiberaceae > Boesenbergia > Boesenbergia rotunda. Next base: position 156,746 of record JAGFNQ010007518.1, read on the forward strand.
TACGCCAATCTTTTAAATAAATGAACATGTTGTGACCACATTTTTATAAGATAAACAAGAAGGAGAGTACCTAAATACACATTGCACACCACAATTGAATTCCATTCACATCAAAATCTTATATTATCAGAATTTGGCACATCAGGAGGTTTGTATGATGGACCTAGCATATTTGGATTTTTCAAACCTCATTATTAGTTCTCAGACTTTACCTAATTATTGGTATTTTAGCTAGGATATGCTATTTTTCATCTCCAAACAAAGTCCTAATTATTATCTAAAACTGTGTTGATACAGTATCAGTTGGCACACAACACTCATTTAACAAAGCAAAAATCAGAGGGGGTTAAACAACAGATTTTCAGAAAACACAGGACTTTAGGACTTCAAGTTCCTGAAATAACATTATTTTGGGTTTACAAATGATACGACTTCGATTCTGATATATTCTGCTTATAACACAAGGTAAAATGTATTATAATATTGAAATACTTCTATAAGTCACAACATTAACAACTAGTTTTCTTAAAGAATACTATACATTCAGTTATCCTCCTTACAAAATAAACACTTCCATCAGAAAATTTCTGCAATTCATATACCAATTAACTCAAGACCTTGGGGCTGGCGGCATTCTACATGTCCTTTTATTATGGCCAAGTTGTTTGCACCGGCTGCATTTAAGTTTCACCTTGCCATTGTGTCTTGACTCAATCCGTGCCTTCTTTCGTCTACCAGGCTGCACAAGGCTACGGGGACATCGAACTGTAATGTTGTTTACTCCACTAGGCCAAAATTGCTTGCTTCTACAAGGGTAAATACGATCCATGTAAACCCACTTCCAAGTTTCAGAATAAAAATAATGCTCACAATATCGGAGTGTATCGATATTCCTGTGAACTATTACAGCTATAGCATGTGAGCAAGGGAGTCCTGAAATTTGAAACTCCCCACAATGACAAAAGTTTTTTTCCAAATCAACAATGTATGAAGTGCCCCATGTTTCTACCTCCATTTCTGATTGAGAGTAAGGGTGAACCTTATAAGCTCTAGCTTTCTCTCTCCTTGATTCCATTTCTTTTGTAGCATGAGGTGTCAAAGCAACATGCCATTTGGAAACTTCCTCTCTACGGTTATAGAACCATTGAGCTACCTTTCTTCTTGTATTATCAATTAACCTATTTATGGGAAGCTCACGTGTAGACTTAAACAAAGCATTCAAGCTCTCCACATAATTCGTGGTAAGCATTCTATACCTTCTCCCAGTAAAGTGTGCATTTGCCCACCTTTTAGGGTCAATGTTCTGAAGCCACTTATGAGCATCTGGATGTTTTTCGAGCATTGTCTGCATTATCATATCATATTGGAGTGTTGTGTTGGCTCGTGCTGCTGCCCAAAACAAACCTACACCAGCTCTACTTCCAGTATCAGTTACCATATTACAAGACATGTGGTGGCAACAAAAAGCATGATGCGCGTTTGTGAATACTTTTCTGACTGCTGTTATAATGCCCCGATGTCTATCTGATACTATGGTGAGTGAGTGATCATCAACAGCAAAGAACCTCTTTGTATGATCCAAAAACCACTCCCAAGCAGACCCACATTCTACTTCAGCTATTGCAAAGGCAACTGGGAGAACATTGTCATTACCATCAATCGCCGTTGCAATCAACAATACTCCTAGATACTTTCCTCTTAGGTGTGTCGCATCAATTCCGATAAGTCTACGCAAATAAGACCTGAACACCCTTCGGCAAGCACCAAAAGCCCAAAAACACCTCTGGAACTGATTGTCACCATTCGTGCATAGTGCCACATAAGTTTCAGGATCTCTAGCTCTTAACTCACGCAGATATTGTGGGAGATCTCTGTATGCCTCATCATAATCTCCAACAACCTTTTTCAATGCTTTCTCCCTAGCTATGTATGCTTTTCTGTATGATATCGTCACTCCAAATCTAGCTTTAATATCTGAAATAATCATACTTGGTTTGTATTGTTCATTATGAAGAAATTGCTCTTCAACAAAAGAAGCAACAAATGATGAAGAGCATGCATGATGATCAGCACTTTCCTTAACACTTCGACATTGGTGTTCCTTTATATATTTTGTAACAGTGAACTCTACTTCCCCCCTTCCTACTACTCTCCATGTACATGGTTGGTTAAAACACACTGCTTTAACTCTGTTTTTCCGGGTGTCAACTGGGTTATATCTCATATGCTTAACCATCGCATGTTTAACAAGTGCATTCTTGAATTCTTCTCTAGATGGAAATATCTGCCCCACAAAAAATTCATGCTCATCTCTTGCCTCTAGCTCTCGAATTGGCCCAGCAAGCAATCGAGAATTCAAAATATATGGATCTTCAGCTAATGGAAACTCCTCCTCGAGGTCAATGTACTGATCGGGGGGAATTCATATTGCTCAATCTGCATATCATCAGCTTGGAATTCTAGTACACTTGTACTGGGTACAAATTCTTCTGCATTCCGGATTTCAATTTCTTCCTCCCCACTCCAGGTTGGCTGAAAGATTTCAACTACTCTTGTAAAAGAATTCAAACCCTCATCTTCTAAATTATTTGCTTCTTCATTTAGATCAATTGCCAAATTCCTTGTAATGCTATTATCACTATACTGGGAAGATAATGGAATATTATTACTAGTTATTTCTAATCCTTTCCCCGTAGCCACATTATCATCAAGAGTATTTCATATCTCAGAGAGAATTTCATCAACAACATTATCATCCCTGAAAAAAATTACAATTAACTTTATCAAACTTTGAAATTGATAATAAAGGCCCTAGGAGCCCCTGAGGGCCTGAAATCATTTGATTCAGGCCCAGGGATTTGATTTCAGGCCCTACTAGGGCCTGAAATCATTTTATTTCAGGCCCAGGTCGGGCCTGAAATAAAATTATTTCAGGCCCAGGCAGGGCCTGAAATCATTTCCTTTCAGGCCCACTCCGGGCCTGAATCATTACATTTCAGGCCCAGGGAGGGCCTAAAATCATTTGATTTCAGCCCCTCCCTGGACCTGAAATAAAATAAATTCAGGCCAGGTCCTGGGAGGGCCTGAATTTCTTTTATTTCAGTCCCTCCGAGGGCCTGAAATAAAATTTTTCAGCCTCTCCTATTGCCTGAAATCTAATGACATCATGCACTCTCAGGGCCTGATATCATGTAATGCATATCACCCTAAGCCTACTCCAAAATAAAAATAGTACAAAGAGTTTAACTTGATTAAAACTATATCTGATACCATATCAAAGATGACAATCATACGTACATTCCTATTTCTCTTAGTTACCAATCTGTTGCTTCCTTTTTCTCCTTCGACAACCTATTTTGTTGCTTCCTTTTTCTCCTTCGACAACCTGTTTTCCTCAGGTGCTTTGGTGATGAATCGAGTTGTGCAAGGAAGCAATATATACGTACATTCGTGATCATTCGACTTGTGCAAATCATTTCACATATATATATTGGCTGAGAAAAATTCGACTGCTACCCATCCGAACCACAAATTAATATTTTATTGATAAAGTGGTTCGGTTGTCTCGAAAATGTGTTTGATAAAGTCATTCTTTGGCGGGAGGGGTATAAAAGTAACTTCACTATATAGGATGCGCCCTTTGGTATAATAGAAACCATGGTACTCCTTTCGGTAATTACGAATAGTTGGATACGCCCTTTGGTAAATTGCCGAAAAATGTAAGCAATTACTTCACTATGTATGTAACAATTGCACGTAGTGCTCTCAGAATGCTTGGAAACATCCAGTTTTGCAATGACACAGTAGCATTATAAATAATATTTTCGTCCAACATAGCAATCAAGAGATGATCATTCATAAAGGCATTGAGTGAAGAACATCGAAACTAATAGAGGTATTGAAACTAATAGAGAGATTGGTTTGTGAATTCAGAAGAGCTCTCCTCTTTATAATTGCTTTTCCGACGACACGCACTAAGATCGCAAATCATCTACTCGAAAGTGATCAGTTAGTGGCACATGCCAAAAATTCGGTGAACGACTTACAGAAGCACATATCACTAACCCCAATATTTAACAACGGGATATTGAGGATTTCCTAAGCTATGTAAGGCAGACAATCTCTGCGCACCTTTGGCTCGTGCCACTGTTGATTAGTTATCAAAGAGCATACCTTAGATCCACAAGGAAGTCAGTGGCCTAGTCGATCGATCTTAGAGCATAATGAAGGCACCCAATTACCCTTAAAGATATCTCCAACAAAGTCCCACCTCGAGCAAGTCCCTATTCTAGAATAGAGAATGCTAGAAATATTAGGGGTTACTTCCAAGATCCGTTGTTATGGTAATTAATGTTGGATATAGTGTGAATAGAAAGGGAGGAAAGATGTTCCATTATGAATGAGACTTTAATCCCACATTGAGAGTTTCTAGTGAAGGGAAAGGGAGGTGGAGAATAAAGAGACTCCATTGTGAATGGGACTTTAGTCCCACATTGAGAGTCTTAGTGCATAATTATTGGTTTATATTGTTTCACAAGTATGTTAGTTGTGAACAAATGCAAGGGAAGAGACTCTCTCTCCCGCGTTGGTGCGCAGGGGGTGCGGGTGCAAATCCAAAGCCCGAATTTGTATTGAACCAAGTAAACTTGTGTGCATGCACGACCTGTGCGCGTCGAATGCCCGACTGGTCAGGGCAAAATTTGTCCAAGCGGATGAACCAACGTTTTGCCAAATTTTTTTGCTCAAATGTAACGGATGCATTAACTATTGATAAATGCAAAATCAATAACCCTAGACGTTTAGATCCAGACGGTTAATTGACAGTAAATGATGTTAATTCGGTCATTGATTACTGCAGAGTCTGAGCCCTATGTAAAGGGGTTGTGACCGAGAGCAAAAGATAGAGAGAAGATTGTCTTCCATCTCATTCCCAACTTCCCGTGTTTTCCCCTGGTAGTGTTCGGGTACTTCTTCAGTTCACCAAGAGCAACGAGTGCTTCGTTGTGCTCGTGGTCCCGCTGTTGTATCCTGAGAGACAGACGCCCATCGGAACCTCGAAGCACCGTTGGAGGGGGACAAATCTGTTTCAAGAAACTGCGTTACGCAGGCCTCGGCAACTCTCCAATTCTGGTTCGGGAAGACCTGCTCGGGAAGTCTGGTTCAGGACTTCCAGATCGAGAAATACTGCTTAGGAGATTCTACTCGAGAATTCTAGCTTGGGAGATTCTGCTCGGGAAATTCAGCTCGGGAGTCCAGCTCGGGAGTCCGGGTCAGAAATTCCAGCACAAGAGTCTGCATTCTATATAAAAGACAGCTCGGGTCACTCAACAACTAAGTTATAATTTGTGTGATTTCAACTTATTCTTGAACTCTCCGAAAGAGTGTATATCCTCCAACAATTAAACTATCTCATGAGTCATGTCGCGTATCTTTGATCATTATAATTCAATTAAATCGCATCCTATGCAAGCCCCACGTGGCCTGTGAGTCTGATAGGCCGCTTTGCTGATCGACCGTATAATCTGCTCTTGGGAGGTGTGTTAACGTTTCATCGAATAACCGACCTTCAAAGTGGTAGCGTCTGATCGACCGATTGACTCGGCCAGTTCGATCGTACGAATTTGCCGACTGGGCAGCTTGTGGTAGCTCATTCATAGGGCTATGTGAGACAGTTACCGAGCTTATTATCAAAAGCTATAGTTGATCGGCCGTCCGACTATCTCAACGTCTGCCTTGTCATTGATCCTCTAAGTCCTTGACTCCATCTCAACTGCCCTATGTTGACCTACCGCCTAACCTGGGGCCTACCATCCGACTAGATTAGTTAATATGTGATTAAGAAAGAAGATTAAAATTAAGATTAATGTCCTACGCTATTTATAATCTCATATTTTCAAACCCTAATGAGTTAGTGGATATTAGATTGTGGACGTTAGAGAGAGGATATTTGGGGATGACAATATATATAGTATAAATGTTGACCTCCGATCTATTTAATTTATCATTTAGAGATATTTATAAATTAATATTTATCATATATTTTATAACACAAGCCGAATACTATACAAAAAAAAAGTAAAGAAAAAAAAACTAAGCTCAAAGCTTTTATTGTTTTTTTAATAATTTAATTGACTATTAATTAAAAAATAAAATGGTTTTAAATTTATAGATACGTTTTATTGTTGCTCTGTTTTTAACGTGTTAAAAAATAATAATCATATATAAAAGCTTATTTTATAAGTTAAAAATAATAATCATATAATCATTTTAAATATACAAATATATATATATATATGACACAGTGAGCGCCGCCATTTTCAGTTCCTTATTTTGGGCCGGAGGAGAGAGTGTCGCCATTTTCCTTTCTTGTTTCCTTGTTTTTCGCTCGGTGAGGAGCGAGTGAGGTTTTCTCTTACAGAGATGGGCTGCCACGGATGATGGGCTGTTGTGCTCAAGCTCCTCGCCTTTTACGTTCTGCACCACCCCATAAGCCACCTTTGATGTGCCGGTGGGTTCCTCCGCCAGCCGGCGAAATTTCTATCAACTACGATGCCTCCGTCCGTGACGATCGAATCGGCCTCGGCTGCATCGGTCGCAGCCACATCGGAGCAGTGCTGTTCGCTGTCGCCGCAACGCGTAGAAACAGAACCCACAATTCCGTGGTCTACCATGAACTGGAAGCCATTCTTAGAGGGCTACAAGAAGCTTTCGTCAGAGGCTTCTCGGCCGTCTGGGTTTTCTCCGACTCATTGATATCGATGCAGATCCTGAAGGGGGACAGAGAATTAGCCGACAGTTCGTGCGACCACCTGATTCTCCAGATCGCCGCCGCGGTCTCCATGCTTCGATCCGTCTCCTTCTCCTTCACCTACCGAGAAGCCAACTCGCCGGTGGATTTCCTTTCGAAGCACTGCCACCCTGACGACCAGGAATGGGTCTCCGACGACAGCATGGCCGGCGACTACCCTGAAGAATTCCAGTATTTGCTCTGCATCGACGCATTCAGCATTTTCCACCTTACACAACCCAAGTAGCAGATTGAAACATGAAAACATGAACGTTCAGAAAGATTGAAACATTGTTTGTGGAGAATTTCTACATGTAACAGCCCATCTGAGGCTGAACCATTCTGTGTCAGTGTGGTTTAAAAATTTGTTTGTGGAGAATTTCTCCTTTCGTTGAATATATTTTTCTTTATATTTTTTAATATTTAGTGGAATAATTGTTGTTGATTACTAATTATTATTGATTCTCAAACAATCCGGTTTTGAAACAGTGAATCAGAAACTAGTCCAACGGTTGTTAAGTTTGTTTGACAAATTAAATTAGTCTAAAATGAATTAAGAGATTAAAGAGTTATTCAAACTTAGTTTAATTTATTTTTAGCTAAGTTTGATTAGAAAAATTGAATTTGATTTATTTAGATGTTATTAATATATGGGGTTGTTTTGGTGCGTGGCTATGGGTGAGTGACAGTATAGATTCATGACCTAAGGTCCATTCCCACGTGGAAGTCAATCACTTTTAAAAAAAATTCCACTTCCTAAACCTAAAATAATATATCCAAAATCTTAAAGTTGAAGTTGTAGGCAAGCAGTGACATCCTCACCGTTGTTTTCGAGGGATATTAGAGTTGTTGATAGCTCCCTATTTATTCCGGGGTTTGGAGCAGTTGGCTCCCCAGCATCCTGTCCACTCAACCACGTGTATTAGTGGTATTTGTTAGAGTGCGTACAATTGTCACAGCCCTACCCACTCGGTCACACAGATGGGATGTGTTGGCAGCTTGACTGGTGTCAGGGGTGACGCATGTCATTGCATCATATGTATTATTGCATTTATGCATTTCCTTGTGGTTGCTGTATTAATATGAGTTATGATTGCTGCATTTGGTTGATATGCATGTATATGTTGTTTTTATGTTGTTGCGTTATTTTATACATGCTTAGATATCTTGACTTTATGTTGTCATTCTATTTTTTACCACTATATTTTATACATGTTTAGGGGTTCTTCTGTTTTCTAGAGACTGTACACCGTTGTTTCTCTACTGATTATATTCTTTATTATGTCATGCAATTGTCGACTCATATACCCACAGAGTCTGCCCGGACTCACCACCACTACTACCCATTTTTGGTTTAGGTAGTAGGTAGATGCGCTAGTTGGAGTCAGGAGAGGATTCAGTTACTAGTTCCACAGTCTCGACTTGCTTTTAGAGTTGGTTTAGTATTTATTTTATTTCCGCAGTTATTTTTCTACTTCGGTATTTGTTTTATTTATCTGATTTCGTCTTAGAAGATTCATGTTTGAATCTTATTGGTCTAGTAGTTGCATCTTGGACTTTCTTGGAGTATTCCTTTGTATATGGATTTTCTGCTCTTTTTATTTCTATTAAAAGACATTAACGGTTTGCGATATTTAAGTTTAATTTATGATTATCACTCATATTGATATAAACTGCGTGGTTGTGCGTTTATTCTCTTATTATGATGTCAGCCGTGTGAGACTGAGCTATATTATTGTGAGCGTATGTATATTTGTCTCAGCTTGTCCGCCGTACAGGGGAGATGCTGCTCGATTTTCAAGGATGCATAAACCTCTAGGGTGTGACAATAAAGACAATGAACCTGATTGAAGAGTCATTATTCTTATTTTAGCATCGTCTTAATTCCTATAGAGAAGATGCAGCGGAAATAAGGAGAATCTTTCAAGGGGTTTAGGATTGACAGCTCCGAAATAACTCTAGGTTAATGGGAAATCAAGAGTTCTATCAAGATTATGCCCTAAACCTATGGACCTCCCCTTTATATAAAAATCCTATCTGTTACTAACCCATAGATAATTACAAAATAGACTAATTAAAAAGTTCTAGACATTGAATCAATATCTAATAATCCGAAACGTAATAAACGTAAGTTAGATCATTTTAAAGGATTCATGTGTAACTTACAAATAATTACATTGAACCTACATCAAATAACAGATTATAATTACATGTGTAACTTATAAATAGGCCCAACTAATAGAGATAATAATATCTAACACGGAGGTAAGTGTTTGTAAACTCTGGAGCTTTTGGATATTATTAGGAAGTTGTTTCACTTCTGTATAGCTCAAACCCAAATAGTAAAGGTTAAACAAGCCTGAAACTTCATTTGGTAAGTTGGAGATTCGAATATTTTCCAACTCTGACGCCCTCTAAAACTGCTCTTAGGTAACGTGGACTAAAATCGGAAGTGGAAACGTAAGAAAGAGCGAAGTTGTGAAAGACTCCTATTTAAACTGAGGGATTCATCATTTTGCTTGAATGGAAAAGCGACGAGTTTGATTGTCCACAATGGTTAATTTGTGAACCATGGAAAATCATGCAAATTAAATTAAATTAAATTGATCCTTTTTAGATATTTCAAGTGTTACCTCTCTTATTACATAATGCATTAATTAATTCTGAAAGCCTCCTTTTCGATTACTCTGTTACTGTTATATATTTCCTCCATATAGGAATTCTTCGGCAACCCACAATCGGATTAGTTTCTTCCTTTTTATTAGATAATCTTCAAGACAGATGCTACAATATACAAAACAAATCTTTAGATGGTTACACAAATTATTGAAGCTAAGGTTAAGAATACTCTTCAATGCATCAAGCGAAGGGTGTTTTTTTTTTAACTCTCATTGAATTAAGACAATCATAGACTTCCTTCCATTCACTTTCACTCTTTTCCTTAGTTGATAATAAACCGTCTGGAATTATAATGTAGCGGCAAGATGATTAATTATTATCTCAAATATTCACGATTTGATCTCTACTATGACGTATTTTAGAAAAAAAAATCTTTCAAATGAGGTACGAGCCTCCTAATTTATGAGGTACGAGCTCTTGATTTATTTCGATAATTGATAAATTTTTTTTATGAGATTCAATTAGTCATCTCAGGTTCGTTACTACAGTTCTGTAACAACTGTAGTCTGCTGTCTCACAGCTAGGTCTCGTGGCCTAGCGTCATGAGGTCCTAATGGTTTGTTTATTGGTGTCTTACTGAATTGATATAGTTTATTCATACAAAATGTATTACTGTTGATAAGTTTGGATCGATTTTCAATATATACGAAATCTTTTATTTATCTCAACTCTTATTTACATGAGATTTTGTTACTGTGCAAAATTTTTCATGGTTTCTCTTCCTTTGAAATAATGATGGATCATCGATCTTGATGTTAAGGGTGCGTTTGGTTAGGGGTTATCCTTGATAACCTTAGTTATCCATCCAAAATTATCAATAAAAATCTTCTTTAGTTTAGATAATCAGCGACCCCAAGTAATGATCGATGCCCGACACATCAGCAAAAGGGGCATACAAACAGGAATCGGAAAACCTTAGGAAAGTAAGATTTTTTTTTATTCCGGGGTTATGAAACTTATCTTTCCAAAATTATCCTCCAATATTTACATTTAAGACGAAAATAACCATTACAATTTATTAACTTCCGAAAGCATTATTCGCGACCGACGACCGACAATGACGACCAACGACCGTCGTCGGCGGCGGCCGGCAACCGCCGGCGGCGGCCGACGACCACCACCGGCGGCCGACGACCAACGCCGGCGACCACCGCCGGCGGCCACTGTTGGTTGCCGACGACCACAGCCGGCGACCACCACCGTCGGCGACAATCGCCGGCGACCACCGCCAGCGGCCGACGACCACACTCCGGCGACCGGCTACCACCGTCGGCGGCCGGCGACGACATCCGGCGGCCACTGTCGGCGGCCGACGACCACAGCCGGCGACCACCACCAGCGGTAGGCGGCCGATGACCACCGACGGGCAACTGTGTCGAAGAGACTTTCGGATAAGAGTGTTTGGGTTAAGCATCCCAGGGTTGACAAGTGATACAGGAAAGTTACGTGTCAGGGTCCATCGAATCCGACAGTCGAGCTCGGACGCCCGAGACCACTTCGGGAGGACAGACCTCCGAGGCCATGACCGATCGTAGGCTCCCGAGACCACCTCGGGAGGACAAACTATTAAAATACGGAAAGATTTAGAGGCGGAAAGGTCAAACTCCTAAATTTGAGGGTTTCCGGGAGAAATTTGGAAGAAGAGGGGCCTATTTACAAAATGGTTGAATCCCGTAAATTTAATTCCCTTCCTAAATTTCCAACCGAATCCCTTAAATTCCCGATTTCTTTGCCAAAACAGCCGATTCCTTTCTTCTCCTGCGCGAGCCCTAGCGCAGTGAATCGCCGATTCATCTCCTTCCTCTTGCGGCGGATCATGAGATCGGGGCAGATCGAGTTTCGCTTCTCCTTCCTCTCTTTCTTCTTCCTCCTCCGGCTTCTGTTCTTCGCTGAGCCCTACGGTGTGCGATTGACCGCGATCACGGAGCAATAGGTTCTGTTGGATCGGGTTAGACCGACTAGAGGGGGGGTGAATAGACGGTAAAAAAAAATATGAAAATGGAAGGCACTCGTCTTTAAAAAAAACTTGGTCACAACTAAGGACGTTGCTTCCAAGGCAGTGGACGCTCAATAAAAATCTCCTTGTGGCGGAGAAGCCTTACAAAAATAGCACACTAGACTTTTAGAGATTTTACAAGAATGAATAAGAATGAATGAATAAAAAGGTTGAAACTCTAAGCCTATTTATAGCCTAAGAGAATAAATCTGGATTGTTGATTGTTGAGGAATTTTCTCTTGGCCGTTGATCCATAGATGTAATCTGGATGGTTGATCTTGGATTGGATTAAACTGCATCCATTGGATCTGATTAAAGGATAAAGTTATCCTTTAAGAGATAACTTTGTCTTCTGCTCGCAACAGATAAATAACTTTATCATCTGCTCGCAACAACTTCAATTACATATCTTTCTTATCCCAGTTGGTAAGGTTGGTGATATACGTAGGCGAGGTTGCTGGTTCGAATCTTTACAGCAACAAATAAAATTGTTTTTGTTTCAGGTGCCTGGTTTGACTTGGTCAAACTGACCAATCTTTTGGTTCATCTTCTGGGTGATTTCCGGCCAACCGGAGTTAGGCTCACCCGAACCCGACTCCGGCCTTTCGCCCCTCGAGCGTGCTTCCTCCCGGTTTCCCGTCTCTCGGGCGTCGCGTACGTCCTTCTCGATCCACCGGTGTACTCTTCCGCAGCTTCTGCGTCTCTCGGATTGTACCGAGCCCGTCGGCTCATTTTCCCGAACAATCCTTCTCGTCCGCTACGTCTTACGTTCGACTTCCTCCGTACCTAAGCTCCTGCACACTTAGCAGAGGGATTAAACATACCAGGACCTAACTTAAATTGGTTGATCACATCAAAATCAACCAGGGGTACTTACAATCTCCCCCTTTTTGATGTGCATCAATCCGAGTTAAGTTAGGGTAAACAAAATAAAAAAAACATGCATAATAATATAAACAGTTTAAGTTCAATAAAAAATTTTAATTTACTCTAAATTAAAATTCTACCCCTTAACTTAATATTATTTCTCCCCCTTTGATCACATCAAAAAATAGAAAAATATAATTAGGGAAGAAGAAAATTTTTGATTGCGATAAAAAATATTCTAAGTGAAAAAAAATTGTATTGCCATAGTTTTTTTCAAATTTAAAATGACATATTTTTTCAAAGTTAATTCCATTTTTTTGTGTAAAAAAAATGACTTAAATAAAATCCAAATTTTTTTTGATAAAATCCAAGCCGATGAGGAGATCCAAAAAAATCAAATTTGGTCAAAATATTTTTCTATCGAATTTTGAACATTCAAAAAAAAATATATTTCAATAAACAATTAATAAAAAATCGAAAAAAATCTGAATACTTTTGTTAAAGTCGAAGATGAAGATATGAGTTTGAACAAAAATTTTGAGTTTTAAATTCATTCATCAAGTCCAAAAATGACAAACCAACACATAAGAATTCTTGAAGAATAAATTTTAAAAAATTCGAAAAAATGCTTTGAAAAATTTTTTAAAAAAAATTATAATGAGTCTTTCCCCTAAACTCTTAATTTCAAATTTCGAGAGAAAAAAAATATTCAAAAAATTTTAAAAGAATTTTTAGTAGATTGACAACATAATTGTTCATAAAAAAAATAAAGATATAATTTTTGATAGAGAAAAAAAATGTGCACATATATAAAAACAAAAAAAATTATCAGCTTAATACAAATTTAGGAACCCAAAATAAGTTCCTGTCTACAGGATTAATTAAAAACTTAGGCGGAATATAACTTTTGGGCACCTTTTTAAATTGGTCCTTATGATTTTTAAAATACCAATTTAAATTATCAGGAAAACTATTTTTCTTTTGGCGTAAATATGCAATATCAAGTTCTAATTTTTGCACTAAGTTTTTCAAATTATTATTTTCATTTTCCAAAATTTCAGACGAGGATATAAGTGTTAATTCATTTTTTAATTTTTAATTTTCTTTTTCTAATCTACAATTAGATTTGAGCAAAGCTTTAACTCCTGCATATAATTGATCATGAGGAAGAAAACAAACCTCACTTACCGGGTCGCTTTCAAAAAGTGAGGTTCCTTTTTCGTCGTCGCTTTCTTCTGACGTCTCTCCCCCTTCATCAGTGCTCTCTTCTTGATGATTTGCCATCAGCGCAAGTCCCGCGTATTCTTGACCTTCCGACTCTTCTGACGAGGACTCGTCGTCGAGTTGGATCTTCCTTGTGTTCAATGCGACGATGTCTGATTTCTTATTCTTTTCTTCATGCAATTCTAGGAATTTCTCCCAGAGCTCTTTTGCCGAGTTGTAATTCTCGATGTGGTTAACTTCTTGCACGGGAAGAACAGCTAGTAGATGAAATTCAGCTTTGTCGTTTGCTTCAAAGTCTGATTTCTCCTTCTTGGTCCACGACTCTATTTCTTTATCCTTGCCGTTGTTGTCTTTAGGAACTGAAAAACCATTTTTCATAATTATTAGCAATTCAATATCAGTTTTAAAAAATACCTGCATTCGGCGCTTCCACATCCCGAACTCCCCCTCAAACTTCGGCGGGTAGATTACGGCTCCAACCATTTTTCTTGAAATTACTGCAGTCGGCGATTAGTCCTTCTGCGGCAGCCTGGCTCTGATACCAATTGTTGGATCGGGTTGGACCGACTAGAGGGGGGTGAATAGACGGTAAAAAAAATATGAAAATGGAAGGCACTCGTCTTTAAAAAAAAACTTGGTCGCAACTAAGGACGTTGCTTCCAAGGCAGTGGACGCTCAATAAAAATCTCCTTGTGGCGGAGAAGCCTTACAAAAATAGCACACTAGACTTTTAGAGATTTTACAAGAATGAATAAGAATGAATGAATAAAAAGGTTGAAACTCTAAGCCTATTTATAGCCTAAGAGAATAAATCTGGATTGTTGATTGTTGAGGAATTTTCTCTTGGCCGTTGATCCATAGATGTAATCTGGATGGTTGATCTTGGACTAGATTAAACTGCATCCATTGAATCTGATTAAAGGATAAAGTTATCCTTTAAGAGATAACTTTGTCTTCTGCTCGCAACAGATAAATAACTTTATCATCTGCTCGCAACAACTTCAATCATATATTTTCCTTATCCCAGTTGGTAAGGTTGGTGATATACGCAGGCGAGGTTGCTGGTTCGAATCTTCACAGCAACAAATAAAATTCTTTTTGTTTCAGGTGCCTGGTTTGACTTGGTCAAACTGACCAATCATTTGGTTCATCTTCTGGGTGATTTCCGGCCAACCAGAGTTAGGCTCACCCGAACCCGACTCCGGCCTTTCGCCCCTCGAGCGTGCTTCCTCCCGGTTTCCCGTCTCTCGGGCGTCGCGTACGTCCTTCTCGATCCACCGGTGTACTCTTCCGCAGCTTCCGCGTCTCTCGGATTGTACCGAGCCCGTCGGCTCACTTTCCCGAACAATCCTTCTCGTCCGTTACGTCTTACGTTCGACTTCCTCCGTACCTAAGCTCCTGCACACTTAGCAGAGGGATTAAACATACCAGGACCTAACTTAAATTNAACAAATTTAATTCTGGTTGATTTAATCCCATTTGATATAGAACTGGATTTAGTACCTCACTACTCTCCTCCAACTGAAGCACTTGAGGTACACAGTGAGGTATTAAAGCAGGCAACCGAAGGAAGCCAGGCTGCAGAAGATAGACTACAGGCCTTAGAGAGGAAAGCTGCAATGAATGTATAGAAAAGCAAGAACATATTGATACCTTACAGCAACAATTAAATGTAGCTCTTACAAGTTTGGAGGATGTCAAAATTGAGTTGGCAACAGCCCTCAGGGACAAGGATCAAATAAATGCTCAGAGCCATAGACTACTTGCTGAAAAGGATTCCCTGGTCAAAGAAAAAGATGAAATAATTGCTCAGAAGGAGACAATAATTGCTGATAAGGATTCCCAGCTTAAGGAGAAAGATGATCAGTTGAAAAGAATGATAGTTGATCAAGATATAATCAAAGATAAGCCTGACGAGACAATCCGACAACTGAGTATACAATTAGGAAAGCAAAGGCTCAGATTGACCCTCAGCCACTTCCAAAAAAAATAAAATTAACTCAGGTAAGACCACCCAACGAGGACAAAGGCAAAGAAAAAGACATTGTTCAGGATGAGGACGAGGATGAGGGGATTGAAGCTGAAGATGAGGACTCCTGCCCAATCAATGTCACAATCTACATCGCAAAACAACACAATCTGCAACCTCTACTCAAACAAATTTATCTGATCAACAAGTTGCTAAAGGGAAAGAACTCCAAAAGGTCAAAAGCAACATCTTGAAGAAAGCCAAGGCATTTTTAAGAAGAATAAAGATGCGGAGATTGCCAGAAACATTATTAAAGCTTAGTAAATTAAAGTGAGTTAGTTGCTATTGCGGTTGCATCTATTTGTAAAACAATGATGGTTATTGTCATTCATTAATAAAATTTATTCATTCACTTTTAAATAAGGTGCTTACATTATGTTGATGTAGGTATCAATTGCAACCAGTATGGTCCAATGGGACCTTTACATTAGATATGCAATCATTTTTGACAATATTTGATTGGAATGACTACACCTCCGGGGATTGCATAAATACTTACTGGACTATTATTGTAAATGAAGCCAAATCCTGTAACTCACCTTACCACCCCTCCATATTCTGTGGGGTGGGTTTTGAGGTAAGTAAATTAGCAACTTGGTTTATGTTTATTTTATAGGATTGAGTCAACTAACACTTCCTTTTTAATAAACATAGGAATTGTTTGAGGTGATACATGCTGCAGCATTTGAACAAACAATTGATACTGATACAAATAAGCCAATTAGATATATCTTCTGTCCTCTAAATAATGCAGATGATCACTGGCATCTATTAATTATTGACCTGGAGGAAAGTAGTTTCCTTCATTATAATTCTCTCGGCGCCACAGAAGGGTACACAGCCAAATATGAAAAAATTGTAAGTTTTCTATTTGATATATAAACGTTTACAAAAACTATGTGATGAGCTAGAATTTTGACTAATGTAATTTCTATGTAGGTGGCGTTTTTCAAAAATTTGAACTGGTCATATTATTTGAATTGGAATAAAGGTTTGCCAGAAATATCGGGGAAAGAGTTTAATCAAATTGTAGTACAAGGACCCACCCAAAGCAGATCGTAAGCTAATGTTTTTTGTATTTTGGTTTAACACTACCTAATCTTTCATGCTTGAATTTATATGCTAACAACACTGACTCATAATGCTTGTTTCAGGTTGGATTGTGCTTTCTTCATCATGCGATTTGCTGAAAGTTTGGTCTTTCAACGCTCTACCAATTTTAGCCAAAAACAAATGAAACCTTATCGTTTTCAGGTGGGATACAAATAATGAGAGACAAGTTCTGGAAGCAAACTCTGTAATTTTTTGTTTTGTTGCTACAATCCATATATGTAAGTGTAATACAAACATTGTATATTTGTAGTTATAATGTATGTAATTGATATTGAAATCAATGGAGCATTTCTTTCGATCCATGTTTTTTTGTAATCTCTAATCTTTAAACTGTAATTGTTGTAAATTACATCAATAATTTTTTAGGGAAGTATTTTGATTTCAGGCCCACGGTGGGCCTGAAATGACATATTTCAGGCCCAAGGGGCCTGAAATGATTTATTTCAGGCCCACACTGGGCCTGAAATGCTAGTATTCAGGCCCAAGAAGGGCCTGAAATGATATTATTTCAGGCCCTATCTGGGACTGAAATGAGTTATTTCAGGCCCTACTTGGGCCTGAAATGAGTTATTTCAGGCCCACACTGGGCCTGAAATGCTATCATTTCAGGCCCACGCCTCTGGTTGCAAAAAAATTATTTCCATAGTATGATTAAATTTTTATACGCCAATCTTTTAAATAAATGAATATGTTGTGACCACATTTTTATAAAATAAACAAGAAGGAGAGTACCTAAATACACATTGCACACCACAATTGAATTCCATTCACATCAAAACCTCATATTATCAGAATTTGGCACATCAGGAGGTTTGTATGATGGACCTAGCATATTTGGATTTTTCAAACCTCATTATCAGTTCTCAGACTTTACCTAATTATTGGTATTTTAGCTAGGATATGCTATTTTTCATCTCCAAACAAAGTCCTAATTATTATCTAAAACTGTGTTGATACAGTATCAGTTGCCACACAACAATGATTTAACAAAACAAAAATCAGAGGGGGTTAAACAACAGATTTTCAGAAAACACAGGACTTCAAGTTCCTGAAATAACATTATTTTGGGTTTACAAATGATACGACTTCAATTCTGATATATTCTGCTTATAACACAAGGTAAAATGTATCATAATATTGAAATACTTCTATAAGTCACAACATTAACAACTAGTTCGATGTGAAGATGGATTTCAAACAAGGAGACATGAGTAGAATCAGATTTGAGCTGACAGTTAATATTCTGAGGGACATGTTTTGTAAAACTTGAGATAATCTGAATGCTGTATTGGTGATGTAAAAATCCATTGCTGTCGATTGACCTCCATTTGTATGGAAAAATCTCATTATGTCGATGTTGTTATGATTATGTAGATGTTGTTATTCTATATAATATATTGTCAACAAAAACAAAACAATTGAGTGATGTTTATTCAAATCCAGTTGCTGCACTGTTGTGTACCAAGTGATACGGTCAGATATAATAACTGACAATGCACTGTTGTGTGCTAGTTGCTGCCCTGTTGTGTGTCAAATGATCTATTCTGTCACATCTTGTAGGTAAATATAGAATATTCTGTCACATCTTTAATTTATATGCTAACAACACTGACTCATAATGCTTGTTTCAGGTTGGATTGTGCTTTCTTCATCATGCTGTTTGCTGAAAGTATGGTCTTTCAACGATCTACCAAAAATAGCCAAAAACAAATGAACCCTTATCGTTTTCAGTTGGGATACAAAATAATGAGAGACAAGTTCTGTCCTCTAAATCTGTAATTTTTTTTTGTTGCTACAATCCATATATGTAAGTGTAATACAACATTGTATATTTGTAGTTATAATGTATGTAATTGATATTGAAATCAATGGAGCATTTCTTTCGATCCATGGTTTTTTTGTAATCTCTAATCTTTAAACTGTAATTGTTGTCAATTACATCAGTAATTTTTTAGGGAACTATTTTGATTTCAGGCCCACGGTGGGCCTGAAATGACATTATTTCAGGCCCAGAGGGGGCCTGAAATGATTTATTTCAGGCCCAAACTGGGCCTGAAATGCTAGTATTTCAGGCCCTATCTGGGACTGAAATGACATTATTTCAGGCCCAGCTTGGGCCTGAAATGAGTTATTTCAGGCCCACACTGGGCCTGAAATGCTATCATTTCAGGCCCAAGCTGGGCCTGAAACATATTGTTTCAAGCCCACGCCTCTGGTTGCAAAAAAATTATTTACAGTATGATTAAATTTTTATACGCCAATCTTTTAAATAAATGAACATGTTGTGACCACATTTTTAAAAGATAAACAAGAAGGAGAGTACCTAAATACACATTGCACACCACAATTGAATTCCATTCACATCAAAACCTCATATTATCAGAATTTGGCACATCAGGAGGTTTGTATGATGGACCTAGCATATTTGGATTTTTCAAACCTCATTATCAGTTCTCAGACTTTACCTAATTATTGGTATTTTAGCTAGGATATGCTATTTTTCGTCTCCAAACAAAGTCCTAATTATTATCTAAAACTGTGTTGATACAGTATCAGTTGGCACACAACACTCATTTAACAAAGCAAAAATCAGAGGGGGTTAAACAACAGATTTTCAGAAAACACAGGACTTCAGGACTTCAAGTTCCTGAAATAACATTATTTTGGGTTTACAAATGATACGACTTCGATTCTGATATATTCTGCTTATAACACAAGGTAAAATGTATCATAATATTGAAATACTTCTATAAGTCACAACATTAACAACTAGTTTTTTTAAAGAATACTATACATTCAGTTATCCTCCTTACAAAATAAACACTTCCATCAGAAAATTTCTGCAATTCATAAACCAATTAACTCAAGACCTTGGGGCTGGCGGCATTCTACATGTCCTTTTATTATGGCCAAGTTGTTTGCACCGGCTGTATTTAAGTTTCACCTTGCCATTGTGTCTTGACTCAATCCGTGCCTTCTTTCGTCTACCAGGCTGCACAAGGCTACGGGGACATCGAACTGTAATGTTGTTTACTCCACTAGGCCAAAACTGCTTGCTTCTACAAGGGTAAATATGATCCATGTAAACCCACTTCTAAGTTTCAGAATAAAAATAATGCTCACAATATCGGAGTGTATCGATATTCCTGTGAACTATTACAGCTATAGCATGTGAGCAAGGGAGTCCTGAAATTTGAAACTCCCCACAATAACAAAAGTTTTTTTCCAAATCAACAATGTATGAAGTGCCCCATGTTTCTACCTCCATTTCTGATTGAGAGTAAGGGTGAACCTTATAAGCTCTAGCTTTCTCTCTCCTTGATTCCATTTCTTTTGTAGCATGAGGTATCAAAGCAACATGCCATTTGGAAACTTCCTCTCTACGGTTATAGAACCATTGAGCTACCTTTCTTCTTGTATTATCAATTAACCTATTTATGGGAAGCTCACGTGTAGACTTAAATAAAGCATTCAAGCTCTCCACACAATTCGTGGTAAGCATTCTGTACCTTCTCCCAGTAAAGTGTGCATTTGCCCACCTTTTAGGGTCAATGTTCTGAAGCCACTTATGAGCATCTGGATGTTTTTCGAGCATTGTCTGCATTATCATATCATATTAGAGTGTTGTGTTGGCTCGTGCTGCTGCCCAAAACAAACCTACACCAGCTCTACTTCCAGTATCAGTTACCATATTACAAGACATGTGGTGGCAACAAAAAGCATGATGCGCGTTTGTGAATACTTTTCTGACTGCTGATATAATGCCCCGATGTCTATCTGATACTATGGTGAGTGAGTGATCATCAACAGCAAAGAACCTCTTTGTATGATCCAAAAACCACTCCCAAGCAGACCCACATTCTACTTCAGCTATTGCAAAGGCAACTGGGAGAACATTGTCATTACCATCAATCGCCGTTGCAATCAACAATACTCCTGGATACTTTCCTCTTAGGTGTGTCGCATCAATTCCGATAAGTCTACGCAAATAAGACCTGAACACCCTTCGGCAAGCACCAAAAGCCCAAAAACACCTCTGGAACTGATTGTCACAATTCGTGCATAGTGCCACATAAGTTTCAGGATCTCTAGCTCTTAACTCACGCAGATATTGTGGGAGATCTCTGTATGCCTCATCATAATCTCCAACAACCTTTTTCAATGCTTTCTCCCTAGCTATGTATGCTTTTCTGTATGATATCGTCACTCCAAATCTAGCTTTAATATCTGAAATAATCATACTTGGTTTGTATTGTTCATTATGAAGAAATTGCTCTTCAACAAAAGAAGCAACAAATGATGAAGAGCATGCATGATGATCAGCACTTTCCCTAACACTTCGACATTGGTGTTCCTTTATATATTTTGTAACAGTGAACTCTACTTCCCCCCTTCCTACTACTCTCCATGTACATGGTTGGTTAAAACACACTGCTTTAACTCTGTTTTTCCGGGTGTCAACTGGGTTATATCTCATATGCTTAACCATCGCATGTTTAACAAGTGCATTCTTGAATTCTTCTCTAGATGGAAATATCTGCCCCACAAAAAATTCATGCTCATCTCTTGCCTCTAGCTCTCGAATTGGCCCAGCAAGCAATCGAGAATTCAAAATATATGGATCTTCAGCTAATGGAAACTCCTCCTCTAGGTCACTGTACTGATCTGGGGGGAATTCATATTGCTCAATCTGCATATCATCAGCTTGGAATTCTAGTACACTTGTACTGGGTACAAATTCTTCTGCATTCCGGATTTCAATTTCTTCCTCCCCACTCCAGGTTGGCTGAAAGATTTCAACTACTCTTGTAGAAGAACTCAAACCCTCATCTTCTAAATTATTTGCTTCTTCATTTAGATCAATTGCCAAATTCCTTGTAATGCTATTATCACCATACTGGGAAGATAATGGAATATTATTACTAGTTATTTCTAATCCTTTCCCCGTAGCCACATTATCATCAAGAGTATTCCATATCTCAGAGAGAATTTCGTCAACAACATTATCATCCCTGAAAAAAATTACAATTAACTTTATCAAACTTTGAAATTGATAATAAAGGCCCTAGGAGCCCCTGAGGGCCTGAAATCATTTGATTCAGGCCCAGGGATTTGATTTCAGGCCCTACCAGGGCCTGAAATCATTTTATTTCAGGCCCAGGTCGGGCCTGAAATAAAATTATTTCAGGCCCAGGTCGGGCCTGAAATAAAATTATTTCAGGCCCAGGCAGGGCCTGAAATCATTTCCTTTCAGGCCCACTCCGGGCCTGAATCATTACATTTCAGGCCCAGGGAGGGCCTGAAATCATTTGATTTCAGCCCCTCCCTGGACCTGAAATAAAATAAATTCAGGCCAGGTCCTGGGAGGGCCTGAATTTCTTTTATTTCAGTCCCTCCGAGGGCCTGAAACAAAATTTTTCAGCCTCTCCTATTGCCTGAAATCTAATGACATCATGCACTCTCAGGGCCTGATATCATGTAATGCATATCACCCTAAGCCTCCTCCAAAATAAAAATAGTACAAAGAGTTTAACTTGATTAAAACTATATCTGATACCATATCAAAGATGACAATCATACGTACATTCCTATTTCTCTTAGTTACCAATCTGTTGCTTCCTTTTTCTCCTTCGACAACCTATTTTGTTGCTTCCTTTTTCTCCTTCGACAACCTATTTTCCTCAGGTGCTTTGGTGATGAATCGAGTTGTGCAAGGAAGCAATATATACGTACATTCGTGATCATTCGACTTGTGCAAATCATTTCACATATATATATTGGCTGAGAAAAATTCGACTGCTACCCATCCGAACCACAAATTAATATTTTATTGATAAAGTGGTTCGGTTGTCTCGAAACTATGTTTGATAAAGTCATTCTTTGGCGGGAGGGGTATAAAAGTAACTTCACTATATAGGATGCGCCCTTTGGTATAATAGAAACCATAGTACTCCTTTCGGTAATTACGAATAGTTGGATACGCCCTTTGGTAAATTGCTGTATAAAAGATATCGGTTAGCTAATAACGTATAAAAGTCAACCAAGTGACTGCTATAATATATTTATGGTAAATTTAGAATTTATGACTTATATTAGGTAGAAATTACTTAGTAATTATTACAACATATACAACTTATTCAATAATTATTGTAACATGTAGAAGCTACCAATAACTGTTATATTTTGTTTAGGATGAGTTTAAAGTTTAAGATTTAACATTTACCATGTAAGAGCAACCTAGTACCTGTTATAACATGTTTAGGATAAATTTAGAGTTTAGGATCATCAAATACTATTATATCAAAATACTATTTATAAACTTAGTCAAAATTATTTAAAGTTCATCAAAATTATTTTAAAATGGTTATAGAAGCTATTATATAGTTGCTACAACCCTAAAATCCTAAATCTTAAACCCACCCTAAATACGTTATAGCAGCTAGTGATAGCTTCTACAAGCTTCTACACATTATAACATTTACTTGGTTGCTTCTATACAGTGTAAATCCTAAAACCTAAATTTTAAACTCACCTTAAATATATTATATCTATTCGATAGTTTTATATATTGTAGTAATTATCTGATAGCTTCTATAATACTAGTGGATAAAAAAATATTTTTAAAATAAAATCATTGAAGCATCTATATATTATTATTGTTGTTGTTATTATTATTATTATTTTAAAGGATGCCATGCAAAGCCGATCAAGTTTAGTAGATCAATTTAATACATGTTGGACCAATAAGGATACAAAGCTGATCAAGTTGAGTAGACCAATTTAATACAATTTAGGTCTGATCCAAGTTGGACTAATAAGGATACAAAACTTATCAAGTTAAGTAGACCAATTTAATTTGAGAATTTTTTATTGATCTAAGTGTTTAGATGAGTTTATTCTATGCTCGTTTAATCAGTCCGGGATAACCTAATTTACCCAACCATAAATGTAATGTATAGAAGACTCAAGTTTTTTTGAGCTAATATAGTATATTCAATCTTCCAATTTGACTAATGATGAATTCAGCTCCATAAAAAATTTTCTTTAGTTATCAGGATTGATAGGCACTACAAGAAAAAAAATACTTTTAATGACATTGAAAAGTGTCATCATATATTACTTATGCTGACATTTTTGATATAGTGACATTAAGTTAAAATGTTCTCTATAGTGATGTCGTCTAAAGTCTTATCACTTATGACAATTCTTAATGTCACTATAAAATAAAAATAGTGACAATATTAATAACATGAATAATTGTTATAGTGACAAAAAATAATGTCACTATAAGATTTGTAATGACATTTATATATGTTGTTTTATTATAGTAATGATGACAAATTTATATGTCCTTTAAAATAATTTATCAAGACAATTATAAGTGTCTTGAATTTAATTTATAGTCATAATAAAAAATGCCACTAATGATAGTTTATAAAGTTAATTTAAAATGTCTCGTTATGTAATTTATAGTGATACATATAAATGTTTGCTATATTAGTCTATAAGGACATTTAAAATTATCATTAATAGTTATTTATTATGACATTTTGAAATATCTTCATATGAGTTTTACAATGATATTTTTATCTACATGATTTGCTATTCTATTGTGACATAAAAAATATCATATATTAATAAATATCTCACCCATTTTTAATATTTTCATGATATAAATATTTACGCATATAACTAATTAACATAAACACAAAAAAAATTTTAAATTGAAATTAAAGTGCTAATCAATAATTGCTAATTTTTTTACAATACAAGACTATCAAATTTGTCACCTCAAAAAATATCTATACACTAATCACAATCACAAATGTACCCAACGTATTTAGTTTAAGAACTAGCAAAAAATTAAATCTCTCTTAAAGCAAAACATAACCAAACTTCCAAACTTTACTGCATCTTCAATCTTCAACCATCACATCTTAAATAAAATCCAATATTCTTGTCACCTACAAAAAAAAACATATATTAATTAGTTTGTGTAAATGAAATAAAATCATTGATTAGATAATTAAAACATTATTCCCACTCCTATCTCAAAGACTATCAACAATGATTAGATAATTAAAACATAGAAGAAACAAGCAATATTGTGAACAAAATATTTAAAGCAATTTGTTACAAGCAGAAGAGATATTATACCTTCTCACAATGAAAATACCACATAATCTTTTATAGAATTCAACCCCTGTAGAAACAGATCCTACAGAAAGAGCATTATGTGCCCATTGTTCCACACAGGCACACAATATAACAATAAAAAATAAAATAAAATTTTGAAAAAAAAACTATTTGTAAAGCCATTGATTCAATATATCACTGAGTAACCAGTGCAAGGATTAAGGCATCTATTATTCATCAATGTTTCAATGAGAAGAAAAAACCAGAAATGAAATGAAAGGATTTCCTCCAAAAAAGAATGGAAATAAAAAAGGCATATCCAAACATTCAAAAAGTTATAGAATTTAGTATCCCTATTAGGTGGATTTATTTGTAAGTTGCACGTGTAAATACAATCTGAGCCCTTAAAGTGATCTAACTTATGTTTATTGGGTTTCGGATTATTGGATGTGGGTTCAATGTATAGAACCATTTAGACCAATCTGTTATTATCTATGGGTTGATAACAGATTGGATTTCTATATAAAGGGGAGATCCCCAAGGGTTTAGGGATTATCTTGACCTAATTTCTTGTTCTCCATTGACAAGAAACTTTACGGTCCCGTCAACCCTAAGCCCCTTGGAAGATTCTCCTTCTTTCCGCTGCATTTCTTCCACAGGGATCAAGCCGAAGATGCCACGACAAAAACGATGGCTAATCAATCAGGTTCTTTATCTTTCGGTTTATGCCTTTTATTTATGTTATGTCATGATTCGATGAAACAATAGATCCATGCTTATATATATATATAATGTTTTCTCTACGAGTTCTTATTTGGTTTTCTAGAATTCATGCGGTTAGGAGAAAACACAATATTCTATCAATTGGTATCAGAGCCTTGGCTTTGTTTCATCGTTTTTATGGTAATAAAGTTTAAATTTTTTTTCGTCGATTTATTATATGTATGCTAGATTAAGTTTTCCTAGTATAATACAATTTTTATCGTCGAAAATCATGTAAAAGAAAATTCTAGGATAGTCTTATTTTCTATGTTTTTCATATTTTATGTGAAAAAATATGAAAACGGCGGAAGAACCGCTATGTTTAACCTAATTATTTTTAGATTAAATTGTGATGGTTTAATCAATTGACTTGGTCAATCAATCGATTATCAAGCCTAAAATTATGAACAGAATAAATTTGATTTAATTGATTGTACAAATTTATTTTAATTGATTATCGTCTTAAATTAGTGATAAGATGAATTAGGAATTATATCGATTAATTTTTTTTATCGATGAAAATTTCTTTCATGTGAAATATTTTTTTTTTCACGTTGGAAAAAAAAACTGTTTCGTAGAAATAGTAAAGTGAATTTTATATATATAAAAGGCTAATGCATCAAATATTTTTTCTTGATGAAGAGATTAAATAATATTATTTAATATTATCTAATTATAGAACCATAAAGCAACTCTAATTTTAAAGGAGGATTCTATATATGATATAGTCGCATATATTAAGCTTTTAGATCGATTGGGATAATCAATTGGATCATACCATTTGATTACCATATAGTGTCAATCGATTAATGAGCTTAATTTTGAGGTATCAGGACTAATAAAAAAAATTATCTGTTCGATTAAATATCTAGAATTTTTTTGGGTCTATCTACACAACGTCCTACTAAATTGAACTATTGTGTCAGCCCAAAGGAAGGCACCTTAGGTCGGTTTAGTATATTTTGTGTTGGTAGACGTATATCTATGCTAAGAGCAATTGACCCAAAGGAAGGTTGTTTTTATGCCAGATATATGTTCAAGATAGTTTACAATTATTGAACATAATTTATTTTGTTCTGATCATGCACAAAATATGTCGGCTCAAAGGAAGACATATTGCGTAGCAGATTAAAGTTGTTGTAAGCTATGAACCAAAATACAACTCATATAAAGTTTCATATTATGCACACAATGGGTCGGCCCAAAGGAAGGCACATTGTGTGGCCAATTAAAGGTTGAGTTATATCAAAGAGTACCACTAACAAATTATATTTTAATCTACACGTTAAAATGCAATGTTGTATGTGGTATCTCATAAGGAGCCCATTTATATGTATTTAAAATTTTATTTATTTGCATAATTTTATTATATATATGTTCTTGGCTTTAGTTAAATCGTGAGCTTAAATAATTTTTTTTTATTTCAGTGCAATCTATAACTGCCAATATTAATATCATCCCAACATTAACTGGTTCGAATTTTGCTGAATGGAAAGAATACACGATCGTAGTCTTAGGCTGCATGGACTTGGACTATGCATTAAGGAATGATCGTCCCGCACCTTTGACCAGTGCAGCACTATAGAGCAGAGGGTTGAATTTCAGCTGTGGGAGAAATCAAATCGCATGAGTCTAAGCATCATGAAGCTTTCAATACCGGCACAAATAAAGGGCTCAATAACAGAGAGTGAAGATGCTAGGAGGTTCCTTAACCAACTGGCAGACCGATTCACCTCAAATGAAAAGGTCGAAACTACCACACTTCTCGAAGTTGGTAACCATGCGGTACAATGGTAAAGGAAACATAAGGGAATACATTATGGAGATGTCCAATATAGCGACAAGTCTTAAAACATTAAAACTCGATATGTCTGAGAGTATGTTAGTGCATTTCGTCTTGATGTCTCTGCCTGCACGGTTCACTCCTTTTAAGATATCGTATAATACTCAAAAGGAAAAGTGGACATTGAATGAGCTTATTACTCAATGCGTGCAAGAGGAGGGGAGACTGAAGATTGAAACATCTGAAAATGCTCACTTAGCATCTGGTTCTCAAAATGCGAGCAAGAAGCGAAAGAGGATCAATAACAAAGGTAAGGGAAAGCAAACTACAGATTCTGGAGGCAATGACCATAAGGAGCAAAAGAAGAAGGATAAGGAATCCACTTGTTACTTTTGCAAGAAGAAATGTCATATAAAAAAAGACTACCTCAAGTACGCCAACTGGCGTGTAAAGAAAGGTAAACTTCTCAACCTTGTTAGTTCAGAAGTCAATTTAGCTATTGTACCCATTGACACTTGGTGGATAGATACTGGTGTTACTACTCACATAAGTGTCACTATGCAAGGTTGTCTCAGGAGTCGACTTCCACTTGATGGTGAAAGATACATCTATACGGGGAATGGAAAAAAGGCTGCAGTAGAGGCTATTGGTGTTTTTAGACTTTATTTAGGAACTGATGTTTATTTGGATTTGGAGAATACATTCATTGTACCGTCTTTCAGACGAAACTTAATTTCAATTTCTTATTTGGACAAATCAGGTTATTTTTGTTCATTTAGAAATGAAATGTTTAGTATTTTCTATAATTCAATTTTGATTGGCAATGGTTCCTTGGTTGATAAGCTTTATAAATAAAACACCTTTACTCCTACGATTAACAATGTAATAATGCATAGTATAGGTACGAAATGTAAATTGACCAACGAGAATTCTTCTATGTTGTGACATAGACGTTTAGGACATATATCCAAACAACCCCTAGAAAGGTTAATGTCATATAGAATTCTTGATTCCCTTAACATGTCAGACTTTGATATCTGCATAGAGTGTGTTAAGGGGAAGACAACTAACAAAAGAAACAAAGGGGCTAGCCGTTGTAGTGATGTTTTGGAGCTAATACATACGGATATTTGTGGACCATTCCCTAAGGCATCTTGGAATGGACACACATATTTTATTAGCTTCATAGACGACTATTCTAGATTTGGCTATCTGTACCTTATTTATGAGAAGTCGCAATCTTTGGATATGTTCAAAATTTTCAAAGCCGAAGTTGAACTTCAACTAGGTAAGAAAATTAAAGCTGTCCGATTCGATCGTGGAGGGGAATATTATGGTCGATATGATGGATCAGGTGAACAACGTCCAGGACCTTTTGCAAATTACCTTGCTGAGTGTAGGATTGTGCCTCAATATACCATGCCTGGTACACCCAGTCAGAATGGTGTAGCTGAGCATCGCAATCGGACCCTAAAAGACATGGTGAGAAGTATAATGACTTTCACTTCTCTACCAGAGTCTTTGCGGGGTGAGGCACTCAAGACTGCAGTTTACCTTCTCAATAGAGTACCTAGTAAGACAGTAACTAAAACCCCATTCGAGATGCGGACGGATAGAAAGCCTAGCATTAGGCATTTACACGTCTGGGGTTGTCTAGCTGAGGCTAAGCCTTACAAGCCTAATGAAAAGAAATTGGACTCAAGAACTGTTAGCTACAATTTTGTAGGTTACTCTGAGAGATCAAAGGGATATAAATTTTATGATCCATCTAATAGATCCTTCTTCGAAATAGGAAACACCAAGTTTATTGAGGACAGTGGGAGCGATAAAATCAGGAAAGTATCTTTTGAGGAAAGCGTTGGCAATCCTCCTATGGTCACTACTAGTGCAATCAGTAGTGGTATGGTGACCATACCACACATTATGGATATTGCACATCCAGTGAGCGTAGTGAACCAAGATATTCCCATGACATCTCCAATGCAATTGGAGGAGCCTACAACTGAAATTGAAGTATTGCCTCATATTGATGAGCAAGTACCTCAACCACCTCAAACACAAGTTCCCTTAAGGCGATCCACAAGGGAACGGAGAAGCACGAATTCTCATGATTATGTTTATCTCCAAGAGCATGAGTTTGATATAGGGTTGGAAAGTGATCCTACATCTTTCCAAGAAGTCAAACAATGCTCTAACTCTGAAAGGTGGATTAATGCCATGCAAGAAGAGTTAAAGTCTATAGCAGACAATGACGTTTGGGAACTTGTTGAATTGCCTGAAGGTTCGAAACCCGTTGGTTGTAAATGGATATTTAAAATCAAGCGAGATTCGAAGGGTAATATCGAAAGGTATAAGTCTCGTCTTGTTTCCAAGGGATTCACTCAAAAGGAAGCCATTGATTGTAAGGAGACTTTCTCATCTGTGTCGACGAAAGACTCCCTTAGGGTAATCATGACACTTGTAGCTCATTTTGATTTGGAGCTACATCAAATAGATGTAAAGACTGCATTCCTCAATGGAGACATAGAGGAGTCTATATATATGGTGCAACCGGAGAACTTTGAGTCTCAGACTCAAAGCACCTAGTAAGTAGATTAAAGAAGTCCATTTATGATTTAAAGTAGGCGTCCCGTCAATGGTACCGGAAATTTGATCAAGTGGTTACCTCATTTAGATTTAAAGAGAACCCCGTTGATCAGTGCATATACGTCAAGTTCAGTGGGAGCAAGTTTGTTATACTTATTTTGTACGTGGATGATATATTGCTTGCGAGCAATAATAAAGGTCTACTGCATGAAACCAAGTTATTTCTATTGGTAAATTTGAAATGAAAGATCTTGGTGAAGCATCTTTTGTTCTAGGCATTCAGAACAAGCCTATATTGAGAAGGTGCTTATAAGGTATGACATGCAGAACTGTACACCTGGTGACACACCTGCGTCAAGAGGTGACAAGTTCAGTTTGTAGCAGTGTCCACGACTTGAACTTGAAATAAAGGAGATGGAACAATTCCCATATGCATCAGCAGTGGGAAGTCTCATGTATGCACAAGTTTGCACTCGACCAGATATAGCATTTGTAGTTGGGATGTTAGGCAGATATGTTAATAACCCAGGACCGTCACACTGGAAAACAATTAAAAGAGTGATGCGGTATTTGTAAAGAACTAAAAGACACATGCTCACGTATCGAAGGTCAGATCATCTGGAGGTGATTGGTTATTCAGACTCCGATTTTGCTGGATGCTTAGATAGCAGGAGGTCCACTTCAGGCTATATCTTCATGCTTGTTGGAGGGGTTATATCTTGGAAGAGCGTCAAGCAGACGCTAGTAGCTACTTCTACTATGGAGGCAGAATTGGTAGCATACTATGAAGCATCCAATCACGGGATTTGGTTGCGGAACTTCATCACGGCATTGCATATCGTTGATGGCATTGAGAGGCCACTGAGGATCTACTGTGATAATAAAGCTGTAGAACTTTATGCCAAGAACAACCGCAGTTTGTCGAAGTCCAAGCACATCGACATTAAGTTTCTAGCGGTTAAAGAGAGAGTTCAGAGTTGCCAGATTATGGTAGAGTACATCTGCACAGATTCCATATTGGTCGATCCACTCACCAAAGGCTTGGTGCCCAAGGTGTTTCATGCACATGTTGTGGATATGAGAGTTCTTCTTATGGAAGAAGAACTCATCTAGTGGGAGTTTATATTTATTTTATTGCTCTATGTTAATAAAGACAAATATTTTATTTTGATTATTGTACGTACTTTAGGTTCAAAATATTAATGGGGATTCATATGTTTGTTTGACACTCTGAATACGATATCATGATTTACTACTGCTGTTTAGCATTTTAGTGTTTGTAAATATGATACAGATTCCTTTTGGAATTATATAGTTTGGATCATGATTTGCTGTTGCAGTTTAGCATAAGGTATTTGCAAATATGATCAAACTCTTTTGAGTCTCTTTGGATCACTTAGAAATTGACATTTGCTGATCACATTTCATGTAATTTCTACTCTATACATCCGCATCTTGATCTATGTCGTTAATGACATTGGTATTGTGATTACTGTTGGGGCTTGTTACGATCATATACAGTAGCTATGACCTCTTTAGTCCTATACCAATGAAGTTAATGGACCAGATTGTTTATAGGAGTATCTTATACTCATAAAATTTGATATCAACTAAAGTTTTGCTTGTATTTACGATACAACTCACATATAGCCCAAGTGGGAGATTGTTGGATATTTTGATACGATAGAAGTACAAACTATCTATTCTTTTATTGTTAGATATTATTATTATCCCTATTAGGTGGGTTTATTTGTAAGTTGCATGTGTAAATACAATCTGAGCCCTTAAAGTGATCTAACTTATGTTTATTGGGTTTCGGATTATTGGATGCGGGTTCAATGTATAGAATCCTTTAGACCAATCTGTTATTAACTATAGGCTGATAACAGATTGGATTTCTTTATAAAGGGGAGGTCCCCAAGGGTTTAGGGATTATCTTGACCTAATTTCTTGTTCCCCATTGACAAGAAACATTACGGTGTCGTCAACCCTAAGACCCTTGGAAGATTCTCCTTCTTTCTGCTGCATTTTCATCCACAGGGATTAAGCCGAAGATGCCACGACAATGATGATGACTAATCAATCAGGTTCTTTATCTTTCGGTTTATGCCTTTTATTTATGTTATGTCATGATTCGATGAAACAATAGATCCATGCTTATATATATATATTATGTTTTCTCTACGAGTTCTTATTTGGTTTTCTAGAATTCATGCGGTTAGGAGAAAATACAATGTTTTATCAATTGAATGATGCATTATGCTTTGGCAATTAGTCTAAGTATATATCAAAATCTCATGGTCGTCAGCCATAAGTGAGACAAAGTGCCTTCACAAGCATATGGCTATGCAAGATTGGGCAACAAATTTGACCTAAAGTGATCCATTAGCACCGTATATGGTCAGAAGTATTGCGGAGTAAAGTGGCAGGTCACACCTTCTATATTCCCACAGACCTACAAAATGAAATCACAAGTTTGTCCAATATCGCTAACTTTGTATTGATGCACCTAGGAGGGTGTAAAATCATTATGTTACATTTTTTCATACACAAGGATTTGTTCATATATTTCTTAAAGAAATGCCAAAGTAGTTCAGTCTAATCACAGTTATCATTGGGGCTTCATAAGAAAATCTATTGATCCAGTAATAAAGTTATCAAGATCTAGTTCACTTGAGGATACAAAACGTAATTGCAGAGAACAAGAGAATGGCAATGATTAGAAATTCAGTCAGACCATTTTGATATTAGATGCATCTCACAATAACTCTTTAAAAAAATCAAATAAAATAAAACAACAATCATATAACATTCCAAGTAATGCCTCAAGATCATTTAGATCCTAAACTAAAATGTTCATGCTAGTCTCCTAACACCTGAAGAAAACAGTTACCTGTTGGTGTAATCACTTGCTTTTCTTTAAATGGAAGATGGCCTAAACCATATTCAACAACCTAATGCAGCGGAAGAATAAACTAATTCAAAATAGATGAAGGAAAAATGAAAAGATAATCGAGATATTCTTTAACCCTACCAAACGAATCAACCGATCAGAATAAAATATGATGTCATGTGTGGTTGTTTTGGCATCACGAATGAGTGTATGCATACCACGGATCTGCAAAGTATTTGTAGAATTTCTTTTCATGTCGATAACTACTTAGAACTTGTAAGGATTGAAGCTAACCAATTCAAGAGAAAATTGATGGATGACATAACGAAAATTTATCTGAATTACCTGGAATGTTGACTGGATGACATATAGGTTTGGATATATTTTACAGAGATTATGTTGACCAAGTTTTGTACGGATATGCTCCACGATTAAGTCAATTGCAACATGATTATCTCCACCACGAGGAATGATAATATCAGCGTACTTTTTTGTTGGGAGTATGAAGTCATCAAATGCAGGTTTAGATTTATTGAAGTAAGATGGTTGTGCATAAAAATCACTCAATCATCAAAAGAACAGAAATCACAGAAACTTGCAACCTAGGGTTCAGATAACAGAAATCACCCAAAAATCACTTATAAATCTTCAAACGAAATAGAACACATAGAAACTTGCAACCTAGGGTTCAGATCGCGAAACAGTGGAAGAGGAAAGAAACTTGCAACCTAGGGTTCAGATCGCGAAACGGTGGAAGAGGAAAGAAACTTGCAACCTAGGGTTCAGATCGCGAAACTGTGGAAGAGGAAAGAAACTTGCAACCTAGGGTTCGGATCTCGACGGGGCAGACGATGGAGCAGACGACACTGGTAGCCGGCGGAGCACACGACGTTGGTGGTTGGTGCTGGTGGTCGACGAGGCAAACGCCGAGGTAGACGACGCTACTGGTTCACTATGTTGAGGGTGGGGGGAGAGTCGCGGTGCCAAGGACAATAATGGCAAGGGCAACGACGCTGGTGGTCGATCGGTGGGGGAGAGTTGTGAGGACAGGGCGCGAGCGTGAAATTTTTGGGTTCGCCGACGCTTGTGGTCGCGGATTAGGGGAGAGTCGCGTGAGGACAGGGAAGGCGGTGGGGGAGAGCGGCGGAGTAGGGGAGAGTTGTGAGGAATAGGGATCGATCGCTTTTTTTATGGGTTCGGAGGCGCCAGCGAACGAAATTTTTGGAGGGAGATATGAGAAAAAAAATTAATCAAAATGTAATTTTCTAGTGACATTCATTATAAATGTCATAATAATATACTTAATATGATATTTATTTTATTTATTTTTAATCAATCTCATGATATATATAAATCAATAACACATTTTAATAAATGCCATTAAAAAAGTGTCAGGAAAGCTATTTTTTCTTGTAGTGAGGGATGAGTAATCAAAAGGGACACATGACACAGAAAAGCTATATAGCAGGATCCACTGAACTAGTACCCCAAGGTCAGACCCGGAATCAGGCTCCCGAGACTATCTCGAGAGAATGAAAGAAGACCCCCGAGGTCAAGTCAGGAATTGGGTTCCCGAGACTATCTCGGGAGAACGGAAGAAGACCCTCGAGGTCAGATTGGGAATTGGGCTCCTGAGACTATCTTGGGAGAACGGAAGAAGACGCCCGATGTCAGACCGGGAATCAGGCTCCCGAGACTATCTCGAAAAAATGGAAAAAGACCCCCGAGGTCAGCATGGGAGATAAGACTCGAAGACTGACTCAGGAAAGTAGAGCCCAAAGATCAGCGTAGGAATAAGAAAGTCAAGCTTCAAGTACCCTCTCCTTCTTCTAGAACAGGAAAGTCATTAGGTGATTATTGTTTGCAACGCATGATAATTAGGGTCTTAATAGTCACAGTGATTGTTACCAGAAGAGAACAACTGTCAAGTAACCGATAATTAAGAAACGTGGAGGAGGAGGTAGGGACACGTGAGAGGAAGGCATTAGGTATATAAGATGTCTCGGCACCCAGTTAAGGGGGTAACGTTTCCAGAATTAGAATACTTTGATTCCTCGTGGTTCTCCTTGAGAGAAAGAGTTCTGACTTGAGTGTCGGAGAGAGCTCCACTGGAACTTATTCTGGTGCATCCCCTTTACGTTCATGTTAATCTCGCAAGCGTCGACATCTCCTCCCCGTCATCATCACCATGGGTTGCGCTTTGGTGATTCATCATCCCCGTCATTCGCTTCCGGAATAAGTTTGGTGTCGTATGTGGGAAATCATCTAAGCACTAGAAGGAACACTGTGATGGCAGATTCAAAGGGACATCCCATCATTTTGATGTGGGAGGAGTTGGATCGTTTAGTCGCCAACGCCATCAGAGGAGCACTGGAGCAGCATCAAATTGAACAAATCACCTCTCAACGAGTGGCTCCGATGCAGGCCGAGATCCCCAAGATGTCGGTCTCACACAACTGAAATCAAAGATCTGTCTCGCCACCGGGGGGCCAACAATGATAGCCCCGGTACCTAGGCGAGATTCCATGGGAGAAATGGAGAGGGCACATTCCGCCGCTTCCAACGTTTTACGGTAGGAGGATGGATAGGGAAAGATCGAGGTCTCCAAAGTTCTCCTGAAATCTCCATCTACTCCTTTTTCTCCAGACATCGTAACGGATCCCATGCCCAAGCAGTTTCGTGGTCCAGGATTTGCATATTACGATGGGAAGACGAATCTGGAAGATCATGTTGATGCAGTCTGACCCTGATTATTGTTTTGGTGTTGACACCGATTTTAGTTTAGGTTGTTGAGATGATTATGATTATGTCCTGGTCGGGGACTAGGCATACCTAGTGGGACAAGGTTGGATGAAAGTCTGACTTGGAGGGTCAGGTCCTAACTTAAGAAGCTAGGTTGGATGAAACCCTGGCTTGGAGGGCTAGGTGTGGAAAAGCCCTAGCTTGGAGGGCTAGGTGTGAAATCCTGGCTTGGAGGGTCAGGTGGATAAAACCCTGGCTTGGAGGGTCAGGTCCTAGCATGGAGGACTAGGGTGGATGAAACCCTGGCTTGGAGGGCCATGTCCTAGCTTAGAGGGCTAGGTTGGATGAAATCCTAGCTTGGAGGGCTAGGTTGAAGTCCCGGTGAGTGAGACTGGGCATGGAGTCTTGGTCCGAGGGACTGAGCAAGAGTCAGGGGAGGCTGGGAGCCAGTTCTCATGACTTAGAGTTGGTTTGGCCTTGCCCAGATCGGTCTGGTGACCGATCAGGAAGTTGGCACGGAGTTCCCTCGTGGATCGGTCTGGTGACCGATATAGCGATGTCTGATCGGTCTGGTGATCGAACAGGAGCATCCAATGACTTTGGCAAACCTACTATTCGGCTCCTGATCGGACTGGTGACCGATCAGGGAGCATACAGTGAGTTTGGAAAAACCTTCTGTGCGGCTCCTGATCGGTCTGGTGACCGATCAGGGAGGGGCTCTGTACAAGCGGCTTAACATCCGAGAGTCAACAACAATGGCGTTGAGAGAAAGTTTTAGTACCACTCGACCTCCCTTCTTCGATGGAGCAGATTTTCAATATTGGAGATCGAAGATGGAGTATTATCTAAAGATGGACATCAATACATGGTTCGCTGTGAAGGAGGGGTTTTCCCCTCCAAAGGATGATGAAGGAAAAGAATTGGAATCTTGGCGTTGGACGGCTGAGCAATCTCGGAAAAGTGAAGCCGATGCGAAGGCGGTGGTGACTTTACAATGTGGAATGAACAAAGATCAACTCATCAAAGTTGGTCCCTTTACGAGTGCAAAAGATTTGTGGAATAAACTCATTGAACTCCATGAGGGAACCCGAGATTCGAGAATCGCCAAGAGGGATTTGTTCCTCAACCAACTCCAAATCCTCTCCATGAAGGAGAGTGAAACGGTAAGCGAGCTTCATAGTAGATTCAAGGAAGTCCTCAACGGTCTTCATTCTATTGATGAAAAGGTCGAGAACCGCGACCTTGTAAGGTATGTATTAAAAGCTTTCCCAAGGAATGCTTTGTGGTCATCCATGGTGGATGCCTACAAAGTTTCCAAGGACTTATCAATTGTAAAACTAGATGACTTATTTTGTGAAATGGAGCTTCATGAAATGCCTAACAAAGGCCCCAAGAAAAAGGGGATTGCCTTAGTTGTAGGGGAAAAGACCAACAAGAAGAAGAAGGAGAAGGAAGTCTCTTCATCTTCATCCTCATCCGAGTCCGAGTCTGATTCCGAGGAGGATGGTAGTGGGTCTTCTTCCTCTGAGATGACAAATTTTGTTCGAAGGATGATGAGGAAGAGTCGGCGCTTCAAGGGTAAAGGTAACCCTAGTGAAGTTAAGATTGATAAATCTAACATTACTTGTTATGAGTATAGCAAGAAAGGGCACTTCAAGAGTGAATGCCCAATGCTAAAGAAGAAGGAGGAGAAATTCAAGAAGAAAGAGGAGAAGTCAAAGAAGAAGAAGAAGGCCTTGAAGGCCACATGTGATGAATCATCCTCTAGTTCATCCGATGAAGAGAAGGATGAGAAGAGTACACGGCATGTGGCACTCATAGCCATGGAAGATCAAGAAAGCAGTGATGAATCCACCGACTCCTCAAATGCGGCTTTATCATCTTCGGATGATGAAGAGATAATCACTCCCGAACTAGATAAATGTTATAGAACCATTGCATGCTTGACCGATTTATTGAAAAAGTCTAAGAATAAGATTAAATCTTTAAAGTTAGAAGTAGAAGATTTGAAGTCCTTTAGGGATGAGGATGTGGATGATTTACATTTAGAAATGTTAGAGGATGAAAACAAATCATTGAAGAGTGAAGTTGAAAGACTCAAGAGTGTTCTTGAGAAATTCTCAACAAGCTCAAAGACTCTAGATATGATTTTGAATGCCCAAAGGGCAGTCTACAATAGGGTCGGTATTGGTTACCGACCCAAAGAACCATCATTTGTGTCCTTAATGTTTAGGACTGATGTTAGACAATCTAAGACACCTAGGGTTTAAAGGAAAGTAGTCAAGGCATGGGTGCCTAAGTCTTGCTTAGTAGGTGCTTTAGGTCCCAAGATTTGGGACCTAAATCCTCTATTTTTCGAATTGTGTAGGTTGTGATTGAGGGGGAGTATCTATCAACTTGGTTCGTTGATAGTGGGTGCTCCAAACACATGACCGGTGATAGATCTCTATTTACCACCCTTCAAAGAAAAAGTATAGGTAATGTTTCATTTGGTAACAATGGTAGTCTTGAGGTTATAGGAATAGGAGACATTCAAATATCCGAATGTCTTTAGATCAAGAATGTCCTTCTAGTCAAGGGGATGACATTTAATCTCCTAAGTGTCAGTCAATTGTGTGATGCAGGTTACACAATTGATTTTCAATCAAGTCAATGTTTAGTTAGACAACATGACACATTGGACACGGTACTAGTAGGCACAAGGATAGATAACATTTACCAAGTTTCATTTAAAAGTGCTACTAATACTTTTGTTATGTGTTTCATGTCAAGAGAAGATGAGTCTACCCTTTGGCACCGGAGACTACCACACGTGAACATGAAGAATATCCGGAAGTTAGCCAACAAGGGATTAGTTCGTGGCTTACCAAGCATCAAGTATGAAAAGGACAAACTTTGTGATGCATGTCAAATGGGTAAGCAAACAAAATCTGCACATAAAGGTAAAAGCACTGTAAGTACTTCTACCGCATTGGATTTACTTCACATGGACTTGTTTGATTGTAGCTCTATTATATCATTGAATGGTAGTAGATATTATTTTGTTATCATTGATGATTTTACTAGATATACATGGACCTATTTTCTAAAATATAAGGACCAGACCTTAGATGTCTTTATTTCATTTTGTAGAAGAGTTGAAAATGAAAAATCATCAACCATTAAAACAATAAGGAGTGATCATGAAGGTGAGTTTCAAAATCAAAAGTTTTTAGAGTTTTGTCAAGATAGAGGGTATAAACATGAGTTCTCCACTCCTAGAACACCACAACAAAATGGTGTTGCAGAAAGGAAGAACCATGTTCTACAAGAGACTGCACGAAGCATGCTTAATGAGTACTCATTACCGAGTTACTTATGGGTTGAAACTGTGAACACAGCTTGCTATGTGCAAAATCGAGTCCTCATTCACAGATTTCTAGGAAAGACTCCACATGAATTTTGGTTTGGAAAACCACCTACGGTTAAACACCTTAGGGTGTTTGATTGTAAAGTGTTTATTCTAAACACCAAAGACCAACTTGGAAAGTTCACAGCAAAAGCTGATAAAGGGATACTGGTCGGGTACTCCCTAGTCAGCAAAGCTTATCGAGTCTATTACAAGAAGTCTATATTGGTTGAAGAGTCTTCTGATGTTGTTTTTGAAGAAATTCCAAAAGAAAATGATCAACCAGAAGTTGTAGAAGGAGTTCAACTCGAACATAGGAGACTAGGTTTGAATGATAATCCAAGTGTTGAAGGTGATGATGAATCTGATGATGGTGAGCCTAGACAACACATAGATCAGCCGGATCCTGAGGCTGAGCTTGTGTCTAGTGACATCATTCAAGAAGTACCTCCAATACCAAGGCAAACTAGGTTAGCCTCTAGTCATCCCCAAGACCAAATTGTTGGAGACATCCATCATGGGATTAGGACTAGACCATTCTTTAGAAATGAGGCTAATGAAGTTGCCCTAATTTCCGAAATTGAACCTAGAAAAATTGACGAAGCATTAAATGATCCCGATTGGATCATTGCCATGCATGATGAATACCTTATGGTTGTATGCCTGTGATCTGACTGTTATGGTCTTGTGCCATGTTTGACTATGTTGTGATGATGTATGATGCATCTGACCTTATGCCTATGTTCATGCTATTTTATGCTTATTGCTAGATTATTGCTATGCTCCATGTTCATATGATACATATGATTGTTTTGTCATGTCTTATATTTGTCATATGGTTTCATATGCTTTCAAATCAAATCTTATCTTGTTTTGGGGAAACCCCTAGGATTGAGGGGGAGTATGGTTAAACTTGACAACCCCTCTAGACCCTTTTCGGTGTTTGACAAAGGGGGAGAGTGAGGTTGTTTAAGTTTAGGACAATTACAAGCTTAATTATTATAGGGGGAGGATCCTGATTCCCCTATAAGTGTGAAATTTGCAACTATTGATTTCAAATCCCTAAACTTAAAATCAGGTTGTCAAACAACAAAAATGGGGAGATTGTTGATGCAGTCTGACCCTGATTGTTATTTTGGTGTTGACACCGATTTTAGTTTAGGTTGATGAGATGATTATGATTAAGTCATGGTCGGGGACTAGGCATACCTAGTGGGACTAGGTTGGATGAAAGCCTGACTTGGAGGGTCAGGTCCTAGCTTGAGAAGCTAGGTTGGATGAAACCCTGGCTTGGAGGGCTAGGTGTGGAAAAGTCCTAGCTTGGAGGGCTAGGTGTGGAAAAGTCCTAGCTTGGAGGGTTAGGTGGATGAAACCCTGGCTTGGAGGGTCAGGTGGATGAAACCCTAGCTTAGAGGGCTAGGTCCTAGCTTGGAGGGCTAGGGTGGATGAAACCCTGGCTTGGAGGGCCAGGTCCTAGCTTGGAGTGCTAGGTTGGATGAAATCCTAACTTGGAAGGCTAGGTTGAAGTCCCGGTGAGTGAGACTGAGCACGGAGTCTTGGTCCGAGGGACTGAGCAAGAGTCAGGGGAGGCTGGGAGCCAGTTCTCATGACTTAGAGTGGGGTTGGCCTTGCCTGGATCGGTCTGGTTACCGATCAGGGAAGTTGGCACGGAGTTCCCTTGTGGATCAGTCTGGTGACCGATCCAGCGATGTCTGATCAGTCTGGTGACCGAACAAGGAGCATCCAGTGACTTTGGCAAACCTACTGTTCGGCTCCTGATCGGACTGGTGACCGATCAGGGAGCATACAGTGAGTTTGGAAAAACCTTCTGTGTGGCTCCTGATCGGTCTGGTGACCGATCGGGGAGAGGTCACTAGGTTTTGGGTAGAAACCTTGATCGATCAGCCTGAACGATCAACTGTCGCGAGGTTTCTCACCCTGACCGATCAGACTGGAGCCTGATCGGTCAGGGAGTGTCCTGATCGGTCCCCAGACCGATCAGGCCACAACCTGATCGGTCTGGTGACCGATCAGCCGTGTATTTCCTACGGGATTGTGGTAAGCAGATTTCTGGATCGGGTTGGTGACCGATCTGGGGACCGGTCAGGGCAACCCTTCATACAAGCTTGCGATCCCAGGTATCTCATTGGGACCGATCAGGCTAGAGGCTGATCGGTCTGGGATCAACCTGATCGGTTCGGTGACCGATCACTTTAATTCAAACGCGCTGTCAGACGCTCTGATTGCACTCTGATTCCTACTGATACACTACTAATACTTGTTCTGGTCTCTCTGATGTTTGATCTTCTGTTGATTTGCTACCCTAATGAGCTGCTAAGTGTGCAGGTGACTCAGGGACCATCCATGGAGAGTCAAACTGGGTATTTCGCTACAGCAGGTTTGTTCGTTTTCTTCCGCAAGTTGCAACGTCCTCTGGCGCGAGCTGCAACGGCTATGGAGCTGATGACCTGGGGCTCGACTGGAGGGGATTCAGTGAGTCCAGAGGAGGTCAGGGGTAGCTGGCTGCTGCAGGTGAGCAGCTGGGGGCTGCTGCAGGTGAGCAGCTGGGAGCTGCTACAGAGGAGCGTGTGACCTGGCGATGGAAGCTGGTTAAGCTGTGTAGCGGAGAAGAGTCGATAAGAGTTTTTTTGACGAAGTGCTAGAGTTCTTGTTCTTGACATCGAAAAGGGTTTACTCTACACTTGTGAGATTACTCTACTATGAATCTTGAGCAACCTTGTGGTACTTGAGCACTTGGAAGAAGAAACAAGGAGCTTGGCGAGTCCATCAGCAAGAAGACACGAAGAAGGGAGTTCTTGCATGAGATATGTGCTGAGTGGAGCTCGGTGAGGAGTTTGCTTGTGTTCTTGCGATTCTAAGTGCTCAGTAAGACTTCTTCGCATGTTTCCTATACTTAATAGTTCATTCATCTTGAAACGCTGTGGAGATGTTACTCCACCGAGAAGGAGGATGCATTATATCCGGATTTTTCGGGGCTTGATCTGCCGACGATCAAGGGATAGCCCACCTCACAGGAACGCCAAGGAGTAGGGGCAAGTTATCCCCGAACCTTGTAAACCCTCCGTGTTAGTGATCTTGATTGTTGCCTTAGTTTTTGTTCTTTTGTGTTTCTGCATCTCTTTGTTTCATTTGCTTCCACTATGCTACTGACCTTTGAAGTGCAG
Source organism: Boesenbergia rotunda (assembly GCA_024364735.1). Lineage (NCBI taxonomy): Eukaryota > Viridiplantae > Streptophyta > Magnoliopsida > Zingiberales > Zingiberaceae > Boesenbergia > Boesenbergia rotunda. Next base: position 198,916 of record JAGFNQ010007518.1, read on the forward strand.
AAATCTGTTAAGCGAAAGCAATTTTCATGTTTGGCTATATTCACCCCCCCTCTCTAGCCATCCAAGTTCCAACAGACCATATCTACAAGTTCGAGAACGTGACCCTGTTACACCAATGTATAGATGGGGTGAAGTGTCGGGTGTTCCTGAACACATTATCGAAGGCTGCCCAGAGATGGTTTTAGAGGCTACCCCAAAATTCGATAAACTCCTTTTTGGAGTTTAAAACCGTCTTCCTACATCACTTCGCTAGTAGCCGACGATACCAGAAGACGGTCTTAAATCTGTTCGCTCTGAAGCAGAAGAGCAAAGAACCGCTAAAGGACTATATCCAACGATTCAATCGGGTGACACAGGACGTGCTGATGGCCACCTCAGAGATCCTCATCAGCGCTTTCACGCAAGGACTCTCTGAAGGAGATTTTTTCGGCTACTAGTGAAGAAACCACCAGCCAGTTTCGATGATTTGTTAGGGAGATCGGTCAGGCATGTCAATATGGAGGAGGTGCAGTATGCCCATCGCAAAGATTCGGCGAGAATACCTATCCAAATATTAGTACGATCTGAGAGGAGAGAACCACCCACTCCTACCTGAGCAAAGGACCCTTGCTTTGGGGAAGGACTACTGGACCGACAAGAAGAAGTTGGTGGAGACAATAGATACAAAAGGACCCGAACCACAAAAGAAGTACTGTGATTTCCATGATAGCACAACTCACTCGACGAAAGAGTGCTATACCTTGAAGAAGAGGAGATCCAAGGACGCAGACGCCAAACCACACAAAAAGTGGGGTAAGGCAGGGTATCGACGAAGATCTCCTCACCGAAGCTCTTCCCCTCATTGACGACAGCCAGGGGAGGACCGATCTAGGCGTCAGTCCCGATCACGCTCGAGTGGAAGAAGTCGGGAGATAGTGCCCCACCAGTCTATCTCCTCGGAAAGAGATCCCAAGAAAGGTAAGGCTCTGGCTCACGGACCACCATCGGGCCATGGGAGTAATCTCAGGAGGTCCGACCGGAGGAGACACCCATCGGGCAAGGAAGACTCATACCCGCCAGCTGGAAAACTACTCCAGAAGTGTCAAGGCCCTATCATCACCTTTGGCCTTGACGATCTAGAGGATGTTGAAGCCCCTCACGAAGATGCACTAGTAATTCTCGCCCACATAGCCAATTATGAGGTTAAGCGTATTTTCGTAGATACAGGTAGCTCCGTCAACATCTTGTACAAGGCCGCATTGGATCAGATGCAAGTTAACAAAGATGAATTACATCCTCTCTCCACTCCACTCTTCGGCTTCACTGGATACTGACTACAGTTGATGACACATATCTCATTGTCCTTGTCGCTGGGGGATGACACTCTACAGAGGACAAGGAGGACTCCCTTCATGATCGTTGATGCCCCATCACCATACAATGCTATTTTGGGGAGATCGACACTCAGCTTATTTCAGGCAGTGGTCTCGGTCTACCACCAGAAGATCAAATTCCCGGTGGGAGAGCGGGTGGCTGAAGTCAAAGAAGACCAACTAGCTTCTCAGCGATGCTACAGTGGGGAAGTTAGGATAGAAGCCCGCAAGAACCCGAGGACCCATGAAGCTTTGCAAATCGACCTGGCCAATCCCCGAGAAAAGGAAGGAGCCAAAGAGGAATGCAGGGAGGTTGAGAGAGAGGATGCCCCAATTCATCCTCAAAAGGCTGGAGAAATCACGATGTGTTCGCGTGGGCTACTGAAGAAATCAATAGAGTCCCTCCCACCTTGGGCACACATCGATTGCATATCACTCCAGGAGCTCGACCGGTAAAACAGAGGCAGAGACACTTTGCTCCAGAGAAAGACAAGATAATCAGGGAAGAAGTTGTTGAAGACCGGGCATATCGGAGAAGTTCAACTCCTAAACTAGTTGGCAATGTTGTATTAGTCCCTAAGCCTGGGGGTAAATGGTGTTGGATCGGAGTAAATCGATAGAGGGGGGTGAATATCGATCGAAAATTTTCGGACAATTTAAGAGAAATATGCAGCGGAAATAGTAAAGCAAGTCGCTAACACGATTTGTTTTACTTGGTTCGGAGTCGCGGTTGGCTCCTAATCCAAGGCCCACGGTCCTTGACCGTTTACGTTGGGCAATTCTATATTCGTAGAAATGATTACAGTTTCGAGTATAGATATAGAATTGAAAAAAATAGTTACAACACTTAAGAAAATTAATGGTTTTACCGACGACCGAAGTGGATGGAAATTCGGAGCAGCGGGTCGTCGTCGGCGCTTGAATCGTGAATGTAGAGCGTGCCGGAGCGTAGCGCTTGTGCGAAAGTGTTGAAAGCCAGATTTGTTTGTTGTGAAGCCTTGGGGGCGAACCCCCTTTTATAGTCGTCTCCTGGGCGCCTGTGTTAAGGGGGTGCCTGACACGTGGCCTCTTCTGCGCGAACTCTAATCTGCAGGCTCGGTCAGTGCTCATCCCCTTCATTGAGGCACCTGAGCTGACTGGGGCGCCTATGTTAACATAGGCGCCTAGCTTGACTTGGTCCAAAGGCTTTCATGGAAGTTTCCTTCGATGGTCTTGGTTTGGCCTTGCACTGGGGCGCCTGTATCCTTATAGGCGCCTAGCCCAGTGAGGCGCCTCCTTCCAATGAGGTGCCTGAGCTGCAGAAACACAGTTCTTTCATTTCCTACAACCAGGGTTAGTTCCAAAACACAAGAAGCAAATATATAATATATGTTAGACATTATTTACAGCCTAAGCTATCTTGGTTCTGACTTTGGGTCTCCCAAATGGAATCCTAGGTCAAATCGACGCCTAATGTTCCCTCCTACGGGGAATGTGTCCTCACCTACTCCTCTTGGGAGAATTTACCTTTTTTGCCAACCGGCTCCTCCGGTTGGACTTTTGCCCAACTTTACTCACCAGGTCTTCGTGCCCAGTCAGCAACCAAGACTTAGTGCCCAGCTTTACTCACCAGGTCTTCGGTGCCCAGCTCTTGGCCAGGTCTTAGTGTCTAGTCCACGACCAAGACTTATTGCCAAACCTTATGCCAGGACTTAGTTGCTCAGCCCGCGGCCAGGACTTAGTGTCCAATTCTTAGAACCAGGACTTCGTACCTAGTGTTCCTAGGACTTTTCCTGCACACTTGAGTAACATCGTTAGAACACCAATAATACTTAACTTTGAACCCTTTCCAATATCAAAACAAGGTTCGATATGGTGCTTCCAGCACCAACAAATGGCAGGTTTATATCAATTTCCGTGATTTAAATAAAGTCTTCCCTAAAGATTGTTCCCCCTTGCCTCGCATTGATCAACCGGTAGATTCAACTTCCAGCTATGAGTTTATTTCAATATTGGATGAATATCAGGGATATCACAAGGTTCCCCTTGCTCAAGAGGATCAAGAGAAGGTTAGCTTTGTAACGATGGATGACACTTACTGTTACAATGTTATGTTATTCGGGTTGCGTAATGCAGAAGCAACCTATCAGAGGATGATGGATAAGGTCTTCCACCACTAAATCGGAAGGAATATCGAAATATATGTGGATGATATCTTGATCAAGATGGAAAAGGGGAAGGATATGATTGCCGATCTCGAGGAGACATTCACTACCTTAAGGGCCAATGGACTGAAACTAAATCCCGCTAAATGTTTGTTTGGGATGAAAAGTTGTCATTTCCTCGGTACATGGTCATCGAGAGTGTAATTGAGGCAAATTCTGAGAAAGTGCAAGCTATACTCAACATGTCATCCCCTCGCAATTTCAAAGACGTACAATGGCTTAATGGCAAATTACAGCCCTGTCCCTGTTCATCTCCAGATCTGCTGACAAAACTGCCATTCTTCAAAATTCTGAGGAAAGATGTCAAATTTGAATGGGATGACCAATGCGAGAAGACTTTTATAGATTAAAAAAACATACCTCTCTGAACTCCCCATCTTATATAAGCTGTTGGAAGGAGAAACGTTGTTTGTCTACTTGTCAGTAGCAGAGCAAGCTGTAGGCTCTGCGCTTATTCGTGAAGAAGGTACTGTTGGATCGGGTTGGACCGACTAGAGGGGGTGAATAGACGGTAAAAAAATATGAAAATGGAAGGCACTCGTCTTTAAAAAAAAACTTGGTCGCAACTAAGGACGTTGCTTCCAAGGTAGTGGACGCTCAATAAAAATCTCCTTGTGGCGGAGAAGCCTTACAAAAATAGCACACTAGACTTTTAGAGATTTTACAAGAATGAATAAGAATGAATGAATAAAAAGGTTGAAACTCTAAGCCTATTTATAGCCTAAGAGAATAAATCTGGATTGTTGATTGTTGAGGAATTTTCTCTTGGCCGTTGATCCATAGATGTAATCTGGATGGTTGATCTTGGATTGGATTAAACTGCATCCATTGGATCTGATTAAAGGATAAAGTTATCCTTTAAGAGATAACTTTGTCTTCTGCTCGCAACAGATAAATAACTTTATCATCTGCTCGCAACAACTTCAATTATATATCTTCCTTATCCCAGTTGGTAAGGTTGGTGATATACGCAGGCGAGGTTGCTGGTTTGAATCTTCACAGCAACAAATAAAATTCTTTTTGTTTCAGGTGCCTGGTTTGACTTGGTCAAACTGACCAATCTTTTGGTTTATCTTCTGGGTGATTTCCGGCCAACCGGAGTTAGGCTCACCCGAACCCGACTCCGGCCTTTCGCCCCTCGAGCGTGCTTCCTCCCGGTTTCCCGTCACTCGGGCGTCGCGTACGTCCTTCTCGATCCACCGGTGTACTCTTCCGCAGCTTCCGCGTCTCTCGGATTGTACCGAGCCCGTCGGCTCACTTTCTCGAACAATCCTTCTCGTCCGCTACGTCTTACGTTCGACTTCCTCCGTACCTAAGCTCCTGCACACTTAGCAGAGAGATTAAACATACTAGGACCTAACTTAAATTGGTTGATCACATCAAAATCAACCAGGGGTACTTACAATCTCCCCCTTTTTGATGTGCATCAATCCGAGTTAAGTTAGGGTAAACAAAATAAAAAAACATGCATAATAATATAAACAGTTTAAGTTCAATAAAAAATTTTAATTTACTCTAAATTAAAATTCTACCCCTTAACTTAATATTATTTCTCCCCCTTTGATCACATCAAAAAATAGAAAAATATAATTAGGGAAGAAGAAAATTTTTGATTGCGATAAAAAATATTCTAAGTGAAAAAAAATTGTATTGCCATAGTTTTTTCAAATTTAAAATGACATATTTTTTCAAAGTTAATTCCATTTTTTTGTGTAAAAAAAATGACTTAAATAAAATCCAAAATTTTTTTGATAAAATCCACAGCCGATGAGGAGATCCAAAAAAATCAAATTTGGTCAAAATATTTTTCTATCGAATTTTGAACATTCAAAAAAAAATATATATTTCAATAAACAATTCATAAAAAATCGAAAAAAATCTGAATACTTTTGTTAAAGTCGAAGATGAAGATATGAGTTTGAACAAAAATTTTGAGTTTTAAATTCATTCATCAAGTCCAAAAATGACAAACCAACACATAAGAATTCTTGAAGAATAAATTTTAAAAAATTCGAAAAAATGCTTCGAAAAATTTTTAAAAAAATTATAATGAGTCTTTCCCCTAAACTCTTAATTTCAAATTTCGAGAGAAAAAAATATTCAAAAAATTTTAAAGGAATTTTTAGTAGATAGACAACATAATTGTTCATAAAAAAATAAAGATATAATTTTTGATAGAGAAAAAAAATGTGCACATATATAAAAACAAAAAAAATTATCAGTTTAATACAAATTTAGGAACCCAAAATAAGTTCCTGTCTACAGGATTAATTAAAAACTTAGGCGGAATATAACTTTTGGGCACCTTTTTAAATTGGCCCTTATGATTTTTAAAATACCAATTTAAATTATCAGGAAAACTATTTTTCTTTTGGCGTAAATATGCAATATCAAGTTCTAATTTTTGCACTAAGTTTTTCAAATTATCATTTTCATTTTCCAAAATTTCAGACGAGGATATAAGTGTTAATTCATTTTTTAATTTTTAATTTTCTTTTTCTAATCTACAATTAGATTTGAGCAAAGCTTTAACTCCTGCATATAATTGATCATGAGGAAGAAAACAAACCTCACTTACCGGGTCGCTTTCAAAAAGTGAGGTTCCTTTTTCGTCGTCGCTTTCTTCTGACGTCTCTCCCCCTTCATCAGTGCTCTCTTCTTGATGATTTGCCATCAGCGCAAGTCCCGCGTATTCTTGACCTTCCGACTCTTCTGACGAGGACTCGTCGTCGAGTTGGATCTTCCTTGTGTTCAATGCGACGATGTCTGATTTCTTATTCTTTTCTTCATGCAATTCTAGGAATTTCTCCCAGAGCTCTTTTGCCGAGTTGTAATTCTCGATGTGGTTAACTTCTTGCACGGGAAGAACAGCTAGTAGATGAAATTCAGCTTTGCCGTTTGCTTCAAAGTCTGATTTCTCCTTCTTGGTCCACGACTCTATTTCTTTATCCTTGCCGTTGTTGTCTTTAGGAACTGAAAAACCATTTTTCATAATTATTAGCAATTCAATATCAGTTTTAAAAAATACCTGCATTCGGCGCTTCCACATCCCGAACTCCCCCTCAAACTTCGGCGGGTAGATTACGGCTCCAACCATTTTTCTTGAAATTACTGCAGTCGCCGATTAGTCCTTCTGCGGCGGCCTGGCTCTGATACCAATTGTTGGATCGGGTTGGACCGACTAGAGGGGGTGAATAGACGGTAAAAAAATATGAAAATGCAAGGCACTCGTCTTTAAAAAAAAACTTGGTCGCAACTAAGGACGTTGCTTCCAAGGCAGTGGACGCTCAATAAAAATCTCCTTGTGGCGGAGAAGCCTTACAAAAATAGCACACTAGACTTTTAGAGATTTTACAAGAATGAATAAGAATGAATGAATAAAAAGGTTGAAACTCTAAGCCTATTTATAGCCTAAGAGAATAAATCTGGATTGTTGATTGTTGAGGAATTTTCTCTTGGCCGTTGATCCATAGATGTAATCTGGATGGTTGATCTTGGATTGGATTAAACTGCATCTATTGGATCTGATTAAAGGATAAAGTTATCCTTTAAGAGATAACTTTGTCTTCTGCTCGCAACAGATAAATAACTTTATCATCTGCTCGCAACAACTTCAATCATATATCTTCCTTATCCCAGTTGGTAAGCTTGGTGATATACGCAGGCGAGGTTGCTGGTTCGAATCTTCACAGCAACAAATAAAATTCTTTTTGTTTCAGGTGCCTGGTTTGACTTGGTCAAACTGACCAATCTTTTGGTTCATCTTCTGGGTGATTTCCGGCCAACCGGAGTTAGGCTCACCCGAACCCGACTCCGGCCTTTCGCCCCTCGAGCGTGCTTCCTCCCGGTTTCCCGTCTCTCGGGCGTCGCGTACGTCCTTCTCGATCCACCGGTGTACTCTTCCGCAGCTTCCGCGTCTCTCGGATTGTACCGAGCCCGTCGGCTCACTTTCTCGAACAATCCTTCTCGTCCGCTACGTCTTACGTTCGACTTCCTCCGTACCTAAGCTCCTGCACACTTAGCAGAGAGATTAAACATACTAGGACCTAACTTAAATTGGTTGATCACATCAAAATCAACCAGGGGTACTTACAATCTCCCCCTTTTTGATGTGCATCAATCCAAGTTAAGTTAGGGTAAACAAAATAAAAAAACATGCATAATAATATAAACAGTTTAAGTTCAATAAAAAATTTTAATTTACTCTAAATTAAAATTCTACCCCTTAACTTAATATTATTTCTCCCCCTTTGATCACATCAAAAAATAGAAAATATAATTAGGGAAGAAGAAAATTTTTGATTGCGATAAAAAATATTCTAAGTGAAAAAAAATTGTATTGCCATAGTTTTTTCAAATTTAAAATGACATATTTTTTCAAAGTTAATTCCATTTTTTTGTGTAAAAAAAATGACTTAAATAAAATCCAAAATTTTTTTGATAAAATCCACAGCCGATGAGGAGATCCAAAAAAATCAAACTTGGTCAAAATATTTTCTATCGAATTTTGAACATTCAAAAAAAAATATATATTTCAATAAACAATTCATAAAAAATCGAAAAAAATCTGAATACTTTTGTTAAAGTCGAAGATGAAGATATGAGTTTGAACAAAAATTTTGAGTTTTAAATTCATTCATCAAGTCCAAAAATGACAAACCAACACATAAGAATTCTTGAAGAATAAATTTTAAAAAATTCGAAAAAATGCTTCGAAAATTTTTAAAAAAATTATAATGAGTCTTTCCCCTAAACTCTTAATTTCAAATTTCGAGAGAAAAAAATATTCAAAAAATTTTAAAGGAATTTTTAGTAGATAGACAACATAATTGTTCATAAAAAAATAAAAATATAATTTTTGATAGAGAAAAAAAATGTGCACATATATAAAAACAAAAAAAATTATCAGTTTAATACAAATTTAGGAACCCAAAATAAGTTCCTGTCTATAGGATTAATTAAAAACTTAGGCGGAATATAACTTTTGGGCACCTTTTTAAATTGGCCCTTATGATTTTTAAAATACCAATTTAAATTATCAGGAAAACTATTTTTCTTTTGGCGTAAATATGCAATATCAAGTTCTAATTTTTGCACTAAGTTTTTCAAATTATCATTTTCATTTTCCAAAATTTCAGACGAGGATATAAGTGTTAATTCATTTTTTAATTTTTAATTTTCTTTTTCTAATCTACAATAAGATTTGAGCAAAGCTTTAACTCCTGCATATAATTGATCATGAGGAAGAAAACAAACCTCACTTACCGGGTCGCTTTCAAAAAGTGAGGTTCCTTTTTCGTCGTCGCTTTCTTCTGACGTCTCTCCCCCTTCATCAGTGCTCTCTTCTTGATGATTTGCCATCAGCGCAAGTCCCGCGTATTCTTGACCTTCCGACTCTTCTGACGAGGACTCGTCGTCGAGTTGGATCTTCCTTGTGTTCAATGCGACGATGTCTGATTTCTTATTCTTTTCTTCATGCAATTCTAGGAATTTCTCCCAGAGCTCTTTTGCCGAGTTGTAATTCTCGATGTGGTTAACTTCTTGCACGGGAAGAACAGCTAGTAGATGAAATTCAGCTTTGCCGTTTGCTTCAAAGTCTGATTTCTCCTTCTTGGTCCACGACTCTATTTCTTTATCCTTGCCGTTGTTGTCTTTAGGAACTGAAAAACCATTTTTCATAATTATTAGCAATTCAATATCAGTTTTAAAAAATACCTGCATTCGGCGCTTCCACATCCCGAACTCCCCCTCAAACTTCGGCGGGTAGATTACGGCTCCAACCATTTTTCTTGAAATTACTGCAGTCGCCGATTAGTCCTTCTGCGGCGGCCTGGCTCTGATACCAATTGTTGGATCGGGTTGGACCGACTAGAGGGGGGTGAATAGACGGTAAAAAAATATGAAAATGCAAGGCACTCGTCTTTAAAAAAAAACTTGGTCGCAACTAAGGACGTTGCTTCCAAGGCAGTGGACGCTCAATAAAAATCTCCTTGTGGCGGAGAAGCCTTACAAAAATAGCACACTAGACTTTTAGAGATTTTACAAGAATGAATAAGAATGAATGAATAAAAAGGTTGAAACTCTAAGCCTATTTATAGCCTAAGAGAATAAATCTGGATTGTTGATTGTTGAGGAATTTTCTCTTGGCCGTTGATCCATAGATGTAATCTGGATGGTTGATCTTGGATTGGATTAAACTGCATCTATTGGATCTGATTAAAGGATAAAGTTATCCTTTAAGAGATAACTTTGTCTTCTGCTCGCAACAGATAAATAACTTTATCATCTGCTCGCAACAACTTCAATCATATATCTTCCTTATCCCAGTTGGTAAGCTTGGTGATATACGCAGGCGAGGTTGCTGGTTCGAATCTTCACAGCAACAAATAAAATTCTTTTTGTTTCAGGTGCCTGGTTTGACTTGGTCAAACTGACCAATCTTTTGGTTCATCTTCTGGGTGATTTCCGGCCAACCGGAGTTAGGCTCACCCGAACCCGACTCCGGCCTTTCGCCCCTCGAGCGTGCTTCCTCCCGGTTTCCCGTCTCTCGGGCGTCGCGTACGTCCTTCTCGATCCACCGGTGTACTCTTCCGCAGCTTCCGCGTCTCTCGGATTGTACCGAGCCCGTCGGCTCACTTTCTCGAACAATCCTTCTCATCCGCTACGTCTTACGTTCGACTTCCTCCGTACCTAAGCTCCTGCACACTTGGCAGAGAGATTAAACATACTAGGACCTAACTTAAATTGGTTGATCACATCAAAATCAACCAGGGGTACTTACAATCTCCCCCTTTTTGATGTGCATCAATCCGAGTTAAGTTAGGGTAAACAAAATAAAAAAACATGCATAATAATATAAACAGTTTAAGTTCAATAAAAAATTTTAATTTACTCTAAATTAAAATTCTACCCCTTAACTTAATATTATTTCTCCCCCTTTGATCACATCAAAAAATAGAAAAATATAATTAGGGAAGAAGAAAATTTTTGATTGCGATAAAAAATATTCTAAGTGAAAAAAAATTGTATTGCCATAGTTTTTTCAAATTTAAAATGACATATTTTTTCAAAGTTAATTCCATTTTTTTGTGTAAAAAAAATGACTTAAATAAAATCCAAAATTTTTTTGATAAAATCCACAGCCGATGAGGAGATCCAAAAAAATCAAACTTGGTCAAAATAATTTTCTATCGAATTTTGAACATTCAAAAAAAAATATATATTTCAATAAACAATTCATAAAAAATCGAAAAAAATCTGAATACTTTTGTTAAAGTCGAAGATGAAGATATGAGTTTGAACAAAAATTTTGAGTTTTAAATTCATTCATCAAGTCCAAAAATGACAAACCAACACATAAGAATTCTTGAAGAATAAATTTTAAAAAATTCGAAAAAATGCTTCGAAAATTTTTTAAAAAAATTATAATGAGTCTTTCCCCTAAACTCTTAATTTCAAATTTCGAGAGAAAAAAAATATTCAAAAAATTTTAAAGGAATTTTTAGTAGATAGACAACATAATTGTTCATAAAAAAATAAAAATATAATTTTTGATAGAGAAAAAAAATGTGCACATATATAAAAACAAAAAAAATTATCAGTTTAATACAAATTTAGGAACCCAAAATAAGTTCCTGTCTATAGGATTAATTAAAAACTTAGGCGGAATATAACTTTTGGGCACCTTTTTAAATTGGCCCTTATGATTTTTAAAATACCAATTTAAATTATCAGGAAAACTATTTTTCTTTTGGCGTAAATATGCAATATCAAGTTCTAATTTTTGCACTAAGTTTTTCAAATTATCATTTTCATTTTCCAAAATTTCAGACGAGGATATAAGTGTTAATTCATTTTTTAATTTTTAATTTTCTTTTTCTAATCTACAATAAGATTTGAGCAAAGCTTTAACTCCTGCATATAATTGATCATGAGGAAGAAAACAAACCTCACTTACCGGGTCGCTTTCAAAAAGTGAGGTTCCTTTTTCGTCGTCGCTTTCTTCTGACGTCTCTCCCCCTTCATCAGTGCTCTCTTCTTGATGATTTGCCATCAGCGCAAGTCCCGCGTATTCTTGACCTTCCGACTCTTCTGACGAGGACTCGTCGTCGAGTTGGATCTTCCTTGTGTTCAATGCGACGATGTCTGATTTCTTATTCTTTTCTTCATGCAATTCTAGGAATTTCTCCCAGAGCTCTTTTGCCGAGTTGTAATTCTCGATGTGGTTAACTTCTTGCACGGGAAGAACAGCTAGTAGATGAAATTCAGCTTTGCCGTTTGCTTCAAAGTCTGATTTCTCCTTCTTGGTCCACGACTCTATTTCTTTATCCTTGCCGTTGTTGTCTTTAGGAACTGAAAAACCATTTTTCATAATTATTAGCAATTCAATATCAGTTTTAAAAAATACCTGCATTCGGCGCTTCCACATCCCGAACTCCCCCTCAAACTTCGGCGGGTAGATTACGGCTCCAACCATTTTTCTTGAAATTACTGCAGTCGCCGATTAGTCCTTCTGCGGCGGCCTGGCTCTGATACCAATTGTTGGATCGGGTTGGACCGACTAGAGGGGGGTGAATAGACGGTAAAAAAATATGAAAATGCAAGGCACTCGTCTTTAAAAAAAAACTTGGTCGCAACTAAGGACGTTGCTTCCAAGGCAGTGGACGCTCAATAAAAATCTCCTTGTGGCGGAGAAGCCTTACAAAAATAGCACACTAGACTTTTAGAGATTTTACAAGAATGAATAAGAATGAATGAATAAAAAGGTTGAAACTCTAAGCCTATTTATAGCCTAAGAGAATAAATCTGGATTGTTGATTGTTGAGGAATTTTCTCTTGGCCGTTGATCCATAGATGTAATCTGGATGGTTGATCTTGGATTGGATTAAACTGCATCTATTGGATCTGATTAAAGGATAAAGTTATCCTTTAAGAGATAACTTTGTCTTCTGCTCGCAACAGATAAATAACTTTATCATCTGCTCGCAACAACTTCAATCATATATCTTCCTTATCCCAGTTGGTAAGCTTGGTGATATACGCAGGCGAGGTTGCTGGTTCGAATCTTCACAGCAACAAATAAAATTCTTTTTGTTTCAGGTGCCTGGTTTGACTTGGTCAAACTGACCAATCTTTTGGTTCATCTTCTGGGTGATTTCCGGCCAACCGGAGTTAGGCTCACCCGAACCCGACTCCGGCCTTTCGCCCCTCGAGCGTGCTTCCTCCCGGTTTCCCGTCTCTCGGGCGTCGCGTACGTCCTTCTCGATCCACCGGTGTACTCTTCCGCAGCTTCCGCGTCTCTCGGATTGTACCGAGCCCGTCGGCTCACTTTCTCGAACAATCCTTCTCGTCCGCTACGTCTTACGTTCGACTTCCTCCGTACCTAAGCTCCTGCACACTTAGCAGAGAGATTAAACATACTAGGACCTAACTTAAATTGGTTGATCACATCAAAATCAACCAGGGGTACTTACAATCTCCCCCTTTTTGATGTGCATCAATCCAAGTTAAGTTAGGGTAAACAAAATAAAAAAACATGCATAATAATATAAACAGTTTAAGTTCAATAAAAAATTTTAATTTACTCTAAATTAAAATTCTACCCTTAACTTAATATTATTTCTCCCCCTTTGATCACATCAAAAAATAGAAAAATATAATTAGGGAAGAAGAAAATTTTGATTGCGATAAAAAATATTCTAAGTGAAAAAAAAATTGTATTGCCATAGTTTTTTCAAATTTAAAATGACATATTTTTTCAAAGTTAATTCCATTTTTTTGTGTAAAAAAAATGACTTAAATAAAATCCAAAATTTTTTGATAAAATCCACAGCCGATGAGGAGATCCAAAAAAATCAAATTTGGTCAAAATATTTTTCTATTGAATTTTGAACATTCAAAAAAAAATATATATTTCAATAAACAATTCATAAAAAATCGAAAAAAATCTAAATACTTTTGTTAAAGTCGAAGATGAAGATATGAGTTTGAACAAAAATTTTGAGTTTTAAATTCATTCATCAAGTCCAAAAATGACAAACCAACACATAAGAATTCTTGAAGAATAAATTTTAAAAAATTCGAAAAAATGCTTCGAAAAATTTTTAAAAAAAATTATAATGAGTCTTTCCCCTAAACTCTTAATTTCAAATTTCGAGAGAAAAAAAATATTCAAAAAATTTTAAAGGAATTTTTAGTAGATAGACAACATAATTGTTCATAAAAAAATAAAAATATAATTTTTGATAGAGAAAAAAAATGTGCACATATATAAAAACAAAAAAAATTATCAGTTTAATACAAATTTAGGAACCCAAAATAAGTTCCTGTCTATAGGATTAATTAAAAACTTAGGCGGAATATAACTTTTGGGCACCTTTTTAAATTGGCCCTTATGATTTTTAAAATACCAATTTAAATTATCAGGAAAACTATTTTTCTTTTGGCGTAAATATGCAATATCAAGTTCTAATTTTGCACTAAGTTTTTCAAATTATCATTTTCATTTTCCAAAATTTCAGACGAGGATATAAGTGTTAATTCATTTTTTAATTTTTAATTTTCTTTTTCTAATCTACAATTAGATTTGAGCAAAGCTTTAACTCCTGCATATAATTGATCATGAGGAAGAAAACAAACCTCACTTACCGGGTCGCTTTCAAAAAGTGAGGTTCCTTTTTCGTCGTCGCTTTCTTCTGACGTCTCTCCCCCTTCATCAGTGCTCTCTTCTTGATGATTTGCCATCAGCGCAAGTCCCGCGTATTCTTGACCTTCCGACTCTTCTGACGAGGACTCGTCGTCGAGTTGGATCTTCCTTGTGTTCAATGCGACGATGTCTGATTTCTTATTCTTTTCTTCATGCAATTCTAGGAATTTCTCCCAGAGCTCTTTTGCCGAGTTGTAATTCTCGATGTGGTTAACTTCTTGCACGGGAAGAACAGCTAGTAGATGAAATTCAGCTTTGCCGTTTGCTTCAAAGTCTGATTTCTCCTTCTTGGTCCACGACTCTATTTCTTTATCCTTGCCGTTGTTGTCTTTAGGAACTGAAAAAACCATTTTTCATAATTATTAGCAATTCAATATCAGTTTTAAAAAATACCTGCATTCGGCGCTTCCACATCCCGAACTCCCCCTCAAACTTCGGCGGGTAGATTACGGCTCCAACCATTTTTCTTGAAATTACTGCAGTCGCCGATTAGTCCTTCTGCGGCGGCCTGGCTCTGATACCAATTGTTGGATCGGGTTGGACCGACTAGAGGGGGGTGAATAGACGGTAAAAAAATATGAAAATGCAAGGCACTCGTCTTTAAAAAAAAAACTTGGTCGCAACTAAGGACGTTGCTTCCAAGGCAGTGGACGCTCAATAAAAATCTCCTTGTGGCGGAGAAGCCTTACAAAAATAGCACACTAGACTTTTAGAGATTTTACAAGAATGAATAAGAATGAATGAATAAAAGGTTGAAACTCTAAGCCTATTTATAGCCTAAGAGAATAAATCTGGATTGTTGATTGTTGAGGAATTTTCTCTTGGCCGTTGATCCATAGATGTAATCTGGATGGTTGATCTTGGATTGGATTAAACTGCATCTATTGGATCTGATTAAAGGATAAAGTTATCCTTTAAGAGATAACTTTGTCTTCTGCTCGCAACAGATAAATAACTTTATCATCTGCTCGCAACAACTTCAATCATATATCTTCCTTATCCCAGTTGGTAAGGTTGGTGATATACACAGGCGAGGTTGCTGGTTCGAATCTTCACAGCAACAAATAAAATTCTTTTTGTTTCAGGTGCCTGGTTTGACTTGGTCAAACTGACCAATCTTTTGGTTCATCTTCTGGGTGATTTCCGGCCAACCGGAGTTAGGCTCACCCGAACCCGACTCCAGCCTTTCGCCCCTCGAGCGTGCTTCCTCCCGGTTTCCCGTCTCTCGGGCGTCACGTACGTCCTTCTCGATCCACCGGTGTACTCTTCCGCAGCTTCCGCGTCTCTCGGATTGTACCGAGCCCGTCGGCTCACTTTCTCGAACAATCCTTCTCGTCCGCTACGTCTTACGTTCGACTTCCTCTGTACCTAAGCTCCTGCACACTTAGCAGAGGGATTAAACATACCAGGACCTAACTTAAATTGGTTGATCACATCAAAATCAACCAGGGGTACTTACAGGTACTACTCAGTATCCCATTTATTTCTTTGGACGCCCCCTTAAAGAAGCAGAGACTCGGTATACTACCTTAGAGAAGTTGGTATATGCCTTAGTACTAATGACACGAAGGCTGAGACCATTTTTTTGGCGCATCCCATCGTGGTGCTCACTAACAATCCACTCGGGCGCATCCTCACAAATCGAGAGGCCTCAGGACGATTGATCAAGTGAATGGCAGAGTTGAGTGAGTATGAGATTGAGTACCATCCCCGAACAACTACCAAAGCTCAGACTCTAGCCAACTTTATGCTCGAAGATGTCCCAGGACCTGAAGCAGATAAAGTATGAAAAATTTATGTTGATAGCTCATCCAACAACAAGCATAGTGGGGTCGGGGTTCTAATGATTTCTCCTAGGGAAGATGTACTACAAGTATCTATCCAACTCAACTTTTAAGCCACCAATAATGAAGCCGAATATGAGGCGATACTAGCTGGGCTGCAAGTAGCCAAGCAAGTGGGGGATGCTCGGGTTGTGTTGCATTTGGACTCTCAGTTGGTGGCACAACAGATAAAGGGAGAGTTCAAAGTTAAAAATGAGCGCCTGCAAAGGTATGTGACCATCTATGAGCAACTGAAATCTTCTTTCACTGAAGTCGTTCTGCAGAAGATATCTCGAGCGGATAATGTCAAGGCAGATGAGCTAGCTAAATTTGCGAGCCCTCTTGCACTATGGACGCTGGAAGAGCCCAGTGCACCAGAAGCAGTCGTGGCCCAGATTGAAGAAGCTACTGACACTGTATTACCTGACTGGAGAGAACCTTATATGGAATTCCTACGTAGTGGAACAGTGTCGGCTAGTGATAAGGAAGTTCGACTCTTCCATCGCAGGGATTCTAGATTCATGTTGGTCGGAGAACAGTTATATAAAAGAGCATTCACCCAACCATTGCTCAAGTCTATTGGTCAAGGAGAAGTTGACTATATCATGCAGGAGGATCACGAAGGTATATGTGGAAGTCACATTGGGGGAAGATCTATGTTTAGGAAAATTATTCTAGCTAGGTATTTTTGGCCCACGCTACAAGTAGATGCTATGAAATTTATTGTCAGGTGCGAAGCCTGTCAAAAGTATCAGCATATCACTCACCGCCCGACTGAACTACTTCGAGCCTCTATTGTCTCATACCCCTTCGATTAGTGGCGAATGGACATTGTGGGCCCTTTGCCAATTGGACCTCAACAGAAGAAGTTTCTATTGGTATTGGTCGATTACTTCTCCAAATGGGTCGAGGTGGAGCCGCTTACGCATATCACGGAAGCCGCCGTGATGAAGATCCTGTGAAACGACATAGTTTGCAGGTATGACATCCCTTATAAATTAGTATCAGATAATGACAAACAGTTTACAGGGCGCAAACTCAGAGAGTGGTGTGAAGGACAAGGTATTTGTCAGGCCTTCACCTTAGTGGCTTATCCTTAAGGAAACGACCAGACAGAAGTGGTCAACCGAGAGATTATTAGAGAGCTCAAGATAAAGCTGAACCATGTCGGAGGCAGTTGGGTCGAAAAACTCCCGAGCATTCTACGGATACTCGAATACTTGGCGGGTTTCCTAAGCAAATACTTGGTTGTCCTTGAGAGACTTCTCCATGTCTATGGATTAAAAAATTAATCTGAATGGAGATCCGTCTCCCAAACGACTGTCCCATCATCGTATCGAACGGTTCAAATTACAACTTGGCCAATCTCAAAGATTGAGCCTTGTAATTTGCCTAACTGTTCAATCGCGGAATAGACGACGAGTCGATCGCTGGTTTTTGTGTTTATTATCGGGATCCAATTAATTAATTATTAAATATGATTAACTAATAATCAAAACAATAATAATTAATTAATACTCACATGAAATGATAAGAATAACAAGGAGCCAAGGAAGAAAATTATACCTTCCTTTACCTCGTAGTCTTCTACCTTATGTCCCTTCTCTCCCGGATGTCGTGTGGGCGATGAGCTACTGAGAACCAGAATCACCAAGGAGCACCAAAAGATCACCTCTTCATGCCAAGCAAAACCCTAGCCAAGGGTTTATCATCGCCGGACACTTCTTCCCCTTTCCTTGCGCCGCTGGCCACCGAGAGCCACCCAACCCTCGCCGGCCACAAGGAAGACCTAGGGAGGAAGATGAAGAAGAAGAATAAGGAGAGAAACAATCCTCTCCCTTACCCAAACAGCCGACCAAACATCTCTCGTCTCCTCTCTTGCGCCGCTGCCACCTCCCCACTTACACCGTCGCCGCCCCTTGCTCCGGTCACTCCCCTTCTCGCCGCACACCACAAACGGAGAGGAGGACTCCCCTTTTGTCCAGTGAAAGCCGACCACCGAGAGGAAGAGTGAAGGAGAAGAGAGGATGAAGGAAGAAGAAGGAATTCTCCTTCCTTCCTTTGCCGCATGCCCTAGGAGAGAGAAGGTAGAGAGAGGGAGAAGGGAAAAGCCTTGGGTGGATGATCAATTTATTAAGCCTTGGTTTCTTGATCCCATGGGGTATATATAGGGCTAAGGTAGGGACCATGAGGAGGAGTTGGGTCTTTGCCCACTAATGGATCTAAAACCAATCCATTAATGAAGATCCATTCCACTAAAGGATTTCCATTGAACTTCCTCACCAACTCCCATATTTTCATATGACCTCCACCTATTATGAGTACATCCATCTTCCCGTGTTTAAGATATCGTATGCCTGTCGATTAATTTAAATTACTGATAATTTTAATTAATCAACTTCTAATTCCTTGACTAGTACCACTCAACCTTATCATCATGTCGGATCAAATCCACCTGCATGGTTTAACATGATGAACCTTATGAGCTCATCAAGGGGGCATCATCATCCCGACTCACCAGGATATGGATTCGGTCAATAATCAATGGCACGCCATATAATTAATATTATTTCCCAACTTACCAGGCCTATCAATTTAGCAGAACAAATCTCGTCCATTGGTAAATCAAAGAAATAAAATATTAACTGCACGTGCCCGTTATTATATCGGGATTTAGAGATTGTACTCCATAATAATCTGAGGTCCAATCCAATTATTAAGTCAGTACAAATTGGATGACCTCTGTTTTGGTCCTGCTCAATGCACACAAAGTACACTAGTATACTTCTATGGTCAAGACAAACCATGCCTTACACTACAACCATCCTGATGGTTTTCCCAACTCCATCTCGGTTGTGAGCCTCTACTTATACAATGCAAGGGACTGATAACATAATCTTCTGTGTGTCACCATACACCATGTTATCTACAATGCAGAGTATGAGACTGTTTATGCATATACTAATTTAAACATGCAAATGTGTTATTGTGATTCTCTTTCAAAATGTAGATGATCATATAAAAAGATAAGTCTTTTAGTATATATCTAACAAGGGAAATGACAATAAAGCAAATGATCATGCATAAATCATGGAACCTAACCTTAGGCTCCCCCTTTACCTAAACTCCCCCTTGAGTATGTTTTCCTTGCAGAGGCACTTCTCCCTCTTTGCCAACAAATGCTCCCCCTTCACCTAAGCTCGCCCTTGAGCTTGGATTTCTTGTAAAGGCATGTTCGTTTCCCACTTAAACCCAACACTTCTCCCCTTTGTCACACATTAAAAAGAGCTCCAATAATATCCAAATTATCAGATTTTTTAATCTTAAAAGACCACAAATATTGTGTATTAACCCCCATAAGATTATACACAAGTCCAACATTATCAAGACACATTTCGACTTTGTAGAAAATAATTTTAGCCTATATTAGTCAACTGGGGTAGTTACTAGTCGACTGACCTAGTTGAAAATCAACCCCACAGAATTATCAGTCGACTGCTCTCTTCATTAGTCGATTGATACCCTGATATCAGTCCATTTCTACATTTCTGACCCAATTTCAGAAATGCACAAGAAATTCCGTAAATCTTCAAAAATTCCCAATTTTTATGGGGTGATTTGTGATACCCGTGTCTACTTGGGAAAAATATATTTAAAAATGTATATATCTCGAATCCCACGATTGACACAAAACCCAAAACTATCTAAGTGGCTCAATTGAACATTGACCTAAAATCGTAGTTTTGACCTCCTCTTGATGTATCTTCATATATCAATCACAATGCATCCCTAATATTGGTTTATATGACATCTATACATCAAATATCAATTTTGATGCAATATGACCCCAATGTCATATTTACATGCATGAAACATAAACCCAATGTGTCAAATCCTAAGGATTTAGACTCAAATTCGTCTCCAAACCCTTTGGCACATTCCAAGTGTTGGTGCCGGAAGCACCTAAGTCAAACCTGTGTTTTGATAATGACAAAGGGTTCAGATGTTAAGGTGTTATTGTGATCTAACAAGCTTACTAAGTGTGCAGGAAAGTCCTAAGTACACTAGGCAAGAAGTCCTGGCAAAGGGCTGGGCAAGAAGTCCTAGTCAAGGACTAGGTAAGAAGTCCTGGAAAAGGGTTGGGCACTAAAGAGCTGGCCGGAAGTTGGGCAAGAAGTCCTGGTCGTGGATTGGGCAAGAAGACCTGACCGGAAGTTGGGCACGAAGACCTGGTGAGTAAAGCTGGGCAAAAGTCCAACCGGAGGAGCCGGTTGGCAAAAGGTAAATTCTCCCGAGAGGAGTAGGTGAGGGTGCGTTCCCCGTGCGAGGGAACAGTAGGCGTCGGTTCGACCTAGGGTTCCATTTGGGAGACCCAAAGTCAGAACCAAGATAGCTTAGGCTGTAAAAAATGACTAACATACTTGGTTCTTGTGTTTTGGAACTAACCTTGGTTGCAGGGAACGAAGGAAGTGTTTCTGCAGCTCAGGCGCCTCAATGGAGTGAGGCACCTCACTGGGGCTAGGCGCCCGTATGGATACGGGCGCCCCAGTTCAAGACCAAATCAAAACTAACGAAGCAAACTGCCACGAAGCCTCTGAACCAAGTCAGCTCAGGCGCCTGTCTTAACACAAGCGCCCCCATTAGCCCTGGCGCCCCAGTGAACGGGATAAGCGCTGATCGAGCCTGCGGATAGGAGTTCTCTCAGAAGAGGCCACGTGTCAGGCGCCCCCATTGATACAGGTGCCCCTATGACTGTTATAAAAGGGGGTTCACCCCCATGGCTTCAAACAACTTCGCTCACATCGCTCCAAACACTTTCGTTCAAGCGCTACGCTCTGACAAGCTCCAACTTCACGATTCCAGCGCCGAAGATGACCCTCTGCTCCGAAATTTCATCCACCTCGGGCGTCGATACATTTTAATTTACGAAAAGTGTTGTAAATTCAATTTTAATTCTATATCTGTACTCAGCTTGTAAAAGATTTTTAACGAATATAGAATTGTCCAACGTAAACGGTCAAGGACCGTGGGCCTTGGAGTAGGAGCCGACCGTGACTCCGAACAAAGTAAAACCAACTTGTGTTATCGATTGTTTTATAATTTTCCGCTGCGTAATCGATCTATTTTCCAAAAAATTTAATATCGATATTCACCCCCCCTCTATCGATTTTCTCCGATCCAACACCAAAGTCCATCTAGACTTCTGGAAGAAATCCTCCTGAGATCCATTTATCATGAGTCCCAAATTGACTTTTAGAGCTCCCCCTTGAGCTCTTAACCTTGGTCACCTCCCTAGGTGACTCTTCTACAAACACAAGGTCACACCGGTGTACCTCCGGTGATTCTTGGCCTACAAATCTAACTTCATTAACCTCCTTGGTTAAATTCATCTTTCCCTTAACTTTAGATGACTTATCCTTGCCATTTTTGGATTTTTCATCCTTGGCATAGTTATATGCTACCCTAGCATATTTCCTTTCATTTGGCTTAGATGTATCCAATTTGACATTTTTGAGTTTTTTACCACCCAAATACATGTCAAGTCCCCTAGGTCCAATAATGAACTTATCTAGGACTCTCTCCATTTCCTCAAGCCTTGCCTTCAAGACTTGATTTTCCAATTCTAGGGTTCTAACCCTAGAGTCAACATGTCCATCTTAGACATTTTTAGACCTACCCATCTTCTTAGGCATATGTCTCCCCTTTTTGGGATTAATGTCTTACTCATTTATTACCTTCCTCCCCTTAGGCATGGTAGTTTGAGTCTTGTTTGGTCTAGTCTTGAGTAATAATTTCCTAGGGTTATTTACCTTGTTAACCATATTCCTATCATTATACCTAAATCCATAATTATACTTGGGTAAATAATCTATATTATTTTTAACAAGTATATATGAATTAAAAATTGGATTAATTTTTAAATAAGGGATTACCTTTCCTTTTACATTTGAAGCTCTCCCTTGACTTGAGCTCCTCTTCTTTTCCAATTTCATCAAATGCCCTAGCTTCTGGAGCTCTTCTATCCTTGGGCATTTTGTGTGGTAGTGACCGCACTCATCATACGTGAAGCAAATTATATGCTTCTCCTTCATGACTCCATCCCTACAACCCACATTAGTTTTATAAAAAACTTTATTGGGTTTAGGAATTACCTCCTTTACCTTCTTGAGTGAAGGGCATCTACTCTTGTAGTATCCCATTTTCCCACACTCAAAATACTTGATGTGGGATTTCCCACTCTTCTTGGTAATTGACGTTGTGGGTTGAGCTTCCTCCACCTTAGATTGCTCTTCTTCTTTCTCACTTGAGGATGTGGACGATTCTACATCCTTCTCCTCTTTAGATGTTGAACTTGATTCAACTTTCGTTTGGTCATTCTCCTTCTCTTGGACCAATGAGCCCTTATCCTTGGACTCCTCCACTCCTTCTTGTCTTTGTGTCGAATTTTCAAGTAGAGTTATCACCTTTCTCTATACCTCATAAGCATTCTTGTAATCACCTACACGAGACACAACATAAGAGGGTAATAAGTTTAAAACAATTCTCGTTATCTCCTTATCCGCCTCCACTTCCTCCTTTTGAACCTTTACCCAATACCGAGGTTGGAGGCATTTTCCCTTTTTGTCCATTGGAGCTTCGAACGGAACCACCAATGCGGTCCAATGGTCCCAATCCATTTGGAACCAAGTCTCCAACCGCTTCCTACAATAATTGAAATCGTTTCGATCATATGGAGGTGGGATTTGAGTATCCCATCCTACGGGACCTTCTGAATCCATCTTCCTCTTGCGCCTTTGCTCTTTTTACGGTTAGTCCAATAAAAGCAACCCCGGCTCTGATACCACTTGTTGGGGATCGATGCGTACGACTAGAGGGGGTGAATATGTTAGGACCTTTGTGTTAATCTAGAGGGGGTGAATAGCTTTCTTTCGATTTTGTCTACAAAGATGTTAGCTAAACACAAGAAAAAAAATTAATAAAACAATAAAAACAATGCTCCCCCCCCCCCCCCCCCCGATTTACATGGTATCCACCTGTGAGAGGTGACTAGCCCAAGGATCCACATCACACGCACGAGCTCCACTATGAACGTCTCCTTCAAGGTGGAGAATCCTTCACAAGATTGCCCTCTTCCTCTTTACAAAGTAGAAATGAAAGTGAGAGGAAAAGAATGAGACTTTGAGCACTAACAGTAGGATTCTACACTCTAGAACTGCAACCCTATTCTGCTCAAAAGTCTCCCTTTAAATAGAGTAGAGGACTGCTCCTTAAATAGTCCAGCTCGATGCCAGTCGACTGCCCTAGGGGCAGTCGACTGGTCCTAGCCAAATAGACAGCCAACGGCTAGCCTAACGGCTAGTTTTTCAAACTGATCAGGACCAGTCAACTGATCTTTCTGTGAGTTCTGGCAGTCGACTGCCCCAAGTACATTTTCACTCAAACTCACTCCGAAGACCACCCTTCGCATATCTTTGAAGCCCACTCCCTTGGCTTGCTGATAACCGCTTTTGTCGCGTTACGGTTTCAAATACAATTTAAGTACCAAATTCCTCTAAACTAATGTAGCATAGAGTAACTCGGGTCGTCTCCCAACGAATGTAGTTAATGCATGATAATTCTCAGAATTGAATCTTATTGCTTTTGGATTTTGGGATATGAAACTGGGTTTTGGATTTAAGAGCTAGGACTATGAAAGGAATAACAGAGCAAATATGAAACTTAATTCTAATTAAGGAAGGGCAATACAGATAAAGAAATCTAAATTAACCAGACTACAATTGCAATAAAGAAAGCACAACTTGAAATAAAGCATCAACGAAGCCTAGACATGAAACAGAACTTAAACCTATAGCGTTAAAGAAATCTAAACTAATCTAACTTAATTACATTAAACTGAAGATATGAAACCTAAAGCATTGTAAAGAACAACACAAAATCAAAGTAAGCAACTAAAAAAAAACATTACAATTGACAAAAATCATTCTAAGAGGCATTTAACCAAACACAAGTTGAGCATGTTCTAAATGGCATCAAGTGTGTTCAATGTAAATTGGGGAAAACCCATCAGTTACAAGTATTTAACAATCAACACGTAGCATTCAACAATTAAGAAAAAAAATGAAAATAATCAACAAGCAACACTTAAATTGAAAGGAGGATCTGCTGTGAGGAAGTTGAAACTGCCGAATGCTGCAATTGCTACCAAGAACTGATGAATCTGGCTACTGGATCTGAAGATCTGCTAATGGATCTGATGTGAAGCTGCTGAAAAGAAATGGGAATCGAATTGTGCTACTGCCCGTAGCTGTTGAAGAAGAGGAACTGTGAAGGAAATCTGCTGCTAACTGAATTGCTGAAAAAAGTTGCTGATGAAAGAACTGCCGACTACTTGAATTGCTGTGAAGAGAGAAAACAACAAACCACATGAAACCAATTGCTGTGAAGAAGAGAACATATATGCTATGAAGAACTTGTGAAAAATTGGATTCAGAAAAGCTGCTGGGATTGAAAAACTATGAAGATGAAATAGCTGCCGTGAAAATGAAACTGGAATTTAGTTGCTGTGAAGAAAATCTGCCGAAAACAAAAATGCTGTAAAGGAACGGATCGGCGGTGGAAGAAGGTGGATGTAGATGGCCGACTACGTTCGGCTAGAGCTCGGAACCCCCAAAGCCCTTGCTTGAGGTCGTCGGCTGTGGTGATGGAGAGGAAGTCGCCGGCGGTGAAGGTGGATGTGGCTGGCTGCTCTCCGAACCCCGAAAGAGAAGCCTTTCCTCTCTTCTCTCCGAACCCCGAAAGAGAAGAGGTGGACGTGGATCACCGGCGTTGAAGGTGGTTGATCGAAGGTCGCCAGCTAGGGTTCGAACCCCGCAGCCCTAGCTGTGCAATCCTTGAGAAGAAAAGATGGTGGTGGAGTGGATGAAGTGAATCGGGAACCCCCACGACTCGGTTGATCGGAGCTCCGGCCGGCTAGGGTTCGGAACCCCCTTGCCCTAGCCTTCGGCGACGATGAAGCGGTGGAGACGAAGAATCGCCGCTGCCTGCGTGTGGAGTCGATGAAAACCTAGCCTTCGCGCGATCTCCCCTTTTTGTTCTCTTTGCCTCAGCGTTTTGATTCGGCTCAGCCAACTTCAGCTCTCGTTTGATTCAGCCAAGCCACAACTCGAGTTCAGTCCAGTAGCCAAGCCACTTGAGTTCAGCCCTCTGGTTCGGTCGAGCTTGGTTCAGTCCAGCCAGCTTCCACAGCTCAGCTTGAGTTCAGCCCAGCGGTTCGATTCAATCAACTCGAGTTCAGTCCAGCAATCCGGTTCAGTCAAGATTCAGCCCAGGGTTCAGAAGGTGGTTTGGTCCAACCTGGGTTCGGTCCAGTCAACTCAACTCAACTCAGCCTTGGTTCAGCCACCTTTGGGAAAGAAGAACTTGAATACTTAGCAACGGACGGCTGAGATCAATTCGGCTTCATCCAACGGTCAGATCTCTTCCGATCTGAACCAAACTTCACAGATTCCAATCAATGGTTCTGATCTACCAGTCCCCAGCTCGGATTAACCAGATCAGTGGCGGATGGTCCAGATCTTCTCTTTTATTGAACGGATGGTCTAGAACATCTTAAGCTCGATCCAACGGTCAGATCACTTCCGATTTGGCTGAAATTTTCAGATCTTGGTCTCTGGTCATGATTGATTCTATCTTGGACTCGGATCGACCAAAAGTTGACCGATGGCTCAGATCTAGCCGTTCTCTAGAATGGACGGCTCCTATCAATTCGATGCTTGATCCCTTTGATCTGGATCCAATGCTGACTCAAGTCTGACCCGATTTGATCTAGGTCCATGATCAATTGAAGCCTACAAAATGATATTCAAATTTAGTGCCAAAAATATCCCAAATATACAAAGATTAGAATTAAAAGCCAAAATGAAGGGAATACATGAAACCTAATACAAATGCAAACTTAAGCATATAAAACGTGGATCAAACATGGATTTTAGAGCCTAAAATAATCAGCAAAAATGGTGGTTATCACTTGCCCTTTGAAGATCTCTTCCTTGGCTTTCGTCCCTCGGATGTGCACACAAGCCCACGGCTTGCCTCCATGCCATCCTTCGCGTATGCCCTTGAAGTCTACTTCCCTGACTTTCCCTTGGAGTCCTCTTCCTTCGGCTCTCGTCTCTCGGATGCGTACTTCATATGTGATTCACCAAGTCCTGCATGACTCAAACACACATATCAAATCAACATGACAACCTAACTTAATCATATTGACCCACACATATCAAAACCATAATCCACTTAATCTTACTTGGGTCGATTGCCCCAACAATCTCCCCTTTTTTATGTGTGGCAATATGTTTAAGTTAGGCAAAACAATAACAATTGAAAAATTAAGAACATAGTTAGCAAGAAGCATAAACATGCAACCTCCCCCTTAACTTATGTCCTCCACATAATTTTCAATTTTCCACAAGTTAAGTTACAAAACCAACTTAACTTCCCAATTCTTCCCTTTTGGCACCATCAAAAGGATTGCCCAACGCAACAATAACCATTGGCATCAAAATAGAGATACTTTTTCCTTCTGAAAATCCCAGAAATTAGAAACTAGAAGGACCAGTCGACTGAGATAGTTATTAATCAACTGGTGTCTTCTTACTGCCAAGTTACAGAAAGATCAGTCGACTACCCCTGGGGGCAGTCGACTGATACACTTCAGCCTAAATACTGTAGATTTCTGAGCCAAAATTCAGAAATGCACTATAAATTCCACAAAATTCGAAAAATCAAGAAATTTTGCAAACATGTTTCTTATGATGTATTCTAATATAGAAAAATATACTTTCATGAAAACTCCAAATATGTTTGACTTTTTGACTAAAATTCAAAACCTTTGAAAACCTCCAATTTTGTATCAAACTTTCATCCTAGTTTTGAAACCATGTGTTTTGTAAACCTATGTCATATCAAATAAAACACAGAAATATTTTCAAATTATTTGAAATGTCCATCTATGATCTTTGGGCAAGATGTCCATTAATTAAGCATTTGCTTTCCCCATAATTGGTCTATTTTCAATAATGTGATACATCTAACAACCCATCCTAATGGCTCATGCACTACCTTACTATAGCATTACCCCAAGGTAAATTTTATACTTCTACAAAACACATACCAAGTCTTCTTCTTAGAGATGTGAACTCCGGTTCGGGTAGAGGCTTGGAAAATATATTGTCAAGGTTGGACTTAGATTCAACATAATGCAATTCAATATTACCCCTTGCCACATGATCCCTAATGAAGTGATGCTTCACTTCAATGTGTTTTATCCTAGAGTGATGTACCAGATTTTTGATCAAATTAATAGTGCTCACATTATCACATAAAACCTTGACCTTGGAGTAATAAAGCTTATAATCTTCTAAGGTATGCATGATCCAAAGTAATTGAGCTATACAACCACCCATTGCTACATATTCGGTCTCCGTTGTTGATAAGGCAACACATGGTTATTTTCTACTACTCCAACTAACTAGGGATGAACCAAGAAATTGACACCCACTACTAGTACTCTTCCTATCTAATTTGCAACCCGTATAATCGGAGTCGGTGTATCCAAATAGTTCAATGTTTGAAGTTCTAGGATACCAAAGACCGACATTAAGAGTAGTCTTAATATACCTTAAGATCCTCTTTACTACCACTAGATGAGATTCTTTGGCACAAAATTGATACCTTGCACACATACCTACCGCAAATAATATATCCAATCTACTAGTGGTTAGATACTACAAGCTACCAATCATGCTCCTATATTGCTTTGGATCCACGACCTTCCCTTCAAGATCACTATCCATCTTGACATTTGTGCCAATGGGGGTAGATGCTACCTTAGCATTTTTTAACCTAAATTTCTTTATAATTTCTCTAGCATATTTTGTTTGATAAACATGAGTCCCTTTATTTGTTTGTTTGACTTGTAATCCTAAGAAGAAGGTCAATTCCCCAACAAGACTCATTTCAAACTCATTCTCCATACACTTAATAAACTCATGAAGAAACACACTATTTGTTGACCCAAAAATGATGTCATCAACATAAATAGGCCACAAAATGTCCTTATCCTTAGATTTTAGAAATAAAGTTGGATCAATTGTTTCCCTTCTAAAACCCTTGGATACTAAGAAAAATGAGAGCCTCTCATACCAAGCCCGGGGAGCTTGTTTTAATCCATATAAGGCTTTCCTTAGTTTATAGACATGATTAGGGTAATTTGTGTTTTCAAACCCGGGTGGTTTCTCTACATACACTTCCTCCTTAATAACCCCATTAAGAAATGTTGATTTCACATTCATTTGATGAAGCTTAAAACCCTTGTGAGCGACATATCCTAATAAGATTCGTATGGATTCCAATCTAGCTATGGGAGCATATGTCTCATCATAGTCAGGGCCCCTCAACTTGGTTGAAACCCCTTGCTACTAACCTAGCTTTGTTCCTAATAATTTTCCCTTGATCATCCAATTTGTTCCTAAACACCCATTTTATTGTGACAATGGTACTATCATTGGGTCTAGGAACTAACTCCCACACTTCACTCCTTTCAAATTGGTTCAATTCTTCTTGCATTGCTAGAATCCAATCCACATCACCTACGGCTTCATCAATTGATTTTGGCTCAAGGTTCGAAATTAAAGCAATTTGGCTAGCATGTTCTCTAAAGTAGGATCTAGTCCTTATTCCTTGTGTAACATCTCTAACTACTTGGTCAATAGGATGATCTTGATGTTGTCTTAAAGTCCTAGAGGTTAGAGGCACATTTACTACATGATTATCATTGCCTCTTTCATCCTCCAACGCACTTCTCCAAAATATAGACCTTATACCCAAAAACTCTAAAATAGTGAATTTGAGGAATTCTCCCATTCCACAATTCAAAAGGTGTTTTTCCTAAAAAATCTATGAATTAAAACTCGATTTTGGATGTAGCAAGCGGTATTTACCGCTTCCGCCCAAAAATAGCTATGTAAGGAGTAAGGATTAAGCATAGTCCTAGCCGCTTCTTGTAAAGCCCTATTTCTTCTTTCTACAACACCATTTTGTTGTGGGATTCTTGGACATGAAAATTTATGTTTGTACCTATTCTCTAGACAAAAATGAGAGAAGTTTGAATTTTCAAACTCTTCACCATGATCACTTTTAATTCGGTTGATTTTGAGATGTTTCTCATTTTCAACTCTTTTACTAAATCCTATAAATACTTCTAGAGTTTCATCCTTATGTCTCATGAAATAAACCCAAGTATATCTAGAGAAATCATCTATAATGACTAAGAAATATTTGTTTCCTACTAATGAAGGAGTACTATGACAATCAAATAAATCTAAATGCAATAATTCCAATGGTAAAGAAGTGATAGTTAGAGTTTTACCTTTATGTGATGACTTGGATTGCTTACCTTCTTGGCACACATCACACATTTTATCCTTTTCATATTTGATCATTGGTAGTCCTTTCACCAATTCCATCTTGGTCACCCTTGATATGTTCTTCATGTTGATGTGTCCAAGCCTTTTATGCCATAGTCGTCAATCTTCTTCTTTTGATATGAGACACTTAGTAGAAATGTTAGAAGTATAGGAGAGATTAAGATAATAAAGATTTGCTTCTATATATCCTTCTATCATGACTTTTTCGGAGCTATTGTGCCTAATCAAACATTTTCTTGTATGAAACTCAACTCTATACCCGACATCACATAATTGACTAACACTAAGCAAGTTAAATTTCATGTCCTTAATTAGAAGCACTTTATGAATTGTAATTGTAGATGATACTGATAGATCGATCGACGTGCTAGAGGGGGGTGAATAGTACTTTTCGGTTGAATCTCTACAAGGTTGTTAGCGCAGCGAAAACAATAATATGCAAAAGAATATAAGAATAATGCTAACAACAATACTTTAGTTGGTATCCACCTAGATGGGTGACTAATCCAAGGATCCACGCACGACACCACTTCCACTATGAAAAATCTCCTTCAGGTGGAGAAACCTTTACAGTGGTGGTCTTCCTCTTTACAGAATGAAATAAATGAGAGAGAGGAAGTAAAGAAAATTTTTCACACGAGCATAACTTCGTTACTGTACGGAACCATACCGCCCACGTGCAAAAAGGTCCTCCTTTTATAGGAGAACAGGACAAACTCACAGTCTGTCCAGCCCCGCACCAGTCGACTACCCCTGGGGCAGTCGACTGGCCTAGCATTAATTGCTAGCCAACGGCTAGTTTTCGGGGGTATACCAGTCGACTGCATCTAGGCCAGTCGACTAGTAGAAGGATGAAAACCTTCTGTGAATTTTGGCAGTCGACTGCCCTCTGGCCAGTCGACTGCCCACTCACTCCCAGCCAATCTTCACATAGTCCTTCACGTGTGCCTTCAGGTTCACACCTTGGCTCACCCCTTAAAGTCATCTTCCTCTGGCTCTCGTCCCTCGGATGCGCAGACAAGCCTCCCTTGGCTTGCCTCCATGCCACCCTTCACGTGTGCCCTTGAAGTCCACTTCCCGGCTTGCCCTTGGAGTCCTCCTCCCTCGGCTCTCGTCCCTCGGATATGTTTACCAAGTGTGATTCTCCAAGTCCTGCAAACTCAATCACACATATCAAATACAACATAACACTCTATCCTTAAACATATTCGCACACACACATCAAAACCATGATCTTCCAATCATTTAAGGCTCGATTTCCTCAACAATCTCTCCCTTTTTGATGTGTGGCAATATGTTTAAGTTTAGAGATAAATAACAACTAACAATAATGGTAACAATAGATAGCAATTGAAAAAAATAAGACATAGTACACCTAAGAGGTAACCTCCCCCTTAATCCATGTCTTCTCCCATTTTCAATTCTAATCATAATCCAAGTTAAGTTTCCACTTAACACTAAACACCATTAAAAATGTAAGACATATAAAAACCTAAGAGGTAACCTCCCCCTTAATCCATGTCTTCTCCCATTTTTAGTCACCATCCATTTCAAGTTAAAATTCTAACTTAAGCCACCCATTCTCCCCCTTTGACACCATCAAAATGATTGTCTCAAGCAACCCAACCCTATGGCATCAAATGAGAGAAAGTTGGATTTCTAAAAAAAATTTCAGAATCTGAAAACAGGCGTGCCAGTCGACTGCCCATGGGGCAGTCGACTGATACTCTGTCAGTGAGCTTTTTTCAGCTTTTCTGTCGAATTTCAGAAACCCTCTAGAAATTCCAGAAAATTCCAAAAATTTTAAAATTTTGCAAACATGTTTGAAATGATATATTCTATCAAGGAAAAATATTAGTCCATATAAAATTTCAAACATGTATGACTTTTGATAAAAATTTAAAATCCTTGAAAGCCACTAAGTGATGTATCAAATTTACAATCTAATTTTGCTATCATATGACTTTTAAAAACATGGCAAGGTATATGAATCATAAAATGGTTTTCAAAAAGTTTAAAATGTCCAACTATGATCATAGGGCAAAGTGTCCATTGATTAAACACTTGTCTTCCCCATAGTTGGTCTAGTTTTCATATTTTGATACTTTTAATGATTCAACAATATGCCACAAGCACAAGTGAACCAAATGTATCACCCTAATGGATCAAACACCCTTTTTCAAATCTAATATCCCAAAGTTCATCCAACACTTCTACAAAACACAACCCCAAGGCCTCTTCTTAAGGATGTAAACTCCGATTCGGGAAGAGGCTAGGTAGAGATATCAGCTAGGTTTGACTTTGATTCAACATAGTATAGTTCTATGTCTCCCCTTGCCACATGGTCTCTAATGAAGTGATGTTTCACTTCAATGTGTTTTGTCCTACAGTGGTGAACCAGATTCTTGGTTAAATTGATTGTACTTACATTATCACACAAGACTTTGACCTTGGTATAATGTAACTCATAATCTTCTAAGGTGTGCATGATCCAAAGGAGTTGAGAAACACACCCACCCATTGCCACATATTCCACCTCCGTTGTTGATAAGGCAACGCATGGTTATTTCCTACTACTCCAACTAACTAAGGAACACCCAAGGAATTGACACCCTCCACTAATACTCTTCCTATCTAGTTTACAACCCGCATAGTCCGAGTCGGTGTATCCAATAAGATCAACACTAGGAGTTCTAGGATACCAAAGTCCGACATTGAGGGTACCTTTGACATACCTTAGGATCCTCTTGACTACAAATAAATAGGACTATTTGGCACAAGATTGGTATCTTACACACATACCTACCGCAAAAAGTATATCGGGTCTACTAGCGGTTAGATATAGTAGGCTATCAATCATGCTCCTATATTGCTTAGAGTCTACCATTTTCCCTTCAAGGTCACTATCCATTTTCACATTGGTTCCTATGGGGGTAGATGCTACCTTAGCATTTTCTAAACCAAATTTCTTTAACATTTCCTTATCATATTTAGTTTGAAAAACATGTGTTCCTTCATTGGTTTGCTTGACTTGAAGTCCCAAAAAGAAGGTTAAAACTCATCTCAAATTCATCTTCCATACATTTGATGAATTCTTGTAGAAAGTCATTGTTTGTTGACCCAAAAATGATATCATCTACGTACACTTGGGCAACAAAGATGCCCTTATCCTTAAATTTTAGGAACAAAGTAGGGTCAATTGTTCCTCTCCTAAACCCCTTAGACACTAAAAATGAAGAAAGCCTTTCATACCAAGCCCGGGGAGCTTGTTTCAATCCATATAAGACTTTTCTCAATTTGTAAACGTGTCTTAGATAATTAGGGTCCTAAAACCCGGGGGGTTCACTACAAGAAAAAAGTTAAACAACAACGCTTTTTCCGCGTTGTTGTTAATGCTTAAAAAGCGTTGTAGATGAAGCCGTTGTAGAAAGTATATCTACGACAACGCTTTTTCTGCGTTGTGGTTTGGAGCAAAGACAACGCTTTTTTCGCGTTGTCTATTGGTTTTTAAAAAGCGTTGTTATTGACGCTGTTGTTAAAAGTCGGGTATCAAAGACAACGCGGAAAAAGCGTTGTGGTTTGGCACAAAGACAACGCAAAAATCGTGTTGTGTATTGTTACTTAAAAAACGTTGTCTTTTTAATAGGCAGTGTTTTTCACAATTTATAATATTCACAATTTATAAACATTTTTATTCACAATTGATAATATTCACAATTTACAATATTCACAATTTACAAACATTTTTATTCACAATTGATAATATTCACAATTTACACTGATAATAGATCCTGGAACTCATTATCTTCCATGTACTCATTATCTTCCTATTTTCTTTTAGCAATCTCATCACTTCATCTTTTAGCTCCCCATTCTCATGTCTTAACTTCTCCAGTTCCATCTTAGAGGTCATTTGATCATCCTTCTGAAGCAACTGTAACAAAGAGATGAATCTAACAAATAAATTATTGAACAGAACACTGATAATTTTGGTATGCAAAACTCAAACGTGAAATAGGAAGGCTAAAGATGATGACTTGAAATCCTATTAATGAATAACAAAAATTACTACGATAAAAGGAAAACTCATGTGATTATACAGTTGATATTTTGCTGTGATGTCAGAGGTTGGGCCGACTAAGAATATGTAGTTTAAGATGGATGTTGACTGTTGTAGCTAATGCAACTCATCTATATATGTTGTAGCGAGTATTAGGAGTCAACAGGGCCAAGAACTATCATCACTCACTAGTAAAACCAGCATGCTTTGTTATACATAATGAATAGATTAGTTGACTGGGTACTGCTGGGGCTATTACAAAATTGCGAATGGTAAATTCAGTGGTATGCAAATTTGACTTGATGCATGAACTACCAAAGAAGAAATTTTTCTACTATTTTGAGTTTGAAACCAAAAGGTGGAGCAATCTAGGCAATTTGATTAATTATGACACAAGTTTGCTTTCTCACTTACATTGTCTGATAATTTCTTTGGCGACCAAGATGGTGACTTTTCTCCTACATATGGAGCTCCCAGCAAAACTTGTTTTATGACTTCCTTAGTTGCCAACTCGTCTATGCCCATGTTCTCATAACTCCAAAATGAACCCACAGCTCCCAGAAATTCTTCATGGCATAAAAAGGTTGTTTGCAGCTGACCTTTTGACCTAATAACATAAAATTCTTTAGTTTAAATAAGAGAACAAATATAACAATGATATGAGTAATTACCAGTATCTAAGTGATCTAGAAATTTTGTCCATTATCTTTTCGTGACCACATATGTAAGCTCCTCGAAAAAATATTTTCTTGAGCCCAGAAAGCTTTGCCACTAGCCAGGAGATCTACAAGACATCAGTATTTGATAATGAGAGATATTTACATATGCACAATTTCTCTTAGGCCTGACAAAATAAAAGGTAACAAAGACAATAATCTATAGATGTTTGGAACAAATGAAATCTCATGGATTACTTGACACCACGAGCAAACAATTAGAATCTTAAAAAAAACACTTGCCAATAAAAGATGCTCACTGATCACATCATTTTGACGAGAATACACAGATAAAAAAAAAAGATCAATACCAATTAGATAAAATTTAGTAGGATAATATAAAAGCATAGTAGGTGAAAATTAGTGTGTTAAGAATTCTTATTACAATTTGATACTGCCAATATTTATGCAAGCAAACAGGTGCTCAAATCCAGGCATTAGTTTTAGCTCTTTAGTTAATTTAACAATTCTATCTAGTTAGAACATCACTATGGAGTGATATTATCAGGTTATCAGCATTTTCTAAATCAAAAAAATAAATGACAAAATGGTTATATACCTGTCCAAGATTGTATGTGAAAGCATTCAAGAGAGCTGCGGCAAGGCCCTCTGCTTTGTAGTCGGAAAGTTTGTTTGAGGTTACCTTACCAAAGGCTGATGCGGTTGTTGATGCTGGAAGACCATGCTGTTATTTTTTGCAGAACAAAAGAGTTATAAAAGAATATTAGTCGCCCACCAAATGTATACAGCATCTGACTAATAAGGTACAGACAGTCTCATGTACTGCAAAATTCAAAATGCACTATTGCACCATGATTTTAGATAGAAATCATAAACCATACGTGCAATGAGTAAATGAGTTCCCCAACGAAGAGAGTTATCGACTTTTCAGTAGGTAAACTGTGGCACATCTAACTTGCCTCATACATGAGCAAGGCATAAAGGAAACAACAAGACGACCGAGAATACATAGACTAAGAAAAATTGTCATTTTTCAAATCTTTGATTATTCTACTTTTTCTGAAAAATAATGAGTGAGCAACAGCTCAGCCACTTAACGTAATATAACAAATGACAGAACTTAGAAACAGGTGAAGCATAAACGGACTAGCTTGACAAAAAGCAACCTGCCAAAAAGTGCAAAACTGAAGGTAGAAAGTATAACCCCAACAAAGAAACTTCAGAATAATACAAAAGAAGAGTAACTAGTTTAGCTACAACAAGCAGACAGTTTGCTGTAGCAACAGATGACCAAAACAAGATTTCAAAAGTGAAGGATGGTGCGCTTATAGGAAAGGCCAAAGCACAACTTGCAAAAGCCTCAAGGTTATGGATTTTAGCCAATGTTCACTTATTCACCAGAATAAGTTACTCCTTTTCGCAATCAAATCATGGGTGTTTCAATCAAAATATAATGAGCTCGCTCGTGTAACAGTAGCCAGTACAAGCTTAGTTTTTTCCCTTAGCTCTGTTACTCCACCCAACAAAAAACTCTTTGATTATTCTACTTTTGGTGCAGCATCAACTATGCTACGTAATGCAATGAGTGAGCTCCTGAAACAGTGGCCAATAGAGCTTCAGTTGTTTCCCCTAGCTCTGTTACTCCACCCAACAAAAAACTCTGATTATTCTACTTTTGGTGCAGCACCAACTGTGCTACGTGATGCAATGAGTGAGCTCCTGAAACATTCAGTTGTTTCCCCTAGCTCTGTTACTCCACCCAACCAAGGCTGTATAAACTGTGCTATGTAATATAGTGAGCTCGCTCCTGTAACAGTAGCTAGTAAGGCTTCAGTTGTTTCTCTTAGCTCTGTACTCCACCCAACCAGAAATCTTTTGATTATTCTACTTGTTTTTTTTTCAGGATGCATGAACTGTGCTATGTATTACATTAAATAAATCAGCGTAAAGTAGGAAAATTTACCTTTGAGTAACCCTGCTCTCCGTATATGTCTCCAACAGTCAAGTCTACTGCTAGATTGTTTCCCCTCTGGCTCAACTCCAATAACTCTGCGTAGCTACAAAAGATGTGTGATATAAAAAATCAATATGATACAAAGCATGGAAGAACTTCTCCAGCAATTATTACCTTGTACACCCTGTCAACAACCTTGCAAGGCCTAGTATAGTACCACCACCTAAATGTGTCCCAATAATACGCTGAAATTTCCATTTTTCAATCACCTGCTTGAGGCCTAGTTATTAATTTGTCCCGTTACCAAAACAAGCAATTAAACTTTTATTTAATTTTCCTATTCAA
Organism: Boesenbergia rotunda; assembly: GCA_024364735.1. Classification (NCBI taxonomy): domain Eukaryota; kingdom Viridiplantae; phylum Streptophyta; class Magnoliopsida; order Zingiberales; family Zingiberaceae; genus Boesenbergia; species Boesenbergia rotunda. Next base: position 235,520 of record JAGFNQ010007518.1, read on the forward strand.
GATTACCTCAATCATGCTAACACCTGAGCCAACATTGACAAGGAGATACGGAAATATGCTGTGTTCGTTATGTTCAGACGTTATGTTTCCATCCATATTTGCTGAAGGTTCATGGTCACACTCCTGTCAAACAGGCTAAAAATGAAACTCTAGGAAAACCCTAAAGCCATGGAATTTCTCATGCAAAACCCACTATAATTCAGACACTGGTAAATGAGGGGAAAATGTTGCTGGACATGATTGAAGCATGTTTTCAGAAACGGGGAAACTAACCTTCACTTTGTATGCAAGAAAATTGCAAAGATATACATCTTAAACTATTACTAACGGTAACAAAAATGTTAAAGCAATTGATTAAATTTAAACTAAACTTATGATTATTTGAAGAGAGAGAGAGAACTAGAGACACAAAAAAACTTTTCTTGCAAAATGCACTCATTTTTTTTTATAGAACTAGACAATAAATGTTAGGGAATAAAGTGGTGGAGAAAAGGCAGCATGGTCAATCATTGCCAAGTTCTCAAAACATTTTCATGATATCATGATTCACAATCAAGAAGTGATGAGAAACTGTATGCTTTGTTTATCACTAGAAACATCATTACTTGACCTTTTAGTTGCAAATTCCTTGAATCGCTGACATTTTGTTGCAAAAAGAATGAAAATGGAAGCTCATAACTAGTGTTTTGTTCTTTTATTACGTCTTTCAATTTGTCTTTGAAAAATAGTGTTCTTGATAAAGTGTGTTTAAGTTTCATGAGAACTCTTGTAACCATATTTTGTCAAGCAACAGCATGGAAAAAAACAGTAGGGTTCCTCAAGCTGTTGCAATTCAAAAAAAAAAAAAGAAGAAAAAAGAAATAAAATTTGCGTAGTTGAGTAAATCTAAGAATTTGACAAATCCTACAGTAATCTAAATAAAACCATCTTAATATTTTTCTCATGAGTGACAGCTTATAATATGCCAACCCTAGGATAAGGCTTGGTTGTTGTAGTGACAACTTATAATGTATAACTCTGCATTGAGTAGGAGTATGCAGGTTCAATATGCATTATGCATACCTATTTTGTCGAAGACACTACTGCACAAGTGATATGGTCAACATCGAGTTTTGATGGAAGTCAGCTAGGAGGAAAGACGGGAATGAAAGGCAATAGTGTATGAAATCATCCAGAGAAAACAGTTAAGCAAGTCGGGTGTTGGGACATAAAAAGAGAAAGCTAGTCCTATCATTTAAAAAAAAAAAGAAAGCAGGTCCTATCATGATAAGTGACAAAACAAATATGTAGCTCAATGAATTTTATGTAGATCTTATAAAGAAGAAAATATAGAAAGTTGATAAAGCAGAATTAGAAACTTTTGGATAAAAAAAATTGATCAATAAATGGTTATCAAGATTAAATCATGTAGTATTAAACCATCAAATAAGGAAAGCAATGCCCTGGTAAACACTAGGATTATCCTTTGGAAATTCTCTAGGAGTTGGACAACTTGAGTGATTAGTAAGAGACACATGGTATGGATAATGCCAACTCATTAGGATGTGAGGAAATAAATGATAAAATCAAGTGTCAACCGTCTCGAGACTAATAAGACATCGAGTGTAGACTATTTACAAAATGGGAAGACAATGGCATGCATCTGGCAATTCAACTTAGAAAAAGCTAGAAACTTTGTTGATTATTTTTATACAGAAGTTAAAGTCAGCCCTTGGGGCAGAACCATTTGATTTCCCTATGTATTTGAAGCATAGATGAGAGATGACTGACAAGAACCCAATTAAGAAGAGCACAGTCCTTAACACAGAAAAAACTTAATCCTAAAATAGATTAGAAAGGTTGCAACTTCACTAGTCCTTTTGAGTTTTCATGGGTACCCTTTCAGTATCTTCAGTATCATGGTCATTGTAACTCATTAAGGCACCAAGAGCTCCTAAGAATCCTTCATGACGGAAAAAAGTTGCTTCCATTTGTCCCTTTGACCTAGATATAGAAAGCAACCAAAAATCAAACACTATGTAAATTGTGAATCAGATTTTCTAAGATGCTAATCGCTGAGCAATTATCTATGATACACAAGGGCACTAAAAGAAGAAATTCAAACAAAGTATTTTATTTGGATGGTTCACACTGACAATTCTATATCTTCTTAGCATACTGTTGTACTTCCAGGTTATGGGGCTTGACTTCCATGACGAGGGAGGAGCAAGGAAGAAGAGGGAGAGATTGAATACGTGCCTTGGAGTAGCCATTGGGCGTGTGTTGCACCACGCAGCCAGAGGGGAGCCTGCGGCACTTCAGTTGGTCGCCTTTGGTTGCGTCGACCGAGACATCGACGATGGCCCAGGCACCATCGGTGAGCTGCTTGCAGAAGCGAAGGAACCGGACCTCGCGAACAGGTACCAAGGGAGACAGCACTTGCAGCTCTGCGTGCATCTGGAAAAACACCAAAGCATCAGACTCGATCGATGTTGCTTCAGCAAATCATGCTGCAGATGAGATGATCCTTTGTACTCACAAGCTGGAGGACGCCATTTTTTGTCCCGCCCACTCCGACGGAGATCACGTCGGCAGTGGTCGTTCTTGCGATCACCGAAGGGAACATATCTGCCCATCGGCCCTGTTCGTGAAATCCAACAAGAATTTATCACGCAAAAATCAGTTTATACATTGATGATCTCTAGCTAGTAGAGTAGCATATTCAATTAAATGATTAGCTTACGGCGTCCATGAGAGTCTCGACGAGGGCGGAGCTGTTGATGACGACGACGCCGGTCTCCCTCGAGGCCTCGGAGACAAAACCGGGCGGCCTCGGCCCGAGGCACCGCGCGAAGCACTGATCGTACACGTCGTAGTTTAGCGTCTCCCTCCCGGTGTTTGAGCATGGCACCCACAGCGGCTCCTCCATCTCTGCCATCTTTACCAGTTCTTCAACGGCTGCAAGTGCAAGCTCCAGGAACACATACCTCTCCTGCGATTTCTCCACCCCGCTGAAAGCCGCTCCACCACCAGCGACAGCTCTTGTTGGACTCATAACGGTGCTCAGGGGTGGCACGGAGGCAAAACCATTTGCGAGCTCTAAAGACGAGTTTGACATAAAGGGGAGAGGCGGCGGCGGCAAGGCAGAGAGTTCGAGATAGGCTTACCGAGGAACTTCCCGACGAGAGCACAGACCCGGTCGAGCTCGTCCTTGAGACGAGCGTTCTCCACCCGAAGATGTTGCTCCTCGAGGGAGATCTCGCCGAGCACTGCCGGCCCGCCGCAGTTGCAACACATCGGGTTCCTCATCGCCTCCCTGATCGACGAGTTCTCCGCTCGAAGCTTGTCGTTCTCCTGCCGGAGGATTATATTCTCGTGCCGTTCGATTTGGGTCTGCTTTCCGATCAGGACTCCGATTATAGATAAAGATCCGAAATAATTGAATAAAAAAGATGGAAAAATTTTAATGTTAAGGCAATTGAAGAACGCGCACCTTCATCTGCGTACGCCGGTTCTGGAACCACAACTTGACCTGACGGGATTCCAAGCACAACCGCTTGCTGAGCTCCATCCTTTGCTTCTCATCCGGGTGAGGGCATTCCTTGAAGAGGCTGCAATGGGATGAGATCAATAACATTTGTAAAAAAAGGGAACCGAATCAAAATGCAAGTGGATCTATTTCTTACGCTTCCAGTTCTTGGATCTGCTTAGGGGTGTGTCGGTGGTACCGTTTCTTCTTCCGAGGGTTCTCTAGCTCCAAATCGTCTCCAGATCCGCCGTCCAAGTTATTGCTGCCCGACTTGCTGTCGTTCTCATCTTCCTTGTTCCTGCGAGCCGAATCCAACTCGCCGGACCCGATTCCTCCGGCCACAGGTTCCGAGTTCTGATCTCCACGAGCAGTGAGATTAGTCGGCTGCGAAAAGGAAGAAAAATACTTCAAAATCACTCCAAAAAGGGAGGGGAAAAGAAGCGCGGAGTGCAATGAGGGAGGTGGAGGGAGATATTTCGCGGAGAAAAGAAGCGCGGAGAGATTTTTCGCGAGCCGCCGAGGGTTGGCAATGAGCGAGATGGAGAGAGGGGATGTGTTTTTTATTTTAGCGGGAAATACGACAACGCTTTTAAAAAACGCTTTTGTAATAGCGTTGTCTTTCATCCGAAACCACAACACTAAGCACATCGCATCATTATAAAACGTTGTCGTTATTAAAAAGTAAAACACATAGACAACGCTTTTCACTAAAAACGTTGTAAAACAAAAAAAGACAACGTTTTTTTTAAAAAACGTTGTCGATTTGGCGTTGTTGATTGCAAAAATTCTTGTAGTGGTTGTTCTACATAGACCTCTTCCTTAATGATCCCATTAAGGAATGCCGACTTCACATCCATTTGGTGAAGTGTGAAACCCATGTGAGCGGCATAGGCTAGTAGAATTCTAATAGATTCTAATCTAGGTACGGGGGCATAAGTCTCATCATAGTCTAATCCCTTAACTTGGTTAAAACCCCTAGCTACCAATCTATCCTTGTTCCTAGTGATTTTGCCTTGGTTATCTAGTTTGTTCCTAAAGATCCATCTTGTGGTTACAATGGTGCAATCATTGGGCCTAGGAACCAATTCTCAAACCTCACTTCTCTCAAATTGGTTTAGTTCTTCTTGCATGGCTAGAACCCAATCTACATCTCCCAATGCTTCATCAATAAACTTAGGTTCTAATTGAGAGATTAAGGCTATTTGACTAGTTTGGTCTCTAAAATAGGACCTAGTCCTTACTCCTTGAGTGACATCACCCACTATTTGATCAATAGGGTGATCTTTGTGATGTCTCAAGGGCCTAGAGGTTGTGGGTTCATTGACTACTTCTTCCTCTTCCTCTAGGGTACTTCTTACTCCCACTAGATCATTGCCCTCCAAATGTAGGTCTTGGATTTTTTGGGCAAGGGGTTGGACTTCTTCCATATCCTTATCAATTGAGGCTTTTCTAGGGTAGGTATTTGTTGATTCATCGAAGTTAACATTTGAGGACTCCTCAATCACTTTTGTCCTTTTGTTGTAAACTCTATAACCCCTACTAGTTAATGAGTACCCAACTAGAATTCCCTCATCGACTTTTGACTCAAATTTCCTTAGGTCATCTTTGGTATTTAAAATATAGACTTTACATCCAAAAACTCTAATATAGTGGACTTGTGGTACTCTCCCATTCCATAATTCAAAGGGGGGTTTTCTTAGGAACCTATGTACCAAAACCTGATTTTGAATATAACAAGCGATGTTAACTGCTTCGGCCCAAAGGTAGCTAGGAAGGGAATATGCATTAAGCATAGTCCTAGAAGCTTCTTGTGTGGCTCAGTTTCTTCTCTCAACTACCCCATTTTGTTGAGGAGTCCTTGGGCATGAAAATTCATGCTTCTATCCATTTTCTACACAAAATTGTGTGAAGCTTGAATTTTGGAACTCCCCACCATGGTCACTCCTAATTTGGTTGATTTTGAGGTATTTTTCGTTTTCTACCCTTTTACTAAAACCTATAAAAATTTCTAAGGTATGGTTCTTATGTTTTATAAAGTAAACCCATGTAAACCTAGAAAAGTCATCTACTATAACTAAACAATATTTACTCCCTACAAATGAGGGAGTACTATGACAATCAAATAGATCAATATGCAAAAGTTCTAATGGTAAAGTGGTAGTGGTTAGGGTTTTACCTTTGTGTGATGATTTTGATTGCTTACCCTCTAGGCATGCATCACACAATTTGATCTTCTCATACTTGATCATAGGTAGTCCTTTCACCAGCTCTTCCTTGACCACTCTTGCAATGCTTCTCATGTTTACATGTCCAAGCCTCCGGTGCCACAACCACCCTTCCTCTTCTTTAGACATGAAACACTTAGCCAAATTGTTAGTAGCATAAGAAAGATCAAGATAATACAAATTAGCCTCCCTAAACCCTTCTAATATGACATCATTTGACTCATTATGTTTAATCAGGCATTTCCTATCATGGAATTCAACTCTAAAGCCTACATCACATAACTGGCTTACACTAAGTAAGTTAAACTTTATGTCTTTAATTAAGAGTACTTTATGTATGGAAATTTTAGGAGATACCTCAATAGTGCCCATACCAATAATTCTTAGTTTTCCACTATTTCCAATGGAGACCGTCCCTTCTCTTAAGTAGCTAATAGTAGTGAACTTGCTCACATCTCCGGTCATATGTCTTGAGCATCCACTATCTACTATCCACATGGTTGAGGCCTCCTTCAACTTCACCTATACAACATGGAAAACATACTCTTTTGGTACCCAAATCTTTGATCCATAAGCATCATTTAAAAATCTTTTAGGCACCCATGCCCTCTTGGTGTTTCCCTTAGCCCCTTGTCTCCTAAATGCACCAATCCTACCCATGAGTGAGACAAAGGCCACTTCCTTTGTCTTTGGCCTATATCCTAATCCGGTCTTGTTATAAACGACCCTTTGTCTATTTATTATCATATCTAGGTTGCTAGAGCCTACTTGGAATTTCCTAAGTGCTTTTGTGAGGTCACCTACCTTTTTCTTTAGTTCCCTATTTTTAGTTTCAAAACATGAAGCATGTGATGTAAGAGAACTAGTGTTGGGACCGGGTGCATGTTGACAAGGATGCGGGTTCGTAATTTTAAAATTTATTACGTGCAGCGGAAGATTTAGCATAAATAATTTCCCAAATTATTTAACCACACATCTAAGCATACAACCTTATATTGTGTAGACATGATCATATATTAAAATTTTGCAGAAAGTAAACTAATTTACTTAATACCTCGCGTAACTCGAAGGAAGGGACGAGATCCAACCGTAAGCGTCCCTTGGAAGCTCCGCCTCTATTCGCGTCCACGCTGAGTTTTCTTCGGGATGACTTCGCAAAGCCACGAGTTTCGTACCGACAAGAACTACTAGATTCTCCAAAGGCACGACAAGAATACTAAGAGAGAGATGGAAAGACTAACCACCAAACGAAGAACGGAATCAAAATTCCGGGAGGAAGGAAGGAGTTGCGCCCGCTTCTTCTTCTTCTTCGGCAGCTGCTTGGTGGATGAAGCTCACGGCAACAAAGGGGTCCTCCTTTTAGGGCCGGCGGCACTAGAGGAGGGAGAGGGAGAGAAGGAGAGAGAGAGAGGGCTTATTTCTAGATCTCTTAGATTAATCTCCAAGTCTTGCCTTGGTTCCTTTATATAGTAGTCTCTCAATCGCCAAGTCTCCTATTTATGGAATAAATTTTCATAAGAAATTTATCAAATAATTTTTCTATGAATTATTCCATCATGTTAAGTTTTTATCATAATTTAATTTATGATAAAAACAACCATGTCTCCCTTTTCTTATGGAAAGAAATTTCTTTATATAAATTTCTTTATATAAATTTCTTTATCATGGTAAATCAATCTATTATTGATTTTATAAAATAAAATAAATCAATCCATGGTTCATTTTAATTTCCATGAAAAATAAATCTCTTTATATAAATTTCTTTATATAAATTTCTTTATCCATAATTTTATGAAACAAACCACGCTCGGTTTATTTTATAATTTGAACCAAAATTCGGTTTTGCCCTTTTGTTGTGGCCGGCCAAACAAAGAGGGTGGGGACCCTCTTTGGCCGGCCAAATCCATGCTAAAACTATACGAATTAAACTCATTTAATTCATCCAATAAGTCTTCAAAAGACTTAGTCATTTTATGCTTCCGATGCATCTCTGAAAAATTCAGATTCGACTTATCTCTCTTGATCAGAAAATCCAATTTTCAACTCGTTTTAAATCCCTCGGATTACTCGTAGTGCGTGTGACTAAATAGGCTTTCGATTTATGTTGGCCGTCTATAATTAACCAATTATAGAACGATCATGAGTGACACCTAGTAGTACATCATGATCTCCAATTAATCGAAAGATCAACGGTTGACCTCAGAAATTATTCTGAAACCCTTCAGCAGCTCTAATGAATCGTGCCTCATTCCCTTCACCATCTTATACCCACTTGGTTCAGGACATGGTCTATGTGTGTCAGTCCCCACTAGGCTGACTACGTCACACCTAGCCCAAGCAATGTCTTTCTCGTCCAACGGATTCTAATTACTCTCATGTATCTGAGATATTCATACTCAGATCATGTGATGCTCTGGCCAGAGGCTTCGAGTAATAATCCGATGATACGCCTTGGGTATACATCTCCTCGCAAGGAGTGGTGAATCCTTTGTAGGTTGTTCAAACATCATCGGGCACTTCGGCTTATACCCAATCATCCTAGGTCCACACCTCCTTGGAGATGCTTGCTTAAGATGTCAAAGTATAAGTCTTCATGACCAAGATGACTTGAACACCGCAAGTCAAAGGAACATCGCACTTAAGCTGCAGTAAGAACTTCATTGACATATCTATATGTAGATTACCATATGAAGTTTTACAGCCAGTCACTCCAATGAACTAGTTCCCTTAACTAGCATTCATGTTTATCTCCGGACATCCCAATGTCACCAGCCAATGAGAATCAGCTGATTAGAGAATAACCCATGCTAGTCTCAACAGAATTGATAGTGTTTGTATTTATCAATTCATCGACTAGGGACAATTTCAATACTTCACAATTGCACATGTAGAGATAATCACTAGTTGTGAATTCATAACAAATTCTCTCATGCTGTGAATTGTATTGCGGACATTCAGTGAATGAGTTTAAGATCTCAATCAAATACACAAACATGTACACTCAAATAGTGAATATTCATTTATTAAAGTAAATGATTACAATCATAAGGCGATTGCCTTAGGACACTTCTCTCATATTACCAACAAACTCCCACTTGGCCTAATGCCAATCGCTACGGTATCCAATACCACAGGCTCTAACATGACCCTCAAACTTGCTTTGAGGCAAGGCCTTAGTTAAAAGATCCGCTAAATTCCTTTCAGTGGGAATTTTCTCAATTTGTATATCATTCCTACTTGTAATCTCTCTGATCAGATGATAGCGGCGAAGCACATGTTTGGATCGCTGATGAGACCTTGGTTCCTTTGCTTGTGCAATAGCTCCATTGTTGTCGCAGTAAACCGGCACTGCTTCATCAATGGTTGGAACCACACCAAGTTCTGAGACAAACTTCTTGGTCCAGACGGCTTCCTTTGCTGCTTCCGAAGCTGCAATATATTCCGCTTCCGTGGTAAAATCCGCTATAGTGTCTTGTTTGAAACTCTTCCAACTTATTGCGCCTCCATTCAAAGTAAATACGTATCCAGACTGAGATTTGGAGTCATCCTTATCTGTCTGGAAACTGGCATCTGTATACCCACGTATTATCATATCTCCTTCTCCATATATTAGGAACACATCCTTAGTTCTTCTTAAGTACTTAAGGATTGTCTTGACAGCCGCCCAGTGATCCATTCCTGGATCAGACTGGTATCTGCTTGTGACGCTCAGAGCATACGATACATCGGGCCTAGTACATAACATAGCATACATGATGTTGGGACCGGGTGCATGTCGACAAGGATACGGGTTCGTAAAATTTTAAATTTTTACGTGCAGTGGAAGAATTAGCATAAAATAATTTCTTAAATTATTTTAACCACGTATCTAGCATGCAACCTTATGGTGTGTGGACATAATCATAAATTAAAACTTTGCGAAAAAGTAAACTAATTTACTAAGTACCTCGCGTAACTCGAAGTAAGGGACGAGATCCAACCGTAGCGTCCCTTGGAAGCTTCGCCTCTATTCGCGTCCACGTCGAGTTCTCTTCGGGATGACTTCGCAAAGTCACGAGTTTTGTGCCAACGAGAACTACTAGATCCTCGGAAGGCACAACTAGAAGAACAAGAGAAAGGATAGGAAACTCACCACCAAGAATCGGAATCCAAATTCCGGGAAGGAAGGAGAGGTGATCCGCTTCTTCTTCTTCTTGGTTGGCTTCTCCTTCTTCTTGATGGCTCACGGCAACCTCAAGGGAGGTTGAGGTTGCGCTGACCCTAGCTTGGACAAGGGGCGCCGGCCCTAGCTTGGAAGATGGGCGCTGGCCCTAGCTTGGGAGAAGGGAAGAAGAGAATAAGAGAGAGAGAGAGAGGAAGCTCTATTGATTGCTCAATTGATTGGAATTAAGGGCTTGCCTTTGGTTCCTTTATATAGTTGTTTCTCCCTTGCCAAGTCTCCCTCTTAACGAAATTAACGGAATTAGTTATCATAAGAAATTTATCTTATAAAGTTTCTTATGGCTTATTCCGTTATTCTTAGTTTTATTATAACTAACTTTATAATAAAACAAATTCTCTTTCCTTTTTAAGTATGGAATAAAATTTGTATAAAATTTTCTTATCATGGATAAATCAATTCATAATTGATTTTATAAATTAAAATTAAACCAATTCATGGTTCATTTTAATTTCCATAAAAAGAATAAATTTACTATAAATTTCTTTATAAATCTCTTTATATAAATTTCTTTATATATCAATTTATTTATCCATAATTTATAAAACAAATCGCGCTAGATTTATTTTATTAATTAAACCAATTAAATTGGTTTATTCTCTTTTTAATGGCCGGCCAAACCATGAGGGTGGACACCCTCTTTGGCCGGCCAAACCAAGCCGTTTCCATCGCGAATTAAACTCATTTAATTCGCCCAATAAGCCTTCAAAAGACTTAGCCATTTTAAGTTTCCGTTGCGCCTCTGATTAACTCAGATTCGACTTATCTCTCTTGATCGGAAAATCTAATTTTCAACTCGTTTTAAATCCCTCGGATTACTCGTAGTGCGTGTGACTAAATAGGCTTTCGATTTATGTTGGCCGTCTATAATCAACTAATTATAGACCGATCATGAGTGGCACCTAGTAGTACATCATGACCCCCAATTAATCGAAAGATCAACGGTTGACCTCAGAAGTAATTCTGAAACCCTTCAGCAGCTCTAATGAATCGTGCCCCATTCCCTTCACCACCTTATACCCACTTGGTTCAGGACATGGTCTGTTTGTGTCAGCCCCCACTAGACTGACTACGTCACACCTAGCCCAAGTAGTGTCTTTCTCGTCCTTTGGATTTCTAATTACTCTCATGTATTTAAGAGACTCGCACTCTAAACATGATTTACTCTGGCCAGAGGTTTTGAGTAACAATCCGACGATAGGCCTGGGTATACATCTCCTCGCAAGGAGTGGTGAATCCTTTGTAGGCTGTTCAAACATCTTCGGGCACTTCGGCTCATACCCAATCATCCTGGGTCCACACCTCCTTGGAGATGCTTGCTTAAGATGTTAAAGTATAAGTCTCTATGACCAAGATGACTTGAACACCGCAAGTCAAAGGAACATCGCACTTAAGCTGCAGTAAGAACTTCATTGACATATCTATATAGATAACCATATTAAGTTTTACAGCTAGTCACTCCAATGAACTAGTTCCCTTAACTAGCATCCATGTTTATCTCCGGACATCCCAATGTCACCAGCCAGTGAGAATCAGCTGATTAGAGAATAACCCATGCTAGTCTCAACAGAATTGATAGTGTCCGTTTTTATCAATTCATCGACTAGGGATAATTTCAATACTTCATAATTGCACATTAGAGATAATCACTAGTTGTGATCCCATCATAAATTCTCTTATGCTGTGAGTTGTATTGCGGATATTCAGTAGATGAGTTTAAGATCCCAATCAAATACACAAAACATGTATACTCAAATAGTGAATTATCATTTATTAATATAAATGTTTACATCATAAGGCGATTGCCTTAGGACACTTCTCTCATATCACTAACATATGATAGATCCTATCGCGGATGCATAAGGAATCTTATTCATGCAAATCCTCTCGTCTTCTGTGCGCGGACACATAGACTTTAAAAGGTTGATCCCATGCCTGATGGGAAGGTAACCTTTCTTGGATTCCGATATGCTAAACGTTTTTAGCACTCGGTCTATATATGTAGACTGCGAAAGACCAAGCAACCGTTTTGATCTATCTCTATAGATTCTAATCCCAAGGATATAGGTTGCTTCTCCCAGGTCTTTCATGGAGAAAGTTTTGGACAACCAAATTTTAACCAATTGTAAGACTGATATATCGTTTCCTATAAGCAATATGTCATCAACATATAATACTAGGAATACGACTGCACTCCCACTAACCTTCTTGTACACACAAGGTTCGTCAGGATTTTGTGAGAAATCAAACTCTTTGATTGTCTCATCAAAACGGATGTTCCAGCTCCTGGATGCTTGCTTCAGTCCATATATGGATCGTCGAAGCTTGCATATTTTGGTTTTATCAACTGATGTGAAACCTTCAGGTTGTATCATGTATACATCCTCAAGCAGGTTTCTATTAAGGAAAGCTGTTTTCACATCCATTTGCCATATCTCATAATCATAATGAGCTGCTATGGCCAGGAGCATCCGAATGGATTTAAGCATAGCTACTGGCGAATAGGTTTCGTCATAATCAATTCCTTATTTCTGACGATATCCTTTTGCCACTAGTCTAGCCTTAAAGGTAACAACATTACCTTCCATGTCGGTTTTCTTCTTGAAAACCCACTTGCAACCTATGGGCTTAATCCCTTCAGGTGGGTTAACCAAGTCTCATACTTGATTTTCGTACATGGAATCCATTTCCGACTTCATGGCTTCAAGCCATTTGTCCCTTTCTGAACTTTTCAGAACATCATCATAACTGATAGGTTCGTCATCGCTAACGAGTAACACGTCGTTCGATTCACTTACGAGAAATCCGTATCTCTCTGGAATATTGCGTGTCTTATCAGATCTACGAAGTAGTGGTGTTGTTTTAGGTTCAACTGATAGCTCATCATTATGAGTTATTGGTTGTGGGTCTAGACTAGGTGTCTCTGTAATGTCTATTGGAGTTTCTTGAACTTCATCAAGTTCAATGCCTCTCCCACTGTTTTCTTGTAAAAGAAATTCTTTTTCCAGAAATACAGCATGCCTTGAAACAAACACTTTTTGTTCCAAGGGATGATAGAATTGGTAACCCTTTGTTTCCTTAGGGTATCCAATAAATAGACATTTATCAGACTTAGCATCCAATTTGTCTGATACAGTCCGCTTCACATAAGCAGGACAACCCCATATCTTAAGGTGAGTTAAGTGAGGTTTCTTACTATTCCACGTCTCATATGGAGTAGTAGAGACTACCTTGGTCGGGACTCTGTTTAACAAGTAAACAGCTGTCTTGAGCGCATAGCCCCAAAAGGATTTTGGAAGAGTTGCATGATTCATCATGGATCTAACCATGTCCATCAAGGTTAGGTTACGCCTCTCAGATACACCATTATGCTGTGGTGTATACGGCGGAGTCCATTGAGACAATATCCCATTGTTCCTAAGATAATCTTGAAACTCTTGACTTAAGTATTCACCACCCCGATCGGATCGAAGTATCTTAATACTTTTGCCAAGCTGTTTCTCTACTTCATTTCTGAACTCTTTGAATTTCTCAAAAGCTTCAGATTTGTGTTTCATTAAGAACACATACCCGAATCGTGAGTGATCATCGATAAAGGCAATGAAGTAGCTATAGCCTCCTTGTGCAAGAGTTGACATTGGTCCACATACATCAGTATGTATTAGACCAAGCAATTCTCCCACTGGATTACCTTTTCCGGAAAAGGGTAATTTGGTCATCTTGCCTTTTAAGCATGATTCACATGTATCAAATGAACCGGGTTCAAATGATTCCAGAATTCCACATCGGTGTAATTTGGTCATGCGTTTCTTACTTATATGGCCAAGACGACAATGCCACATATAGGAGTCTATTTGATTATCTATTCGAGCACGTTTGTTGCTAACTTCGATATTGAAAATGTCACCGGATAAATCTAACGTGTAGATACCATTGCACAAAGTTCCGGTCCCATAAAGAACACCATTTAAAGTTATGTAACAACAATTGTAACTAAAAGTTAAATGATAACCCTTTCATTGAAGCATGAAATAGATACAATGTTCTTTATTAATGAAGGAACAAAATAACAATTATCCAACTCTAAGACAAGTCCAGTAGGGAGCTTTAGCAAATATGTTCCGATGGCAACAGCAGCAATCTTTGTTCCATTTCCAACTCGCAAATTCGCTTCTCCCTTGACGAGTCTTCTTCTATTCCTTAGCCCCTGTATGTCATTACATATATGTGAGCTACACCCAGTATCAAGTACCCAGGTGGTTGAGGAAATAGAGTGACATTCAATAACGAAGATACCTGAAGAGGATGGGGCATCGGATGCCTTCTTCTTCAAGGACTCAAGATAAACCTTACAGTTTCTTCGTCAGTGACCCTCCTTGCCACAGTGATGGCAAGTGCCTTTTGGGATCTTCTCAGTCTTTTTGGCCTTTTTCTTCTTTCCCTTATTCTGTTCTTTAGCCTTCCTCTTAGAACCTTTCTTCGAGGAACCAACTAACAGTATCGTCTTCTGATCCTGCTTCACAGAAGGCTCTATAGTCTTCAGCAGGTTGAGCAACTCAGGAATGGTAGTCTCCAGCTTGTTCATCCGATAGTTCATCACAAATTGTGAATAACTTTTGGGCAAACAATGCAGAATTAAGTCAATACTTAGTTCATGATCCATTGCAAAACCGAGTGTGCCCAGTCGCTCAATGTACCCCAACATCTTCAACACAAACTGTTAGACAGAAGTGCCTTCCTGCATCTTAGAGGTGAAGAGGAGTCTGGAGACCTCGAACCTTTCGGATCTCGTCTGCTCGTTAAATAACTCATGAAGATGGAAGATGATGGTATAAGCATCCATATGCTCATGCTGCTTTTGCAGCTCAGGTACCATAGCGGCTAGCATGATGCAACTGGCAAGTTCAGAATCGGTCATATGTTTCTGATAGGCCACTAACTGGTCTGGAGTTGCATCTTCTGGAGGACGGTTGGGAAGTTGATCTTCAAGGACATAAGCAAGCTTTTCTGCCTTAAGGACTATCCTCAGGTTTCGAAGCCAGTCCATGAAGTTTGGCCCAGTCAGCTTATTGGTGTCCAAAATGGAATGCAAATTCAGAGAAGACATGATCAATTGATTATCCTAGAAATACAAATTGAGCTTATGTGAGAAGAATGATAAAGAATGCATCAACATACATTAATTAAATCCTATTTATTTTTCAAATTGAATAACCCTTTTTATCAATTCGAGAGATCGTAGGAATATCTCCAAATAGGTTGATATCCAACCATAGATAAGAACAACCATGGCTGTGGCCATCAAGTTATTCTTAGCTATGAAGGTAGGTACACTACTAGAATTTTTGCATTCAACAACACATAATCGACAACGGTTTTTTGATAAAGTGTTGTCTTATGTCAATTTAACAACAGTTTTAGTATTAATTGTTGTTGTTGTTGGTCTGTATACGTAAAAAGACAACAGTAATAACAAAATGTTGTCGTATGTATACTCAACGACAACAGTTATAAAATAACTATTGTCTATAGGCGGGATTTACAACAACTGATGTGATAAACTGTTGTCTATTATGACAATAGACAACAGTTATATTAAACTGTTGTTGTTGTATTGTTGTGATATTCAAGCAATAAACAAAATCAACGGTGGATATCCAACTGCAAAAAAAATAACGAACTATTGAATCCTCATTCTCTTATTTTTCGATCCTTAATCATCTTTTTTCTCATCGCACAAACCCCTAATCTTTTCTCTTCCTCGCTCGCCAACCACCCAAACCCCCGACCATTTCCGCTTCTCTCACACAAACCCCTCGCAGCCACTAGTCGACGCCTCTCTCCCTTCTTCATCGCCCGAGTCCAAGGAAGCCCCGAGAGCGGCGCTTCCTTTCACCCTCGCGAGGTGAGCCCCGACTCCTCTCGCTCTCTTCTTCTTCATCGCACAAGCAAGGAGGCGACGCCTCCTCACTTACCTTTTCTTCTTCCTCGATCGCGTGCCCTAGCTACTGACGCCTAGGCAAGCAGTACCCTGCGTCAATACCGCATCTTCATCGCTAACTACGACAGGCGAATTGCTCCTTCTCGGCTGAGTGCCACTGCCAGCGGCCCTCCTAGTGAGTTGAGATCGCTATTGATTGTTTTTGGTACCGTGAGTTGGAGCTAACCTAGTCCTCTTCCTAGGGATTTCTGGAAATTAGGGCTCTTGCATGTGGCTGGGTTTCTTCTAATCGAAACAGAAAGGGGCAGAGGAAAGCTTGGTGTGTGGGTTTTCAGGTAAGGCTTGGTTGTGATCTTCATTCTTGGATGTTTCCCTTTGGATTCCCAAACTTGTACGTGAACTCTATTAGATTCCCAAATTGCATTAGCTAGGTTTAGTTGAGCTTTGATCATTTCTTTTATGTAGGACCCAACTAATTCCTTGATAACTTCATTCATTCACTAACTGTTGATGAGTTTGAAACTAAGAACATTGTCCAGTAGAGCATAATTTTCTGTCAACCCTATTAGTAGTTTACAAGTAGATTTATAGCATCTTATGCTCTTTGGTTTGTTGTGTAAGACTTTGCTATTCAGACAAAAACTAACAATTTGTTTGTAGATATATTTTGTAACTTTATTTATTACTCTGTAAGAAATTATATTTAATGTAATGAAAATGTTTAAGGATCTAAATGTTACTATACTAATATAGGCTTTGGATGTACTTCAATAGTAAGATGCAATCCATATGTCAACCTCAAATAATTTCACTCAGAATAGATCTGATAATGCATATTATTTTAAATTAAATTTGCTTAAACTACATCTCGGAACTGATATTATGTGAATTTACGCATAGAAATGAATGGTTTGAGGTAGTTACAAATATTGACATTAGATATTGCATGCTAGGAATATTGCATGCTATGAATATGTGAATATTGCATGCTATGAATATTGCTTAAGGTTTTTCCTTTTTCTCCCTTATTTACTTATTTTTGCTCAAATATTGACAGTAGATATTGCATGCTATGAATATGTGATGTTTCTTGTTAGGTGGGTTAAGATTTTATTGTATAATGTGTATTTATTTTGAAGGTAGGTGTTGGCTCATTTCTAGTTGATTAGTACTTGTAACAAGAATGGACAAAGAATGGATGTCAAAGGATAGATTATCATGTGAATTTGGTATTGGAGTAGAGTCTTTCTTGTAATTTGCACTGGATAACGCTAACAATCCTAATGCAATACCTTGCCCATGTGCAAGATGTGGTAATATCAAGAAGAAAAATGTTGAAATTATAAGGGCACATTTGTATAGTAATGGTATAGATTTGACATATCATACATGGATATGGCATGGGGAAAGTAGTATGGCAGAGAACTCAATGAATGGTAATGATCGAGTAGGGCAAGATGAAGACAATTCTTTTGGTGAGGAGCCTATAGATATGGTGCAGGCTGTTTATGATAGTTATGATCAGAATCCAAGCCATTTCAATAAGCTACTTGAAGATGCCGAGAAATGCCTATATCCTGGATGTACCAAATTCACAAAGTTATCTGTCATTGTGAAATTATTTAACTTGAAGGCAAAATATAGTTGGAGTGATACAAGTTTCACCGATCTACTTATTTTGTTTGGAGAAATGCTTCCAACTGACAACGAATTGTCATTATCTCTGTATGACGCAAAGAAAAGCTTACGTGCATTAGGGATGAATTATGTGAAAATTCATGCTTGCCCTAATGATTGTATCTTATATCGAAAGAAGTACGAAGACTTTGCCAACTGCCCTACTTGCGGGACATCAAGCTTATAATTACAATCTTTAGAAGCGTCAAATGAAGAAACCTACCCGTGCAGAGAAAAACCAGAAAGTTTCATCACGTGTGCCAAAATCGTTGCACATGTTATATTGTTATGCTAAGCATGCTATTGATAATGGAAAGAACTTGTCAATTGTTTTAGATCATGAGATATTTCAAGATGATTATGAACTGAATTTGCATATTGAGGACATCACTGCATTGTATCACTTGGAGCCAATTTTTGGAAATTGTGTGGTTATTTACATATTGTAAGTTGTTGATTTACCTTCAACTTTCTTTGTTCTTTTATTAATTTACTATAGAAGCACTTACTGATTTTCTTGTAATTCATATGGTAGGCATCTTTATAAAAACTTGGTGAAAGAAAACAAGATTGAGAAATTCAGGTTCGTAAATCCGCATAGCATCCCATGCTTTAAAAAAATCACAGTGGACAAATTAGTTAAAACTGAGTGGTTGAACCAAAGGGCAAGTATTTTAACTGAAAGGCTAGGTGGTGCATCACTTAATCAGTTGGTTTTGGTGCCAAGTTGTAATAGGTAATGGACTTCCTGAATATATTTTTTCAATTGTCATTTTTATTTGAATTGAATGCACTAATTTTGTGTACTTCTGTGTAGTTTCCATTGGACTCTAACTCTCATTAATCCTCATAAGGAGATTGTTTACTTATTGGATTCCCAAGGTCCTCGCATTCGTGATAACGATTGGAAATATGTTGTGGAAATGTGAGTTTATATATGTTTTTTGTTAGTATGCATCTAAATTAGTCTTAAAACAATAGTTTATCAACTACTGTACCTAATGTATAATTGAAGGGCAATAAAATTGTTTAATTCGTTCCAAGGAAGAAAAGGAAGAAAACAAGTACAGTGGGAAGTGATTAAGGTATTTGTACTTCTATTTAAATCAAAATTTTTTTATTGTGTATAATATTGGTATTTTAAGCATTAAAAATATGAATTATCTTTGCCTTAGGTTCCTAGGCAACCGGATGTCAAACAATGTGGATATTATGTGATGAGATTTATGAAGCAAATTACTGAAGAAGTTACATCAATCGAGGGGGATGCATTCCGAACGATAGTAATAATTTCTTTATTATCTCAAATATTTAAAGTTATCTAGTTATAAATTTTTTCAAGTTATGTTTTATTCTGTACAATCATATAATGTGTTTTTGTTCATAGTTTGCAAAAGCAGAGTACTCCCAAGATGAAATTGATGAAGTGCGCTCCGCGATAGCTGATTGTATACAGGATTATATTTGATAATAGGTATGTAAATGTTAGTTACTAAGGTTTAAACTTTTCCTAGTAAATGTTAGTTACTAAGCTTTCGGGTGATATTCCCCTGAATCAAACAATATACATCAACAATATTTTTTTAGAGATGTTGTAACCTGAGATTATTTTTTATACGTTGGAGAACAATTAGTTTAGTGGACATGAAAGTTACTTAGATGTTCAAGTAGATTCGTTGAACAATAGAGTCGTACTAGTTTGGCCAAATTCCTTTTAATGCTGTGGTCTAAAACCTGCAGAAACTTGATATTTAGTTGCTTTCTTGCATCTCTACTTGAATTTGCAGCCTAGCCTTTCAAGTGTTCTCATTTAAGGAGGATAAACTAATCACCACTACAGATCACTGAACTCATCACTAGGAATTAAACTTTTCAACAAGCTGCATTTACTACTAGATACGATTCAACTCAAATATCATATTACTCGAAATAGTAGTGGACAGACTGAATTTGGCATGACTAATTGTATGATCGTATGAAATTAACATAAATATAAACACATTCATCCAATAGAAATTCCTTCAATACATTTTTTTTTCAATATATTTTGGAGCTTCAGCAGTTCTGCCTAACATCCCTGATTGGATGCAATTCTTCAATATATTTTTTTATTTGCCTAAACAGACACAGTTTGTGATTCAGAATATGATTCTGAATCACAAACAATCAATCAAGAACATGTGTGAGATATTTAATATGGTCATCTGAGTATTTTCCTTGAAAAGTGGTTGCAAGGCTGTAAATGTCTAGATAAGCCAAGCTAGCAGTTTCCTTATAATTGCAAGTGCTGATACATGCATATCTTTTTTGTTTGTTTGTTTGTTAGTTTATTATTTTTGTTGTTTGTTGATACATATCTTCATGGATCATTTTTTATTGGACATATGCATTTAATAGAATAACTAATTAGAGTGTTTGTTCTTTTTTTTCCAACTGCAGGGACTTGTTCGTGATCATGTTCGAAGACCATTAATCTGACCTTCCAAGCTATAATTTTTGTGATTTTAACTTCATTGTAAGTTTAGTTGGGTCAGAATTATATATAATTTGAACTCTTGTAATTTGGGTCAGAAGATACTTTAGTGGTTTCGTCTGTAGAAAGGTTTTTGGACAGAAGATACTTTTGTGGTTTCGTCTGTAGAAAGGTTGTGGTGGATCTTTATTGTAAATATGTTGATGATGTTTGATATATATAGTTTTTGTTTCGAAGTTAAATTATTGCCTTTTAATTGAAAATATAATGGAAATATCTTTGTTGTCAAATTGGTATGAAACTGTTGTGGAACAGTACAAACGCATAATAGGTTTTTTAAAGCTAAACTATTGTTATAGATAAACGACAACAGTGAAAACCCTAAACGACAACAGTGATAAACTGTTGTTATTGATATACGACAACGGTTATAAAACTGTTGTCGAATATAATAAAAGACAATAGTGAAAAACTGTTGTCAAAATGTTGTCGAATGTGATATACGACAATAGTGGAAAACTGTTGTCAAACTGTTGTCGTAGACCAAACAACAACAGTGATTCACTGTTGTCGTAGACCCCCCCTTTAACAACATGGCCTTTAACAACAGTGGTATTTGGCATACGACAACAGTGATTCACTGTTGTTGAATGCTTTTTTTCTAGTAGTGGTAATTATACCGATTACATATCACATATATGTAACTATTACTTTATGCTATCAACTAATTGAATGTTTGCATAAATCATTGGGTTGTTAACTCATTAACAAGTATGCAACAATATACATAGCACCCAACTGCACCTCTCTTTACATTGACCTTGGCTGTGGCACAACAAATCGATTCTCCAAGCTTAAGGCTGACCCATTAATCAAGAAATAGTTTTAATATGGTTGGAGCTCATTCAACCGTTTAGTCAGGCTTGGATGTGTCCAACAACCAAAACTAAGGATTGACCTCTGACTCTAACTATATTAATCATAAACTAATTCCATGGTTTGAACATGTTGAGGTTCAAGCCGGGCATGGATGTGTCCATCAACCCAAACGAGAAACAAAACTCCGGTTCTAACCATATTAATGGAAGATGTTGGCCTTAATATTTTGTAAGGGATTTTGGGTCTCATCCTTTTCTTTCTAAGCACATTCATGACATATAATTATGTCATGTACTAACGATTTCCTTAATAAAGTATGTATGTGACTTAATTTATCAAGTCTCATTAATTGAATTAGGAACCGGATTTCCTAATTCTAATTTCATACTTTATTCAAGGAATTATTTTGGGAAACAATTTCCTAAATTGTCATAATCAATTTCGGAAATAATATGTTTAAGACTTTGATTTCTCTAAATCAAATCTTATTAAATTAAGAGACAGATTCCCTTAATTCAACCACATATTATTTTCATGAAAATTTTATTTAAGAAAACACTATAGGAACCAATTTTTCTAATTAATTTTGGAGACAACAATATGTAAGAGCATCACCTCTTAAATCAAATAAGGAAATTATCGTTTGAGAATCACCTCAAAATTTCCAATATTTGATTACATATTTTATTTATGGACTGATTAATTACAACAAATTATTTTCTTTGGGTGGCTCCCCGAGGCTCAGATACCCAAAGAAAAGAAATTTGTTGTAAATCTAATTTGGCCCGCTCCCCGAGGCGTAGCCAAATTAAACATGACAATTTTATTCAAAATGAAAAATTAAATTACAACAACTAACTTTAATTTGGGTGGCTCCCCGAGGTACTCCCCAAAGTAAAGAATTTTGTTAATAATTTAAAACCAATTCGAATTTAATTGTCAATTAATGATCCATAAATTTGTCTAAACTTTCTTGAAAGAAAGTGCTCAAAATTGTGAGATTTTCATAATAGGCTTTCAGAATAATTGTAAGTTTCTGGTATAAAGAAAACTTACATATTTCCAAAATTGGAAAATTTCCAAAAATAGGAAATTTCCAAAATTGGAAAGTTTCCAAAAATGGGAAGTTTTCATAATTATCATAAAATTTCAGAAACTAGGATATTTCAAAAGTTTACGAAATTTCATGAGGATTTTCAAACTTTGAAATTCCTAAATCTAAAATTTATCATAATTGAAAAGTTTCCATAATTGGAAAATTTTCCAAAATTGAGATCATGACAAAGTTTTCCGCAAAACAATTATATGATTATGTCGAACACTAACCGGCTCTGATACCACTGTTGGGACTGGGTGCATGTTGACATGGATGCGGGTTCGTAATTTTAAAATTTATTACGTGCAGCGGAAGATTTAGCATAAATAATTTCCCAAATTATTTAACCACACATCTAAGTATGCAACCTTATATTGTGTAGACATGATCATATATTAAAATTTTACAGAAAGTAAACTAATTTACTTAATACCTTGCGTAACTCGAAGGAAGGGACGAGATCCAACCGTAAGCGTCCCTTGGAAGCTCCGCCTCTATTCGCGTCCACGCCGAGTTTTCTTCGGGATGACTTCGCAAAGCCACGAGTTTCGTGCCGACAAGAACTACTAGATTCTCCAAAGGCACGACAAGAATACCAAGAGAGAGATGGAAAGACTAACCACCAAACGAAGAACGGAATCAAAATTCCGGGAGGAAGGAAGGAGTTGCGCCCGCTTCTTCTTCTTCTTCGGCAGCTGCTTGGTGGATGAAGCTCACGGCAACAAAGGGGTCCTCCTTTTAGGGCCGGCGGCACTAGAGGAGGGAGAGAGAGAGAAGGAGAGAGAGAGAGGGCTTATTTCTAGATCTCTTAGATTAATCTCCAAGCCTTGCCTTGGTTCCTTTATATAGTAGCCTCTCAATCGCCAAGTCTCCTATTTATGGAATAAATTTTTATAAAAAATTTATCATATAATTTTTCTATAAATTATTCCATCATGCCAAGTTTTTATCATAATTTAATTTATGATAAAAACAACCATGTCTCCCTTTTCTTATGGAAAGATATTTCTTTATATAAATTTTTTTATCATGATAAATCAATCTATTATTGATTTTATAAAATAAAATAAATCAATCCATGGTTCATTTTAATTTCCATGAAAAATATATCTCTTTATATAAATTTCTTTATCCATAATTTTATGAAACAAACCACGCTCGGTTTATTTTATAATTTGAACCAAAATTCGGTTTTCCCCTTTTGTTGTGGCCGGCCAAACAAAGAGGGTGGGGGCCCTCTTTGGCCGGCCAAATCCAAGCTAAAACTATACGAATTAAACTCATTTAATTCGTCCAATAAGTCTTCAAAAGACTTAACCATTTTATGCTTCCGATGCGTCTCTGAAAAATTCAGATTCGACTTATCTCTCTTGATCAAAAAATCTAATTTTCAACTCGTTTTAAATCCCTCGGATTACTCGTAGTGTGTGTGACTAAATAGTCTTTCGATTTATGTTGGCCGTCTATAATTAACCAATTATAGAACGATCATGAGTTGCACCTAGTAGTACATCATGATCCCCAATTAATCGAATGATCAACGGTTAACCTCAGAAATTATTCTGAAACCCTTCAGCAGCTCTAATGAATCGTGCCTCATTCCCTTCACCATCTTATACCCACTTGGTTCAGGACATGGTCTATGTGTGTCAGTCCCAACTAGGCTGACTACGTCACACCTAGCCCAAGCAATGTCTTTCTCGTCCAACGGATTCTAATTACTCTCATGTATCTGAGATATTCATACTCAGATCATGTGATGCTCTGGCCAGAGGCTTCGAGTAATAATCCGATGATACGCCTTGGGTATACATCTCCTCGCAAGGAGTGGTGAATCCTTTGTAGGCTGTTCAAACATCTTCGGGCACTTCGGCTTATACCCAATCATCCTGGGTCCACACCTCCTTGGAGATGCTTGCTTAAGATGTCAAAGTATAAGTCTTCATGACCAAGATGACTTGAACACCGCAAGTCAAAGGAACATCGCACTTAAGCTGCAGTAAGAACTTCATTGACATATCTATATGTAGATTACCATATGAAGTTTTACAGCCAGTCGCTCCAATGAACTAGTTCCCTTAACTAGCATTCATGTTTATCTCCGGACATCCCAATGTCACCAGCCAGTGAGAATCAGCTGATTAGAGAATAACCCATGCTAGTCTCAACAGAATTGATAGTGTCTGTATTTATCAATTCATCGACTAGGGACAATTTCAATACTTCACAATTGCACATGTAGAGATAATCACTAGTGGTGAATTCATCACAAATTCTCTCATGCTGTGAATTGTATTGCGGACATTCAATGAATGAGTTTAAGATCTCAATCAAATACACAAACATGTACACTCAAATAGTGAATATTCATTTATTAAAGTAAATGATTACAATCATAAGGTGATTGCCTTAGGACACTTCTCTCATATTACCAACAACTAGAATGTAATTCTTCCTTAAGTTTTGTAGATTCTACTCTAAGCATGGCAATCTCATCTTTTAGTTCCTTAATCATACTTTTAGATTTAGCTAAATCCATGTTAGTGCTAGAAATAATCTTAACTAAAGTAGAGGTGGGTAAGTAGTATACCTCACATACCGATGCTTCTGACTCGGATGATGATGAAGAGGTGCTCTCATCTTCACTGCTTGAACTTCTTTCATCATCTGATGAATTTGAGTGGTCCATTGCCATGAGAGCAAAGTGTGAAACTTGCTCTTCTTCCTCCTCTAAGGATGATGGATCATCCCAGGTCGCCTTTAGGTTAGTGGCACCCTTCTCCTTTCCCTTCGACCTTTTCTTGTCACCTTTCTTCTTCTCCTCCTTCTTGTCATCTCTTCTCTTTAGTTGAGGGCACTCATTCTTCATATGTCCCTCTTGGTGGCAGTTGTAGCAGATGATGTCCTTGGCCTTACCCTTGCCTTTGGACCTTTCCTAGCATAAGACTTGTTAGACAAACTTTTGAAAGCTCTACGAAATTTTCTTACCATGAAAGCCTCTTGATCGCTATCCAAGGAGGCGCTGGATTCCTCTGAATCGGATGAGGAGGAGTAAACCACCTTCTTTTTCTCCTTCCTCTTCTTCTTCTCCTTTTCTGCAATAAAAGCAATACCCTTCTCTTTGGCCGAGATGTTAGCTTGCTCGTGCAGTTCAAATTCACAGAATAGATCATCTAATTTTACTATGGACAAATCCCTTGATACTTTGTAGGCATCCACCATGGATGCCCACAAGGTAGTTTTTGGGAAGGCTTGTAAGACATACCTGACGATATCTCGGTTCTCGATCTTTTCTCCAATCACGTGGATGGAGCTCATTGATGATCTCCTTCACCCTTCCATGCAGCTGACTGACAGTCTCATTGCTCTTCATGGATAGGGACTGGAGTTGGGCCATGAGCAAGTCCTTCTTTGCTCTTCTGGACTCGTTTGACCCTTCGTTTAGTTCCACCAATTTGTCTCACAATTCCTTGGAGCTCTTGAATGGCCCCACCTTGTTGAGTTGTTCCTTTGAGAGCCCACACTGCAGTGTGGTGGTGGCCTTGGCATTTGACTGCGCCCTCTTCATGACTTCTTTTGACCAGGATCTCATGAGTGTCGGTTCTCCTCTTTCATCGACAGGTGCGTAGAAACCATCTGCAATACTAATCTAATTCTCAATATTGTTCATAAAGTAGTATTGCATCCTACCTTTCAAGTATGCGAAATCGTTCCCATCGAAGAAGGGTGTCGTGCAGTGTTGTATCCCTCTTGAAACGCCATTATACTTGCTCCGGTTGACGGTGAGTTCTTCCAAAATGAACCGGCTCTGATATCAACTGATAGATCGATCGGCATGTTAGAGGGGGGTGAATAGCACTTTTTCGGTTGAATCTCTACAAGGTTGTTAGCGCAGCGGAAACAATAATATGCAAAAGAATATAAGAACAATGCTAACAACAATACTTTGCTTGGTATCCCACCCAGATGGGTGACTAATCCAACGATCCACGCACGACACCACTTCCACTATGAAAAATCTCCTTCAGGTGAAGAAACCTTTACAGTGGTGGTCTTCCACTTTACAGAATGAAATAAATGAGAGAGAGGAAGTAGAGAAAACTTTTCACACGAGCAGCACTTTGTTACTATACGGAACCGTACCGCCCACGTGCAAAAAGGTCCTCCTTTTATAGGAGAACAGGACAAACTCACAGTCTATCCAGCCCCGCACCAGTCGACTGCCCCTGGGGCAGTCGACTGGCCTAGCATTAATTGCTAGCCAACGGCTAGTTTTCGGGGGTATACCAGTCGACTGCCTCTGGGCCAGTCGACTGGTAGAAGGCTGAAAACCTTCTGTGAATTTTGGCAGTCGACTGCCCTCTGGCCAGTCGACTGCCCACTCACTCCCAGCCAATCTTCACATAGTCCTTCACGTGTGCCTTCAGGTTCACTCCTTGGCTCGCCCCTTGAAGTCATCTTCCTCTGGCTCTCGTCCCTCGGATGCGCACACAAGCCTCCCTTGGCTTGCCTCCATGCCACCCTTCACGTGTGCCCTTGAAGTCCACTTCCCGGCTTACCCTTGGAGTCCTCCTCCCTCGGCTCTCGTCTCTCAGATTGTTCACTAAGTGTGATTCTCCAAGTCCTGCAAACTCAATCACACATATCAAATACAACATAACACTCTAACCTTAAACATATTCACACACACACATCAAAACCATGATCTTCCAATCATTTAAGGGTTGATTGCCTCAACAGATACCTCAATTGTTCCTCTACCTATAATCTTGAGCTTTCCACTATTCCCAAAAGACACCGTTCCTTCTTTTAAGTAGCTAATGGTGGAAAACTTGCCCACATCACCGGTCATATGTCTTAAGCACCCGCTATCCACTATCCACATGTTTGAGTCATTCTTCTCTTCTACCTAAATAACACGAAAAACACAATCTTTTGGTACCCATACACTAGATCCACAAACATCATTCAAATATTTCTTAGGGGCCCATGTTTTCTTCATATTGCCTCTAATAATTTTCTTTCTAGGTGCTCCCTTTCTTCCCATAAGAGAAATAAAAGCAACTTCCTAGGTCTTGGGTCTATATCCTATCCTGACCTTTTTGTATACGACTCTTTGACTATTAATGATCATATCAAGATTCTTTGAGCCAATTTGAAACTTACCAAGGGCCTTAGTGAGACTTTCTACCTTTTCCCTTAATTCCTTATTTTCTTTTTCTAGAAATGACTCATTTAAGCTAGAAGAAGAATCATGCATATTATCTATAAAGGTCATGGATGTTAATTTTTCCTCTAACATGCAAACCTTATTTTTCAAACTCTTAATTTTCCTTTTTGCATCAAACAAATCATCATTAGTACTTGAGATAATTTTTACAAGTGTAGTAGGGGGTAGCTCGTATATCTCACTTATCGAGATGTCCGAATCAGAGGATTGGTCTCCCCCTTCAGTCGAGCTCCCTTCTCCATCGTCACTTGAGCTCTTTTCATCCTCGGATGACGCAAGGTTGTCCACTCCCATCAATGCAAAATGAGACACATGGTGTTCTTCCTCCTCCGATGATGAAGGATCATCCCATGTTACCTTTAGATTTGTAGCCTTCTTGCCTTTTTCCTTTGATTTCTTCTTTTCATCCTTCTTCTTCTCCTCCTCCTTATTTTCTTCCTTTTTCTTCAAAAGCGGACATTCATTCTTCATGTGCCCTTCTTCATGACAATTGTAATGATCTCTCTTGCCTTGCCCTTACTTCTTGAGTTTTTCCTACCATAAGATTTGTTAGAAAAAACTTTTAAAAGCTTTCCTCATCTTTCTTACGATATATGTCTCTTAATCGCTATCCATTGAGGTGCTAGACTCTTCCAAATCGGATGATGAGTATGAAATCTTTTTCTTGTCCTTCTTCTTCTTTCTTTCTTTCTCTACAACAAAAACTACACCCTTCTCTTTAGTAGACAAATTAGTTTGTTCATGTAATTCAAACTCATAAAATAAGTCATCAAGCTTAACTAAAGAGAGATCCATAGAAACTTTGTAGGCATCAACCATTGAGGCCCATAAAGTAGTTCTAGGGAAGGATTGAAGTACATACCTCACAAGATCCATATTTTCCATTTTCTCACCTATGACATGAAGTTCATAGATGATCTCTTTGACCCTACCGTGCAATTGACTCACGGTTTCATTCGCCTTCATAGTGAGAGATTGGAGTTGTGCCACCAAGAGATCCTTCTTGGCCCTCCTCGATTCATTTGATCATGCATTTAGCTCAATGAGCTTTTCCTAAAGCTCCTTTCCCGTCTTGAACGGTCCTAACTTGTTCAATTGTTCCTTTGACAGACCACATTGAAGAGTTGTTGTAGCCTTTACATTTGCTTGAGTTTTTCTCATGACTTCTTTTGAACAATGCTTCATAGGGAGAGACTCTCCTCTCTCATTTATCGGTACTTCAAATCCATCTACAACACTAAACCAATTTTCAATATCATTCATAAGATAATATTTCATCCTACCTTTCCAATACGCGAAATCGTTGTCATCAAAGAATGCTGGTCGTGCGGTGCTATATCCCTCTTGAAACGCCATTTCGATGTTTCGGCCGATGGTGAGTTCTCCCGAAACAAACCGACTCTGATACCACTTGTTAGGGCCTTTGCGTTAAGCTAGAGGGGGTGAATAGCTTTCTTTCGATTTTGTCTATAAAGATGTTAGCTAAACACAAGAACAAAATTAATAAAACAATAAAAGCAATGCTAACCCCCTGATTTACTTGGTATCCATCTCTGAGAGGTGACTAGTCCAAGGATCCACACCACACACACGAGCTCCACTATGAACTCTCCTTCAAGGTGGAGAAACCTTCACAAGATTGCTCTCTTCCTCTTTACAATGCAGAAATGAAAGTGAGAGGAAGAGAATGAGACTTTGAGCACTAACAGTAGGATTCTACTCTCTAGAACCGCAACCCTATTCTGCTCAAAAGTCTCCCTTTAAATAGAGTAGAGGACTGCACCTTAAACAATCCAACCCGATGCCAGTCGACTGCCCCAGGGGCAGTCGACTGGTCCTTGCCAAGTAGCTAGCCAACGGCTAGCCTAACGACTAGTTTTTAAAATTGATCAGTCAACTGGTCCAGGACCAGTCGACTGATCTTTCTATGAGTTCTGGCAGTCGACTGCCCCAACCACAGTCTACTGCCCCGAGTACATTTTCATTCAAACTCACTCCGAATACCACCCTTCGCATATGCCT
The DNA here is from genome assembly GCA_024364735.1 of Boesenbergia rotunda. NCBI lineage: Eukaryota > Viridiplantae > Streptophyta > Magnoliopsida > Zingiberales > Zingiberaceae > Boesenbergia > Boesenbergia rotunda. The sequence continues at coordinate 264,790 of JAGFNQ010007518.1, forward strand.
TGAAGTCCACTCCCTTGGCTTGCCCTTTGAAGTTCTCTTCCTTGGCTTTATGGGATCGTATTGAATCGATAGAGGGAGGTGAATATCGATCATAAACTTTTTCGGAAAGCGAAGAGCAATTACACAGCGGAAAATAAAAACCAATCTCTAACATGATTTGTTTTTACTTGGTTTGGAGTCGCGGTCGACTCCTACTCCAAGGCCCACGTTCCTTGACCGTTTAAGATGAGCAAGATTACAAATCGAGAGTTCAAATATAGAATTGAAAAATAATTATAGCACTAAACAAAATTAGCTTTTACCGATGTCCGGAGAGGTTGGAAGTTTCCGGAGCAGCGGGTCGTCGTTAGCGCTTGAATCACGAGTATATAACTTGTCGGAGCGAAGCGCTTGAGCGTAGCAGTTGAAAGCAATTGATGTGGAAGTCTTGGGGTGAACCCCCTTTTATAGTAGTCAATGGGGCGCCTATTTTGAAGGGGGCGCCTGACACGTGGCCTATCCTGCGCGAACTCCAATCCGCAGACTCGACCAGCGCCTATCCCTTCAACTAGGGCGCCTAAGCTGACTGGGGCGCCTGTGTTAACACAGGCGCCTAGCTTGACTTGGTCCAGAGGCTTGCATGGTAGTTTGCTTCGAATACTTGGTTTAACGCTTCACTGGGGTGCCTGTCTCAATACAGGCACCTAGCCCAGCGAGGGCGCCCCACTCTATTGAGGCACCTGAGTGCAAAAAACCCCTTCCATTCGTTCCTGCAACCAGGGTTAGTTCCAAAGACATACAAAGCATACAATTGATAATATTAGAACATTATTTACAGCCTAAGCTGTCTTGGTTCTGACTTTGGGTCTCCCAAATAGAACCCTAGGTCAAACCGACGCCTAATGATCCCTCATACGGGGAACACGTCCTCACCTACTCCTCTCGGGAGAATTTACCTTTTTGCCAACCGGCTCCTCCAGTTGGACTTTTGCCCAGCTTCACTCACCAGGTCTTCGGGCCCAATCCGCGATCAGGTCTTCGTGCACAGCTTCACTCACTAGGTCTTCGGTGCCCAGTCCTCGACCAGGTGTTAGTGCCCAGCTTCACTCACCAGGTCTTCGTGCCCAACCTACCATCAGGACTTAGTTGCCCAGCCCGCGGCCAAGACTTAGTGCCCAATTCATAGAACCAGGACTTAGTGCCTAGTGTACCTAGGACTTTCCTACACACTTAATAAGCTTGTTAGATCACAACCAAATCTTAACTTTTGAACCCTTTGCCATTATCAAAACATAGGTTCAACTTTAGTGCTTCCGGCACCAACAATCTCTCCCTTTTTGATTTATGGCAACACGGTTCAAAAAGTTAAGTTAAAACAACATTAAGTAAATAAATTCATTTATCTCCCCCTGAAAATGTCTCCCCCTGAAATTTCTAATGTCATGCGGGTTTTTGTAAAATTAAGTATTAAGTGTTTTTTAAAATTTAGCAAAAATCTTTAAGTTTTTGACTAAAGGTTTTTCAAAGACGAGCAAAAAGCACTCAAGAACTTTTCAACACCTAGACAATTTTTGAAAAGGTTTTGTAAGCCCAAAAAAAATTTACTTAGGCAAGACAACTTTTGAAAACTGATTTCCCTTAAGAAGTTTCAATTTTGAGAACTTGGGAATCTTTACCCATTATTTTTTAAACAAAATTTGTTTACTAAGAAAAATTTACTTAGCACCATTTGCCAAAACATTTTTTAGAAAAATTTAGCTCAGGCAAATTTTGTTTACTTAAGAAAAATTTTCTTAGAAATGTTTTTCAACATACACTTAGAAATTTTTGAATCCTTTTCGAAGTATTTTGAAAGCACCTAGAATTACTTAACAAATTTGAAGTACATTTTTAAGGCACTCAAAAATACTTAGAAAAATTTGAAAATATTTTTAAGTACTTAAAAAACTTTGAAGTACTTAAAAACTGAGCATACTTTTTGAAAAAGAGATGGACTTTTAAAAGAAAAAAAATTCCCTTCTTTCTTTTGTTTCTAACCAAGCATACTTTTTGAAAAAGAGATGGAATTTTTAAAGAATTTGAAAATTTTGAAAAAAAAAATCCTTCTTTCTTTTGTTTCTCTCCCCCTTTGTCATATATAAAAAAAATGATAACATTTATTGCAGGAAAATTAGAGCTAGTCAAATAATTTATAATTCTGTATTGAACCAACTCTAATGATTTCCAGCAAGAAAAATGGACCAACCCAAATTAAACCGTTCTTGTTCGGGCCATGTCTAACCCAGTTAGCTACTTACTAACTATTATAAAACAGTTACTTTCACTAGGGTTAGTCAAGTTAAGTGATCTGATTAAGTTAGAGTTTCTAATCTTGACACTTAACCTGATTGCTGTTCAAGTTGTATTTATTGCCCCAATTACTGAGATGCACTGACTTAAAGCATCTTGAATCAAGGCATAGACCTAAGCATCTCAACCCAGTCTAGGTTATCAATCAAAGTACCCTAAGGTGCTTATGAGATGATGGCTTCTAGATCTATAGGTGCATGCAGTTCTAGGGTTAGGGCCTAAGCTAAGTCCATTTGCGCAAAACCCTGGTTTTGAAGGGGGTAGTTTTTGAAAGAAAACTAAGTCGGAAAATCATTTTAAATTTCAAAATTTTGATCAAAGAAATGATTTTTCAAATTTCTAATTTAAAAAATAGGAAAAAATTTTAAGAAAATAATATAGAACAGTCCTATTCTACTAAGCACAACCCTAACATCAAAAATATGAAGTAAATGACAGCAGAAAAAATTGAATAATCAAAGTATGAAACAGCTAGATAACAGTCAAGTAAGTAAATAGCCAGTAGATACAATAGCTAAATAAAAGTCAACTGGTCAACACAAGGACCAGTAAAATCAATCACATGTCAACCCTACTAGGTAGGGTAAGTCAAATAGTACGAGTACATTCAACTAGCTAGAAATCACTCAGATCTACGAGGAGGGGCCAGGGGGTAGAATGGATCGGGTTGCCATGCCCGGAACATGGACATCATTTCGTTGTGTCGAGCCTCATTTGCTTCGCGTTCGGCCCGAAGGGTATCCATGTACTCAGTGTGGTAGGTCTGGTTCACATCGTGCTCGGCATAAATGGCATCCATGAACTCGACCTGATGCGCCTCCATCTCCTCTCGGAGGCTGTGGACCTTCGTCTGTAATGACGTTAAGCGCTGGTCAATGGTCGGGGGTGGAGGCTCCTACAAGTGCTCCTGGATCTCGGCTGCGAGATCGGCAACGTCTACCTCTATCTCCTCGTCTGAGTCGTCCTGACGTCGAGCCCTCTCCCGTCTCCACGATAGGACCCCGGTGGCCGAAATATCTATGCCCGCTAAAGAAAAACTTCTAGACCCGATTTCATCAAATTCGGTCATCGGGATGACCTCCCCGGCGGTGACGTTGCGACCATAGGTGAAGGAGGACAATGATAATATGACAATATGGCGTCCGCACTCAGGAGTGAGTAGATACGCTCGACGCGATAATGATCGTGTGGAACATGTGGAGGCTAATATCTATATCCAACTGATGGATCATAGCGTAGAGGTGAAAAGTGTGAAAGGGTCGCATGGTCACGGCATCCCGGGTGGTCAGTGGAAGAACACAACGGACTAGAACTCTATAGAGAACATAGTCCTGGACGTGGAGGTCGACAAACTGAAACCGTTGCACCAACGGGTTTCACACATCTCCGTAAAAGTAGGAATAAAGAGTGTCCAGGTTGATGTGCGAATAGGGGGGAGCAAAGGGAAGGTCAGCTGGAGGATAGCAACAAAAGGTTGACTGCGATTGTCGTAGTCTGAGGAATCAGTTAAACAAATATGGTGAAATAGTAAGAGGAATGCCCTATACAGTGGTCGAGTAGCAGAGGTCATCAATTTTGACCAGATTGTTGAAGAATTCGACACAATGTTGAATTTACTGGATGTGTATAGTAGACAAGATGGTCTAGTTGATAAAAATTAATAGCATCCATTGCTACCGGGCAAGATTGACTAAAGAATTGCTTATTCAAGAAGTTGGTCTTGATAGGTTTGTAGGTGGTGGATGCGAATTTGTTAAACAAAGCTAAGGTTGGGAACCTAGGATCCGGGCTAGGTTTGGCCCCGGGGTCGGCTTGTGTAACACAACGTTTTCTAGATAGGTAAAGAAAATTTTGCATTCACTAAGTGAAATAATCAAAAAATTAATTATAAATGCATAATTAAAATGGTACCGGGGAGGCATTATCGAAGTAGGACGTTCAAGGGCACAGGATGAGTTTTCGGGCGCCTTAGAGGGAGAAGGAGTGGAAGAGAAGTTGGTTTGGTGTGGCAAATGACCATGGTTTGATGCCTTTATATACTGTTTCACGGGCGCCTGTGATGATTGAGGCACCCGAGAGCCTCTCGGGCGCTTGAGTCAGGGTGTCAGCCCCTTTTGGCAGCTTTGGCTGCCTTGAACCACGATAAAGCATGGGGCGCCCGTAAGGTCTCGGGCGCCCGGGTCGACCGAGGTTTGACCGTTGACCAAGATTGACTGTGTTGACCAAGTTTGACTCAGTTGACTATGTTTGACCAACCAATAACTAAGTCAATCAAGCCCTAGATTATCTTCAAAATGAGTTTATTTTGACATTCAACATGAAATTCAACCCAAAAAAAATTAGAGTTGAAAAAGTAGGGTTAACAAAAATTAAATTAATTTAAAAAATTGAGATAATTTTGAATAACTTTTGAAAACACTTTGAGTTGATTTTGAACAAATTTTGAAAGTAGTTTAAATTTTATTTTAAAAGGATAGTGAATTATATTATTAGGTCCTAGATATCTCGCCCAGTTTTACGTGATCAAACATATTAACCTTATGGGTTTTGTGAGACAGATTTTCAAAAATAAATATTTTAATTTTGAAAACATGGTTAATTTTGAAGACATTGACTAAATTTTGAAAAAATTTATAAGGATAAGTTTATTGACTTTGAAAAATGTGTTGAATCTAAGATTAATTGAAATTTATGTTAGATTCAAATTTAACAAGTAGTAAATTGAATTTGATTTTCAGTAATTGGCTTCCAGGTCTTGGTGAGGCATAAGGCCTTCTTGGGCCATAGCCTTATTGGAGCATCAACCCTTTCCATGACAAAGCCTTTTACGGAAAATTTATCTTCAAGTGACTTCTTGAATGATTTTGGTCTAACTAGTTTGGGTCTTGGATCGGTAGCTTCGGCTAGTTCCGCCAGAAAGGCCTCCCTAACGTACTATCATCTCACCTCCACCCAATACTATGTTGTTCAAATTTTAATTTAATCATTTTCATCCTTAATATAACCAATCTTAAGTCTAAGCATGATAAAAATTTGCAGAAAGAAAATAGACAAGCAAACAGACAATTCAGCAAAATTATCTAACTATAAATATGGTTTTTATATTGCGGCTCCCCCTGGACTATAGCCTCGATAAGGGTTAGGCAAGATGTAAATCTTATCCTTGGGGATCCAATATTAGTTTGGTCCAGCTTGTTTATTTAGACAGAGCTTGGGAACCCATGCTTGGACTCGAGTTCTAGGTTGGTTCAATACAGAATAATATGCACGTTGTCTTGACTTGGTTCGATAACCGAGTCCAGATCGATTGAGTACGGACTTCTGCTTTCCAAGGATCATGTCAAGACCCTTGGAACCTGAAGTAAACCATTCCAAGGCAACTCTAAGCTCCTTGACTTGAGTTTTCAGGGAGGAATTCTCTTCCTCAAGTTTTTGGACTTGAGTTGAGTTTCCTTCCTGAATTTGCTCGGTCAAGGACCTCGAGTTGACTTCCTCTTTCAGGAATTTTACTTCCTGTCGGAGGGACTCAACCCGGATTTTATCTTTCGCCAAGTTACGAGACAAGTAAGAAATTAATTTCGACAATTCATATTCTGAGTAACCTCTTACAGTGATTTGCTCGTTCTCCGAGATTGTGAGTCTTCCATCGTCTGGTTCCAATTCTGATCTGGAGTCGATGTCTTCTGAGGCGGTTAGGGCGAGTAGATTCGCGTGCGGGACTTCTTCTTCTTCTTCGGAAGATGATTCGTCCCAGGTGGCTTGAAGAGCCTTCTTTATGCGCACCTTCTTGGTTTCCTTCAGGTTGGGGCACTTTGACTTGAAGTGTCCCTTTTTGTTGCATTCGTAGCAAGTAACGTTGGTCTTGCTCTTTGAGCTCGTTGAAGGTTTTGCTGGATCTTCCTTTCTTTGGCTTGATTTCCTCTTGCTCGTTTGGTACTTTAGTTCTTTGTTGTAATCCCGAGCTAGCCGAACCAACTTGGGTCGATCGCCTTCACTATCTTCTGATTCCGAGTCTGAGTCAGACTCGGGTGCTTGTTGAGACTTATTTTTGGGAGATTTTCCTTGAGATTTTTCTGCAACAAAGGTTATACCTTTCTCGATCAAGGTAGTGTTAGTCTGTTCGTACAATTCTAATTCAGAAAATAGTTCATCTAGTTTAATTTCAGATAAGTTCCTTGAAACTTTGTAGGCATCCACCATAGACACCCACAATGAGTTTCTAGGAAAAGAATTTAAACTATACCTTATCATATCACGGTTTTCAACCTTGTGACCTATTGTGTGCAGTCCGTTCATTAGCTCCTAGATTCTGGCATGGAGTTGGGATGCAGTCTCACCGTCGTGCATCTTGATTGTATAGAGTCTGTTAAGCAACAAATCTCTTTTGCTGATCCTCGTGTCAGAAGTACCTTCGTGTAGCTCGATCAGCTTGTTCCAAAGCTCCTTCGCGCTGTTGAAGGGTCCTACTTGGTTCAGCTCCTCTTTTGTTAAGCCGCATTGCAAAGTTTGGGTCGCCTTTGCGTCGACCTCAATTTTCTTCTTCGGTGTGCCATCCCACTTGGTATAATGTTGCACCACGCCTTGTGCATTTTTAGGGATTTCCAGCTCAGATTGGATAATTATCCACATGTCCACCTGAGTTTTCAATGGACTTCCATCCTGCTTTTTCAGTAGGAGAAATCTTCTCCACCGAAAAGCGGGGGTCTGACGGTGATGTATCCCTCTTGCATGACCATTAAACTTTAATCTGAAAAAAGAAGAAAAAGAAAACTCGTTCCAAGACTGAGTCTTGGATTAGTAGTGCTGGAAGAATATTAATAACGAAAAAAATCGAGTGGTGTTGCACCAACCTCGATTAACGAGAAAATTCGAGCGAAAAATAATTAAAATTCGTAAATCTGAAAAAAATTCTCAAACTGGTGGTCTCACCAAGTTTGAGCCACCCGCTCTGATACCACTTGTGGGATCATATTGAATTGATAGAGGGGGTGAGTATCGATCGTAAACTTTTTCGGAAAGCGAAGAGCAATTGCACAGCGGAAAATGAAAACCAATTGCTAACATGATTTGTTTTTACTTGGTTCGGAGTCGCGGTCGGCTCCTACTCCAAGGCCCACGGTCCTTGACCGTTTACGATGGGCAATTCTATATTGTCGTAAAAGATTACAAGTCGAGAGTACAAATATAGAATTGAAAAATAATTACAGCACTAAACAAAATTAGCTTTTACCGATGACCGGAGAGGTTGGTGTAGGATCGATTCTGGTACGCTAGAGGGGGTGAATAGCGTTTCTTCGATTCTTTTCACCTACGTTGTTAGTTTGCGCAGCGGAATACACAATAAAACAATAAAACAAAAACTAACCAATGCTAACAATGAAGATTTAGTTGGTATCCACCCCCGGACGGGTGACTAATCCAAGAATCCGTCGGCGGATCAATCCCCGGATAACCTCCGGCTAGCCCTCGTCGCTCCTTGTGGGTGGAGAAACCTCGTCACAACACCTTGGACACTATCTGGGCACAAGAGACTACTAACTCACTATACCCAAGCGAGTTTCGTCAAGAACCTCAGCCACCATGAAGTCCTCTTTAAATAGGACTCGGGCTGAAACCCTCGCCACCAGTCGACTGCTCCCAGGTCAGTCGACTGGTGCCACTGAAATTCGACTGTTGCAACCCCAACGTTTGAATTCTCAGCCAACTCACCAGCCACCTACCAGTCAACTGCTCCCAGGGCAGCCGACTGGTCCCAGGCTAAAACCCTTCTGTGAGTTTCATCAGTCGAGGTGCCCCCAGGCCAGCCGACTAGTCTACTCACCACCTAAGGTTACCCTTCCTAAGTACATTCCACTCCGCACTCTAACCCTAGGATTTCCCTGAGTACAATCACACAGCACTCGTACCCTCACGACTCGATTGCCTCCTCATCCGCAGCCTCGACTATTACCTTCGCACCCTCTTCATCTTCGGCTCCCGTCCCTCGGATGCACGTAAGCCTCCAGCTTGCCTCCATGCCATCCTTCACGCATGCCTCGAAGTCCGCGCCCATCAGCTCATCGTCCCTGCTCTCCAAGGTCTCTCGGGTGAACACAAGCCTCCAGCTTGTCTCCATGTCACCCTTCACCATATCGAGGTCATCCAGGCAAGTCAATATGTATACCTGCACACCCTGCACACTCAACATACACATATTAGAACACAAGGGTAAACCTAAATTAAACCCTTTGCTCAAATATCAAAATACTTGGTCACTCCGGACCACAGATTACCTCAACAATCTCCCCCTTTTTGATGTTTGGCAATACGTTTAAGTTAGGGAAACACGATAGTAGTCAATAGCAAAAACCATGTTAAACAAATGTATATGCAATGCATGTATGGATCCTATCCCAAGGCATCCCACACCTAACATTCCAAGTTAGGACTTTTCCGAAACGAGCTTATTAAAACCTATCCCAAGGCTCCACACACCTAACCCTCCAAGTTAGGACTTTTCACACCTAACCCTCCAAGTTAGGAATTTTCAACACCTAACCCTCCAAGTTAGGGATTTTCCACACCTAACCCTCCAAGTTAAGACTTTTCACGGGCTTTTTAAAGCTTCTCCCAAGCTCCCACTATACTGGACTTACAAAGGCTTTTTAAGAACCTCTCCAAAGTTTCCCTTGCGCCAAGAATGGAGCAACCATGCTCCCCCTTATTCTTAGCTCCCCCTAAACCTAGGGTTTTTAGCAAAGGAGAGTTTGGTTTCCCAACTTAAACCTAACACTTCTCCCCCTTTGCCTAACATCAAAAAGACCCCAATAATATCCCAATTATTGGTTCTTTTAATCCCTAATAATCCTAAACAACGTGTACTAGACCTCCATACACTTGTTTCTCATCATTTGGACACATGTCAGCTACTGGATACCCACACCAGCCTTGACCAGTCGACTGCCCCCAAGGGTAGTCGACTGATACTCTGAAATATCAGCTTTTCTGGCCAATTTCAGAATTACGCTAGAAATTCCACAAATCTTCAAAAATTCCTAAATTTTGTGGAGAACTTTGTGGTACCTATACCTACTTGGAAAAAATACGTTCACCCATGTATCTATCATCATTCTCAAGTTGGACACAAAACCCAAAAATTTTCTATGAAAATTAAGGCAAACAAGGAGGCAACCTCTCCCTTAACCTATGTCTTCTCCCAATTTTCAATTTACCTAGGTGAAGTTCTACCCAACCTAACACCATAGTCCCAAGTTATGTTCTACCCAACCTAACTTCCATGTTCTTCCCCCTTTGACACTATCAAAGGATTGCCCCAAGCAACCTTTCCCTTAGTGCCAAAAAGAATTCAGCAAAACCCAACAAAAACCTTCTAAAGATTTGCAAGCACACTTGCTAGAATATACTCTATCCTAGAAAAATATGATTCCATAAAAATATCAAGTGTACTTGACTTTTGGTACAACCTTGATTTTCCACAAATTAGTCATTTGTATCAACTTCCAAATTTACCTCTAATTCCATGTGTTTGCTCGGGCTTACCATTAGAATTTGACACATGAAATTGTCCTCAGTTTTCCCTTTTCCTTATGTATTCTTAATATGATCAAAATAATCTTAACCTAGACAAACTTATCAAACTCCCTTGAATTTCATGATATTCATATAGTCTCATTTCATATAATCACCAATAAACTACGTGACAAACCTTTATTCAAGGAGTATAAACAGGGATTTTAATTTAGACGTCATATTCTATCATCCAATAGCCTTTTCAACTTCACCCTTATGGATCAGTCGACTGCCCCTGGGCAGTCGATTGCTAAAACATACAGAGAGTTTCTGGGCTGAAATTCACTCGGATCAGTCGACTGCCCCTAGGGTAGTCGACTGATACTTGAATCTCAGGTTTTCAGCCCAATTTCAGAAATGCTTAGTTAATTCCAAAAATTATGAAATTTTGTGGGGAGATTTGTGGATCCTATATCTACTTGGAAAAAATATGTTTCCAAATAAATGTACTCCAAATCCCAAGATTGGCACGAAACTCAAATTTCTCCTAAAGTGTAACATTTAACCTTCTCCAAAAGTTCTAATTTTGACTCCTCGTCAATGTATCTCCTTATTCTTGATCACAATTCATTTCTATCATTGAATTATATGGTTTTATCCACTAAAACCTAATTTTACCCAATATAACCATATTTTCACCTTTTTCTCCCTAAATTCCCTTTTAATGTGCCAAACCCTAGGATTAAGACTTACCCAAGTCTTCCAACCCTTTTTGGCACATTTCACCTAATTTCCTAGGATAGAAATTCTTGAGATCCATTTATCATGGACCCCAAAGACTCCTAGAGCTCCCCCTTGAGCTCTTAGCCCTAGCCACCTCCCTAGGTGACTCAATCCACACTAGACCACACCGGTGTGCCACCGGTGATTCTTGACCTACAAACTGAACTCTCTTAACCATAGACACCTTATCTTTGGTTAATTCATTTTCTTTCCCTTTGGATGGCACCCCCTTGCCATCCTTGGACTTCTCCCTCTTGTCATGATCATATGTCTTCCTAGCATATTTCTTTTTATTGGCCTTAGAGGTCTTAGACCGGTAGCCCAAACCCGATCTATCATAGTTGGGTTTTATACTACCCAACACCATGTCTAGACCCTTTGATCCAACCGTGAATCTTTCTAGGGTCTTTTCTAATGTATCAAGTCTTGCCCTCAAGGCTTGATTTTCCCTTTCTAAACATTTAACTTTAGTGTCCATATGTTCACTTTGGACATTCCTAGACCTACCCTCCTTTTTAGGCACATTCCTTCCCTTCTTGGGATTAATGTCATGATCCTTGGGTCCTAAGGTTCTAGGTTGATCATGATGCATGCTTTTCCTAGAGTTATGATCTACCTTGTTAATCCTAGTCCTATCATTGTATCTAAATCTAAAATTATGCATCATTAAGTATTTTTCATTAAATCTAGCATTCATGGAGGAATGATTACCACTATTTTTAATATGCATAGAGGAACTCAAATTGGAATTGCATTTTAATTTAGAGTTAGGAATTACCTCCCTTACCCTTATAGTTCCTCTTCACCCAACTTATCTTCCATTGTTTTTCTTCCTCTAGCGTGTGCTCCCTCGGCAGTTAGTCCGATCAAGAGCGGTCCTAGCTCTGATACCAATTGTAGGATCGATTCTGGTACGCTAAAGGGGGGTGAATAGTGTTTCTTCGATTCTTTTCACCTATGTTGTTAGTTTGCGCAGGGGAATATACAATAAAACAATAAAACAAAAACTAACCAATGCTAACAATGAAGATTTACTTGGTATCCACCCCGAACGGGTGACTAATCCAAGAATCCATCGGCAGATCAATCCTCGGATAACATCCGACTAGCCCTCGTCGCTCCTTGTAGGTGGAGAAACCTCGCCACAACACCTTAGACACTATCTGGGCACAAGAGACTACTTACTCACTTTACCCAAGCGAGTTTCGTCAAGAATCTCAGCCACCACGAAGTCTTCTTTAAATAGGACTCAGGCTGAAACCCTCGCCACCAGTCGACTGCTCCCGGGGCAGTCGACTGGTGCCACTGAAATTCGACTGTTGCAACCCCAACGTTTGAATTCTTAGCCAACTCACCAGCCGCCTACCAGTTGACTGCTCCCAAGGCAGTCGACTAGTCCCAGGCCAGAACCCTTTTGTGAGTTTCATCAGTCGACTGCCCCCACGCCAGTCGACTGGTCTACTCACCCACCTAAGGTTATCCTTCCTGAGTACATTCCACTCCGCACTCTAACCTTAGGATTTCCCGAGTACAATCACACAGCACTCGTACCCTCACGACTTGACTGACTCCTCATCCGCAGCCTCGACTATTGCCTTCGTGCCCTCTTCATCTTCGGCTCCCGTCCCTCGGATTCACGCAAGCCTCCAGCTTGCCTCCATGCCATCCTTCACGTATGCCTCGAAGTCCGCGCCCGTCAGCTCATCGTCCCTACTCTCCAAGGTCCCTCGGGTGTACACAAGCCTCCAGCATGTCTCCATGCAACCCTTCACCGTACCGAGGCCATCCAGTCAAGTCAATATGTGTACCTGCACACCCTGCACACTCAACATACACATATTAGAACACAAAGGTAAACCTAACTTAAACCCTTTACCCAAACATCAAAACACTTGGTCACTCTGGACCACAGATTGTCTCAACAGTTGGAAGTTTCCGGAGCAGCGGGTCGTCGTCAGCACTTGAATCATGAGTACAGAACTTGTCGGAGCGGAGCGCTTGAGCATAGCAGTTGAAAGCGATTGATGTGGAAGCCTTGGGGGTGAACCCCCTTTTATAGTAGTCAGTGGGGCGCCTGTGTTGAAGGGGGCGCCTGACACGTGGCCTATCCTGCACGAACTCCAATCCACAGACTCAGCCAGCGCTTATCCGTTCAACTGGGGCGCCTGAGCTGACTGGGGCGCCTGTGTTAACACAGGCGCCTAGCTTGACTTGGTCCAGAGGCTTGCATGGCAGTTTACTTCGAATGCTTGTTTTAACCCTTCACTGGGGTGCCTATCTCAATACAGGAACCTAGCCCAGCTAGGGTGCCTCACTCCATTGAGGCGCCTGAGTACATAAAACCCCTTCCATATGTTCCTGCAACCAGAGTTATTTCCAAAGACATACAAAGCATACAATTGATAATATTAGAACATTATTTACATCCTGAGCTGTCTTGGTTCTGACTTTGGATCTCCCAAATGGAACCCTAGGTCAAACCGACGCCTAATGTTCCCTCCTACTGGGAACGCGTCCTCAGCTACTCCTCTTTGGAGAATTTACCTTTTTGCCAATTGGATCCTCCAGTTGGACTTTTGCCCAGCATCACTCACTAGGTCTTCGTGCTCAATCCGCGATCAGGTCTTCGTGCCCAGCTTCACTCACTAGGTCTTCGGTGCCCAGTCCTCGACCAGGTGTTAGTGCACAACTTCACTCACCAGGTCTTCGTGCCCAACCTTACGTCAGGACTTAGTTGTCTTGCCCGCGGCCAGGACTTAGTGCCCAATTCATAGAACCAGGACTTAGTTCCTAGTGTACCTAGGACTTTCCTGCACACTTAATAAGTTTGTTAGATCACAACCAAATCTTAACTTCTGAACCCTTTGCCATTATCAAAACATAGGTTCGACTTTGGTGCTTCCGGCACCAACAGGCTTTCGCCCCTCGGATGCGCACACAAGCCACGGCTTGCCTCCATGCCATCCTTCGCGTATGCCCTTGAAGTCTACTTCCCCGACTTTCCCTTGGAGTCCTCTTCCTTCAGCTCTCGTCCCCCGGATTCATACTTCATGTGTGATTCACCAAGTCCTGCATGACTCAAACACACATATCAAATCAACATGACAACCTAATTTAATCATATTGACCCATACACATCAAAATCATGATCCATTTGATCATACTTAGTCTATTGGCCTAACAGAATAGTCGTTCACCCACTTCAATCGCGATTCTTCCAACACTTTGTTAGTGCGCAACGGAATATAAATAAACTAAACTAACAAAAAGGAAATCAAACCGCTAACACCAAATCTTTAACATGGTTTGGAGATAAAGCTCCTACTCCACGACAGTCCATAAGATGGACAATCCTGATCCGTCGGTGGATGAGTCTCCGGAAGACCTTAGGCTAGCTCGTGTAACTCCTTGTGGGTCGACAAACCTCGCCACAACCCACAACACACACCTGAGCACTTAGACTACTAATTGGCCTTTAACCAAAGCCAATTTCATTAACCCTAGCCAGCCAAACCGAGCTCCCTTAAATAGAGCCCGTGGCTGAACTAGCTGTTATCAGTCGACTGGTGCCAACACCAATCAACTGGTCCACCTAAACTCAAATGTTATAGCCCAACATTCAAATTCTAGCAGACATCAGTCGACTACACAAAGGATTAGTCGACTGATCTTTCTGTGCCCAACACTGGTCGACTACTCCAAGCAGCAGTCGACTACCCAAACCCTAAACCTTGGGTTTCAACCCCGAGTATAGTCACTCAGCACTTGTCCTTGCCTAAACAACCTAGACCTAACCTTCTAGCCTTCCAGCCTCCTCCATTAGTCTTGCGTCCCTCGGATGCCTCTCCATCCTTCACGCCTTGTCTTCTGGAGCTTTCTTTGACCTCGGTCCTTGTTGTCAGGTCTTCCTTTGCCAAGATGCCACTTGGACTTTTCTCCTTCGTACTTGTATCCTGCATTCTCACAATGTAACATCAAATACAACAATAATCCTAACTTAAACATTTGCCTAAACATCAAAACCCAAGGTACTTAGATTGCTCCAACAAACCTCTACCTCTAGTTTTGTCACTTGTTGGCGCAAGGCTTTGATTTCCTACTCGAGGGACATGCGACGACCTAAGAGGAGATAGTCGAAATTGGCCTGACACAACAAATAGTAAGGGTCAGAAAATAAAGTAACAATTACAAGAACAAACAAGAATTTTACCTTGAGGAGCGACTCATATAAGCTGGAGATTATCCCAGCCGAATCCATCCCTTAAAGCGAATCGAGGTGCTCTATGGCCTCCCTCTCATGGCCTCCCGGCTCCTTGGGGAAGGCACGCCAGAAGTGTCTTTGGAGCAATGGAGAAGGAGGGACTGGAGACTTGGCGCTTCGAATAGCACAATGGAGGAGCCTTGAACACCTTCGACAGTGTTGGAGGAGGCTTCCCCAGAAGGATGGCTCTCCGGCAAGGGTTCCTTCAGCTCCACGGGTCGTGGTCCTAATGAGGCTACTTTCTCAACCGCTTGGACCTTCCAGCGCAGATGTGCACTCGTAAATTGGGGCTCTTCCGATCTCGCCCGCTTGCCTCTAGGATTGTCGTGGGAGCCAGGTGATGATGCGACCCAACCTGGGGCTTTGCTGCACGAGATGGCCCCCTTCCGTGGTGCTTAGAAAGGGGGATTGTATCCTCCCTATTGAGGCAATCGGCCCTTAAATGATTGGAAGATCATGGTTTTGATGTGTGTGGGTGAATATGTTTAAGGTTAGAGTGTTATGTTGTATTTGATATGTGTGATTGAGTTTGCAAGACTTAGAGAATCACACATGGTGGACATATCCGAGGGACGAGAGCCGAGGGAGGAGAGCCCTAAGGGCAAGCCGGGAAGTGGACTTCAAGGGCATACGTGAAGGGTGGCATGGAGGCAAGCCAAGGGAAGGCTTGCGTGCGCATCCGAGGGTCGATAGCCAGAGGAAGAGGACTTCAAGGGGCGAGCCAAGGGAGCAGACCTGAAGGCACATGCGAAGGAGAAGGTCTGGAGTGGCTGGAGCTGAACTATGAGGCAGGGCTGTCGACTGGCCTTGGGGCAATCGACTGCCAAAACCCACAAAAAGTTTGCGGCCTTGGACCAGTCGACTGGCATTTAGGCAGTCGATTGGTATACCCCGAAAACTAGCCGTTGGCTAGCAATTAATGTTAGTCCAGTCGACTGCCCTTGGGGCAGTCGATTGGTGCGGGGTTGGACAAACTGCGAGTCTGTCCTGTTCACCTATAAAAGGAGCACATTTTTTCACGTGCACGGTACGGTTCCGTACAGTGTCGAAGTGTTGCTCGTCTGAAGAGCGTTTTTCCTTTCCTCTCTTGTATTCTACTGTAATCTGAAAAGAGGAAGATCGATTGTAAAGGTTTCTCCACCTCAAGGAGAGTTTTCGATAGTGGAAAGTGGTGCTCGCGACGTGGATCCTTGGACTAGTCACCCATCCGGGTGGATACCAAGTAAACGATAAGTGTTAGCATTGTAATTATTTTTATTTGCATATTATTTCCGCTGCGCTAATAGATTTGTAGAGATCAACGACGAAAGAGTGCTATTCACCCCCCCTCTAGCATGCCTAGACGATCCTTCAGTTGGTATCAGAGCCGGTGCGTTTCGGAAGAACTAACCCTCAAGCGGAGCATTTTTAATGGCGTTACAAGAGGGATACTCCACCGCACGACCACCTTTCTTCGACGGGAACAACTTCACTTACTGGAAAGGTAGGATGCAATACTATCTCATGAATGACATTGAAAACTGGATAAGTGTTGCAGATGGCTTCGAGGCACCCGTCGATGAAAGAGGAGAACCGACACCGATGAGATCTTGGTCAAAGGAGGTGATGAAAAGGGTGCAATCCAATGCCAAGGCCACCACCACACTGCAGTGCGGGCTCTCGAAGGAGCAACTGAACAAGGTGGGGTCGTTCAAGAGCGCCAAGGAATTGTGGGACAAACTGGTGGAATTGAACGAGGGGTCAAACGAGTCCAGAAGAGCCAAGAAGGACTTGCTAGTGGCCCAACTACAATCTCTTTCCATGAAGAGCAACGAGACCGTCAGCCAGCTACATGGAAGGGTAAAGAAAGTGATTAATGAGGTCTATGTCATTGGAGAGAAGATCGAGAGCCGGGACATCGTCAGGTACGTTCTACAAGCATTCCCAAGGACCACCTTGTAGGCATCCATGGTTAATGCTTACAAGGTATCAAGGGACTTATCTTTAGTCAAATTAGACGATTTGTTTTGTGAATTTGAACTGCACGAGCAAGCTAACATTTCGGCCAAAGAGAAAGGTATTGCTTTTGTTGTAGAAAAGGAGAAGAAGAGGAGGAAGGAGAAGAAGAAGGTGGTCTACTTATCTTCATCAGACTCAGAGGAGTCAAGCGCCTCTATGGATAGTGACCAAGAGGCCTTCATGGTAAGAAAATTTCGTAGAGCTTTTAAAAGTTTATCTAACAAATCCTATGCTAGGAAAGGGGCCAAAGGTAATGGTAAGGCCAAGGACATTATATGCTACAACTGCTACCAAGAGGGACATATGAAGAACGAGTGCCCTCAGTTGAAGAAAAGAGAGGACAAGAAGGAGGAGAAGAGAAAGAGTGACAAGAAGAAATCAAAGGGGAAGGAGAAGGGTGCCACCAACTTAAAGGCGACATGGGATGATCTATCACCCTCAGAGGAAGAAGAAGAGCAAGTCTCCCACTTTGCTCTTATGGCACAAGATCACTCAGACTCATCGGATGATGAACGAAGCTCAAGTAGTGAAGATGAGAGCTCCACCACTTCATCATCAGAGCCAGAAGCTTCGGTAAGTGAGGTATACCACTTACCCTCCTCTACTTTAGTGAAAATAATTTCTAGCAGTAATATGGACTTAGCTAAGGCTAAAAGTAAAGTTAAGGACCTAAAGGAAGAAATTGTCATGCTTAGAGTAGAAGCTACTAAACTTAAAGAATTGCATGCTAGCTCTACCTCTTCATATGCTTTACATGTTGAAACTGAAAATAGGGAATTAAGGAAACAGGTAGATGACCTCACAAAGGCCCTTAGGAAATTCCAAGTAGGATCCAGTAACCTAGATATGATCATCAACAGTCAAAGGACTGTGAACAACAAGGCTGGCTTAGGATATAGGCCTAAGACAAAGGAGGTAGCCTTTGTCTCACTTACCGGTAGGATTGGTGCATCTAGGAGACTAGGGGCTAGGGGAAACATAAAGAAGGCATGAGTACCTAAGATATTTCTAAATGATGCTTATGGATCAAAGATATGGGTATCAAAAGAGTATGTTTTCTATGTTGTTTAGGTAAAGGTGAAGGAGGCCTCATCTATATGGATAGTAGATAGTGGATGCTCAAGAAACATGACCGGGGATGTGAGCAAATTCACCACTATTAGCTACCTAAGAGAAGGGACGGTCTCCTTTGGGAATAGTGGAAAGTTGAAAATCATTTATAGGGGCACAATTGAGGTATCTTCCACCATTTCTATACACAAGGTACTTCTAATCAAAGATATGAAGTTCAATTTATTAAGTGTAAGTCAATTATGTGATGCCGGTCTTAGAGTTGAATTTCATGCTAGGAAATGTATAATAAAGCATAATGAATCAAATTCTACCATTTTAGAAGGGTTTAGAGAAGTGAACCTATATTATCTTGATCTTACTTATGCTACTAACAATGTTGCTAAGTGTTTCATGTCCAAAGAAGAGGAAGGATGGTTGTGGCACCGGAGACTTGGGCATGCCAACATGAGGAGCATTACAAGAGTGGTCAAGAAAGAACTGGTGAAAGGGCTACCAATGATCAAGTACGAGAAGACCAAATTGTGTGATGCATGCCAAGAAGGTAAACAATCAAAAGCATCACACAAATGTAAAACACTAACTACTACTTCATTACCTTTAGAACTTTTGCATATAGACTTATTTGATTGCCATAGCACTCCCTCACTTGTAGGGAGTAAATATTGTTTAGTCATAGTAGATGATTTTTCTAGGTTTACATGGGTTTATTTCTTGAAACATAAGGATGATACCCTAGAGATTTTTATAGGATTTAGTAAAAGGGTAGAAAACGAAAAACAAATCAAAATAAACCGAATTAGGAGTGACCACGGTGGGGAGTTCCAAAACGCGAGTTTCACACAATTTTGTGTTGAAAATGGGTACAAGCATGAATTTTCATGCCCAAGGACTCCTCAACAAAATGGGGTAGTTGAGAGGAGAAATCGAGCCCTACAAGAAGCTGCTAGGACTATGCTTAATGCATACTCCCTTCCTAGCTACTTTTGGGCCGAAGCGGTTGACACCGATTGCTATATTCAAAACTGGGTTTTGGTACATAGGTTCCTAGGAAAAACACATTTTGAACTATGGAATGGAAGGGTACCTCAAGTTCACTATTTTAGGGTCTTTGGATGTAAAGTCTACATCTTAAATACCAAAGATGACCTAAGGAAATTTGAGTCAAAAGCCGATGAAGGAATTCTAGTAGGGTACTCATTGACCAGTAGAGGTTATAGAGTTTACAACAAGAGGACAAAAGTGATTGAAGAGTTCTCAAATGTTAAATTTGATGAAACAACTAGTACCTACCCTAGAAAAGCCTCAATTGATAATGATATAGAAGATGTCCAACCCCTTGCCCAAAGAATTCAAGACCTACATTTGGAGGGCAATGATCAAGGGAGAGTAAGAGGTACCCTAGCAGATGAAGAAGGAGTAAATGAACCCACAACCTCTAGACCCTTGAGACATCACCATGATCACCCTATTGACCAAATAGTGGGTGATGTCACTCAAGGAGTAAGGACTAGGTCCTATTTTAGGGATCAAACTAGTCAAATAGCTTTAATCTCTCAATTGGAACTCAAGTCCATTGATGAAGCATTGGGAGATGTTGATTAGGTCTTAGCCATGCAAGAAGAGCTAAATCAATTTGAGAGGAGTAAAGTTTGGGAGTTAGTTCCTAGGCCCAATGATTGCACTATTGTAACCACTAGATGGGTCTTTAGGAACAAACTAGATGGCCAAGGTAAAATCACTAGGAACAAGGCTAGATTGGTAGCTAGGGGGTTTAACCAAGTTGAGGGACTAGATTATGATGAGACTTATGCCCCCGTAGCTAGGTTAGAATCAATTAGAATTCTACTAGCCTATGCCGCTCACATGGGTTTCACACTTCATCAAATGGATGTGAAGTCGGCATTCCTTAATGGAATCATTAAGGAAGAGGTCTATGTAGAACAATACCCCGGGTTTGAGGACCCTAACTATCCAAGACACGTGTTCAAATTAAGAAAAGCCTTATATGGGTTGAAATAAGTTCCCCGGGCTTGGTATGAAAGGTTTTCTTCATTTTTAGTGTCTAAGGGGTTTAGGAGAGGAACAATTGACCCTACTTTGTTCCTAAAATCTAAGGATAAGGACATATTTGTTGCCCAAGTCTATATAGACGATATCATTTTTGGGTCAACAAATAATGACTTCCTACAAGAATTCATCAAGTGTATGGAAGATGAATTTGAGATGAGTCTTGTAGGAGAGTTAACCTTCTTTTTAGGCCTTCAAGTTAAGCAAACAAATGAAGGGACACATGTCTTTCAAACAAAATATGCTAAGGAGATGTTAAAGAAATTTGGTTTAGAAAATGCTAAGGTAGCATTTACACCCATAGGAACCAATGTTAAAATGGATAGTGACCTTGAAGGGAAAATGGTAGACTCTAAGCAATATAGAAGCATGATTGGTAGCCTCCTATACCTAACCGCTAGTAGACCCGATATACTTTTGCGGTAGGTATGTGTGCAAGGTACCAATCTTGTGCCAAATAGTCCCATTTAGTTGTAGTCAAGAGGATCTTAAGGTATATAAAAGGTACCCTCAATGTCAGACTTTGGTATCCTAGAACCCCTAGTGTTGATCTAATTGGATATACTGACTCAGACTATGCGGGTTGTAAGCTAGATAGGAATAGTACAAGTGGAGGTTGTCAATTCCTTGGGTCTTCCTTAGTTAGTTGGAGTAGTAGGAAACAACCATGCGTTGCCCTATCAACAACGGAGGCAGAATATGTGGTAATGGGTGGGTGTGTTTCCCAACTCCTTTGGATCATGCACACCTTAGAGGATTATGAGCTACATTACACCAAGGTCAAAGTCTTGTGTGATAATGTAAGTACAATCAACTTAACTAAAAATCCGGTTCACTATTCTAGGACAAAACACATTGAAGTGAAACATCACTTCATTAGAGACCATGTGGCAAGGGGAGACATAGAACTACACTATGTTGAATCAAAGTCGAACCTAGCCGACATCTTTACCAAGCCTCTTCCTGAATCGGAGTTTACATCCTTAAGAAGAGGCCTTGGAATGTGTTTTGTGGAAGTATAGGATGAACTTGGAGCTATTAGCTTTGAAAAAGGGTGCTTGATCCATTAGAGTGATACATTTGGTTCACTTGTGCTTGTGGCACATTGTTGAACCATTAAAAGTATCAAAATATCAAAACTAGACCAACTATGGGGAAGGCAAGTGTTTAATCAATGGATACTTTGCATAAAGATCATAGTTGGACATTTTAAACCTTTGAAAATCATTCTATGGCTTATATACTTTGTCATGCTTTTAAAAGTCATAGGATTGCAAAATTGGATTCAAAGTTTGATACAAAATGTAGTGGTTTTCAAGGTTTTTGGATTTTTATCAAAAGTCATGCATGTTTAAAATTTTATATTGACTAATATTTTTCCCTGATAGAATATATCATTTCAAACATGTATGCAAAATTTTACCATTTTTGGAATTTTCTGAATTTTCTGGGAGTTTTTAAATTTCGGCACAAAAGCTGAAAATTGTTTCTGATGGCGTATCAGTCGACTGCCCCATGGGCAGTCGACTGGCACGTATATTTTCAGTTACTGTGAGAAATTTCAGAAATCCAACTTTCTCACATTTGATGTCATAGGGTTTGGTTGCTTGAGGCAATCATTTTGATGGTGTCAAAGGGGGAGAATGGGTGGTTTAAGTTAGAATTTTGACTTAAAATGCATGGTTTTAGGTATTTTGTCTAACTTAGACCTTGAAAGGATAAAAATGGGGAGAAGACATGAATTAAGGGGAGGTACCTCTTAGGTACTGATATGTCTTACATTTTTAAGTCTATTGAGTGTTAAGTGGAACTTAACCTAGATTATGATCTAAATTGAAAATGAGGAGAAGACATAGGTTAAGGGGGAGGGTACCTCTTAGGGTTACTATGTCTTATTTTTTTCAATTGCTATCTTTTGCTATTGTTTTTATGGTTGTTATTTATCTCTAACTTAAACATATTGCCACACATCAAAAAGGGGGAGATTGTTGAGGCAATCGGCCATTAAATGATTGGAAGATCATGGTTTTGATGTGTGTGGGTGAATATGTTTAAGGTTAGAGTGTTATGTTGTATTTGATGTGTGTGATTGAGTTTGTAGGACTTGGAGAATCACACATGGTGGGCATATCCGAGGGACGAGAACCGAGGGAGGAGAGCCCCAAGGGGCAAGCCGGGAAGTGGACTTCAAGGGCACACGTGAAGGGTGGCATGGAGGCAAGCCAAGGGAAGGCTTGCGTGCGCATCCGAGGGACGATAGCCAGAGGAAGAGGACTTCAAGGGGCGAGCCAAGGGAGACAGACCTGAAGGCACACGCGAAGGAGAAGGTCCGGAGTGGCTGGAGCTGAGCTGTGAGGCAGGGCAGTCGACTGGCCTTGGGGCAGTCGACTGCCAAAACCCACAGAAAGTTTGCGGCCTCGGACCAGTCGACTGGCATTTGGGCAGTCGACTGGTATACCCCGAAATCTAGCCGTTGGCTAGCAATTAATGCTAGACCAGTCGACTGCTCTTGGGGCAGTCGACTGGTGCGGGGCTGGACAGACTACGAGTATGTCCTGTTCACCTATAAAAGGAGCACCTTTTTGCACGTGCACGGTATGGTTCCGTACAGTGTCGAAGTGCTGCTCGTCTGAAGAGTGTTTTTCCTTTCCTCTCTTGTATTCTACTATAATCTGAAAAGAGGAAGATCGATTGTAAAGGTTTCTCCACCTCAAGGAGAGTTTTTGATAGTGGAAAGTGGTGCTCGCGGCGTGGATCCTTGGACTAGTCACCCATCCGGGTGGATACCAAGTAAATGATAAGTGTTAGCATTGTAATTGTTTTTATTTGCATATTATTTCCGCTGCGCTAACAGATTTATAGAGATCAATGACGAAATAGTGCTATTCACCCCCCTCTAGCATGCCTAGATGATCCTTCACTCCCTTTCTTCTAGGACTACGGGAGACACCTGGGTTGAGCGGGTTCTCATCTTCCGGGGGCAGGGGGAACCGACCGCTTCAGAAGGGAGATCAGTGGCTTGCTCTCCTCGTCTTCCTCATCGGGCAGGATAAGTCATCTTCGTTCGGAGAGAAAGTAGTCTACTTTCTCTGTCGACTCTGTCACCGACGGAAGAACCTGAGCTGTAGGTTCCTCATAACCACCTCCCGTCCCAATGGGAATAGGAGAGGGATCAACTCCCTGAGCAGCAGACAGCTTCGAGGTAGTCGGCCCCTGGTCCTGCAACTGCTCGGAGCCCCCAGCAGGCTCGACCACTGGGGCAATAGGAGCTGGAGGAGGGGCGAGGGTCTGCTCATCTGCCAGCTCCCATTTAAGGAGCTAGCTCATAGCCCAGGAGAGAATGATGTTCCCTCCAACACACCAATAATGGAACATCAGTTAGAATAGATAAGTGTTTAATGAAATAGTGAACTTACTGAGACTATAGCTAAGACTGGTGACTTTGGAGCTAATCCCAGTCCGATAATGAGTTCTTCACATTGAACCAGGTTGGGGACGTGGAACTCCATTCCAGCCAAAATACTCCTGGCTCGTTGATACCCCTAGTGATGCTGGAAGTCGTCCAGATCCGAAGGAAAAGGTAAGTCTTCTCGCCAGCGAGTCGGGCAGAAGGGACGCTCGGAAAGTTGAATGAAAAAGAAGCGCTCCTTTCACCCCTTATGGGAGGAAGGGAGGCTTCCAATGAATTTATAGCCGGGGCGAGCGATAAATCTAAAGGCCTCTCTAGAGGCCAGGCTAGGAAGGAAGAAGAAGTGGAAGGAGAGAGGAGCAAGGGTATGCTGAATAGTTTAAAGAGGATAAATGCCCTGCCCATCTGAGCGATGGCATTGGGAACCATTTGGTGTAATGGGATATCAAAATACTCAGGGTGCATTTGGTTGGGGGTTATCCTTGATAACCTTGGTTATCTAACTAAGGTTATCATCAAAAATCTTGTTTAGTTTACATAATCAACAATTCCCAAGTAATTATCGATGCCCGACACGTTAGAAAAAGGTGTTAGGATCTTACCGTGAAGCTAGAGGGGGGTGAATAGCTTTTTCTCGATTCGTTCTTCCTACAATGTTAGCGTGCGCAAGCGGAAACAATAATAACAAAATCAAACAAACGCTAACACGTCACCTTTACGTGGTTCGGAGATGAAGCTCCTACTCCACGGTTGTCCGTAAGGTGGACGATCCCAATCCGTCGGTGGATGACTCCCTAGAAGATCTCCGGCTAGCTCATGTAGCTCCTTGTGGGTGGAGAAACCTCGCCACAACCCGGACAACACTTCTGAGCACAAAGACTACTAATGAGCTCTAACCAAGCTCATTTCATCAAGAAACTCTCAGCCAAAATGAAGCTCTATTAAATAGAGCCTAAAGTTGAACTAGCCGCTGCCAGTCGACTGCCCCCAGGGCAGTCGACTGATCCCACCGCAACAGCTAGCCAACGGCTAACCCAACGGCTAGATTTTTGACCTGATCAGTCAACTGGTCCTAGACCAGTCGACTGATCTTTCTGTGAGTTTGAGTTCCCCACTGGTAGTCGACTGATCCATTCCCAGTCGACTGCCCAGCTTATATATTCACTCTCCCTCACTCCAAAGACCCTCCTTCATGTATGCCTTCAAGTCCACTCCCTTGGCTCGTCCCTCAGATGCGCACGCAAGCCCTCAGCTTGCCTCCATGTCATCCTTCACGTATACCCTTTGAAGTCCACTTCCCCCGGCTTGCCCTTGGAGTCCTCTTCCCTCGACTCTCGTCCCTCGGATGCGTACTCCATGTGTGACTCACTAAGTCCTACAAACTCAATCACACATATTAAACCATAAAGGTAAACCTAACTTAAACCCTTTGCCCAAACATCAAAACACATGGTCACTCCGGACCATTGATTGCCCCAACAATCTCCCCCTTTTTGATATTTGACAATACGTTTAAGTTAGGAAAAACAAATAGCAAATATGCATGGATCCTATCATAAGGCATCCCCACACCTAACCTCCCCATGAGTTTAGGATTTTTACCAAAACCGGGCTTTTTAAAATCATTCCCAGGCTCCCCCTACATTGGACATACAAAGGCTTTTTAAGAACCTCTCCAAGGTTCCCCTTACGCCATAAAATGAGCAATAATGTGTTGAGGACCGGTAGAGCTAGAGGGGGGATGAATAGCTCTCTTTAGTTAATTTTTCTTCTTCACAGCAGAAACTAGAAGCTAAACACCTCCAAATCCAATGCTAACACTTTATTTTACTTGGTCTCCACCTCCTGAGGTGACTAATCCAAGGGTCCACACCAGCGATCATAGATTTCACTATGAAACCTCCTTCTCGGAACAACACCGAATGTGGAGAAACTCTTTTACAACACCCTTAAAAGCTTTCACAAAAGAACAACACAATGAAGAAGAAGAGAAAGAAGTATTACACACTAGGCTTGCTTCTCCTTTCTTTGATTTCTTGAAGATGGTGTTGAAAACATGAGCTTGAGCAGAGAACTTAGAGCACCAAAACCCTAGCAGAGTTTGCAATGGAACAGTAGTCGTGTTTGTGCCTTATCGCCCGCTTATAACGGTCTTCTCTACTTCTCTGTGACGTCACGAATCGACTGGTGAAACCCCCAATCGATTACCAAGTAGCCGTTGAACAGTACGGATGTCGGATGAATGGCTGGGATTACACCATTTTGAACTTGAATCGATTGGCAGATCGATTAGTATCTTTAATCGATTGAGTAATCGATTCAAGACCCTTCTGTTTAAATGAAGGATGTATCTCAATCGATTAATGAATCGATTAAGAGGTTCCCTAATCGATTGACTAATCGATTAGGGAGCTTCTAAATTGATTGGTTGATCGATTACGGAGTGTTCTGTTTGCACACAGAATTGCTCCTAATTGATTCACCAATCGATTACAGGGCTTCTGAATCAATTGACTGATCGATTACGGAGCGTTCTGTTTACGCATAGAATATCTCCTAATCGATTCACCAATCAATTAAAGAGCATTCTGTTTGTGCACAGAATCGCCCTGAATCGATTCACCAATCGATTAAAGAGCTCCTAATCGATTGACTGATCGATTCGGGAGCATTCTGTTTTCGCACAGAATCACCCTGAATCGATTCACTAATCGATTGATCTCCTTCTAATTGATTGCCTGATCGATTGATACGCTCAAATTTAGGATTCTCAATCCTAAATATTTTGCGTTATTCTCAATCGATCCAATTACCTTGTGCCAGCGAAACCTTTCGTTTCATGGACTTCATGATTGGAGCCTCCTCAACTCCGGGTCTTCATGCCAAGAATCCGGTCCCCGACCATTCCTTGGACTTCTTACATTACTGCACACTAAACCTCAATGTTAGATCCAATATATTAGCTTAAATTTAAACAACTGTCAATCATCGAAACTTCTTATTTAAGGCATGATTGCATCTACAATCTCCCCCTTTTTGATGTTTGACAATCTATTTAAGTTTAAGCTAACTATCAACATAATATCAACGATATCAATACAATAAGCATATAATGAAGTCATTTCAAACATAATCTTGAATATAAACTTAGATATCTGCAAGTCTCCCCCTTTGCCAAATATCAAAAATGATGAAGAAATATACAAGAGCTCCCCTTCAATGTAAGCAACATGCAAAATATAAAATCGCACAAGCAAGTAATTCGGACACAAAACTTAAGCACACACAAATAAAGCATAAGATGTGAATTTATCATATAACCATCAACGTTGACATTATCCATATACGAAATATATGACAGCAAGCCACCAAAAAAAAACAAACCAACTATGAAAGGAATACACAAGTCAGGGCTGAAAGAAGTGTTGGTGACGAGATGGCTAGAGAGGGGGTGAATATAGCCAATCACTTTTACTTTGAAGAGTTAGCAAGTTTCTGCACTTGAGGTTGTTAGTAGCACAGCGGAAGTATGGAAAACAGAATGTGCAGAAACTAAAACAGAAAACTAACTAGCAAGATTAGCAAGACCGCTAACAAGGAGATTTTACAAGGTTCGGGGATAACTTGCCCCTACTCCTTGGCGTGCCCTTAAGGTGGGTGATCCCTTGATCGTCGGCAGATCAAGCCCCGGTTAACACCGGATAATTCAGCAACCTCCTTCTCGGTGGAGAAACCTCTCCACAGTGTGTTTCAAACAAGGATATAGATTAAGCACAAAGAAACAACATGAAGGATCTTACTCAAACACTTAGCAAGGACAAAAACACAGCAAGCTTCACTGAGCTCCACCCAGTGGCGATCTCACGCAAGAACCCTTCTTCATGTCTTCCCACTGTCGGACTCCAAGCTTCTTGTTCTCTCCTCCAAGCGCTCAAGTAATGGATGATTGCTTCTCAATTGCTTGCTCAAAAGTGAAGAAGACTTCAAGAACACAGCAAGCACGTTGTGGAGAACTCAAGGCACGACAAGAACAAGTTTTTCCAACTCCTGCTTCCACGAAGCCAACTTCCACCCTTTTCATTCTCCACACAGCTCCAGGTGACAACATCCCTGCTGCTCCCAGCTACTCATCTGCCAACGCCAGCTTCCACTGAGCTATCTCTGGACTCACTGAGCTTCCTTCAGCTAAGCTCCAATCTCAGCTCCAGTCTGCAGGCCGTTGCAACCTGGGATGGGAAAATAGACAAACCTGCTCCAAGGAAAACCTCCATTGACCTCTCCTTGAGTGTTTGAATCCTCCCCTGTCACCTGCAACTTAATCAGACTGTTAGAGCAGCAAATCACGCAGTAAATCAAATATCAGAGACAAACAGCAGCGAATCGGATATGGTCAGACGCGATTAGAGCGTCTGACAGTGCATTTTGAATTAAAGTGATCGGTCACCCGACCGATCAGAGAGCCTCCTGATCGGTCACCAGACCGATCAGGCTGGTTCCAGACCGATCAGGCTTCGTCCTGATCGATCCCCAACGCTCAATCAGAAATCGTGATTTCTTTGAGATTCTCCTGGACCGATCACCAGACCGATCCCAGGTCGTGGATCGTTCACCGGACCGATCCACCCTTATATTGGGTGATTTCTAAGTTTCGCAGGCCAATCCTTCTGATCGGTCAACTGACCGATCAGGGTGTCACCTGATCGGTCAGCAGTCCGATCAGGTCATCACCAGACCGATCAGGAACCGTCCTGATCGATCTTAGTGAGAAGCCTGCGAAGCTGGATCGTTCACCAGAACGATCTGCACAGTGATCCTGATCGGTCATCAGACCGATCAGGAGTAGATCAGCAAGGGAACTCAACCTCACTGCTCGCTCCCTGATCCGTCACCAGACCGATCAGGAGTCAATCAGTGGGTGAAACGCATACTCCCTGATCGGTCACCCGATCGATCAGGAGCAGCACAGTAGGTTCCCAACCTTACTGTGTGCTCCCTGATCGGTCACCCGACCGATCAGTCATCGCTGGATCGGTCACCAGACCGATCCATGAAGGAGCAGCGTGCCAGAATCCCTGATCGATCACCTGACTGATCCAGGGACTCAAACTCAGCCCTCCAAGCTAAGTTTCCATCCACCTTAGCCCTCCAAGCTAAGGGTTTTCAATCTAACTCTCCAAGTTGGGAATTTGCACCTAACCCTCCAAGTTAGGACTTTTCACCTAGCCCTGCAAGCTAGGACTTTTCACCTAGCCCTGCAAGCTAGGACTTTTCACCTAGCCCTCCAAGCTAGGACTTTTCACCCAACCCTTCCGAGTTAGAACTTCATCCAACCTAGCCCTCCAAGCTAGGCACCTAACCCTCCAAGCCAGGACTTTTTCACCTAATTCTCCAGGATGGGAATTTGCACCTAACCCTCCAAGTTAGGACTTTTCACCTAGCCCTCCAAGCTAGGACTTTTCACCCAACCCTTCCGAATTAGGACTTTTCCAACACCTAGCCCTCCAAGCTAGGATTTTTCACACCTAACCCTCCAGGTTAGAGTTTCTCCAAATCATGCCTAATCCTCGATCATAATCATCACGACATCAACCTAAACTAAAATCGTTGTCAACACCAAAACAACAATCAGGGCCAGACTGCATCAACAATCTCCCCCTTTTTGTTGTTTGACAACCCGATTTTAAGTTTAGGGATTCTCAATCAATTTTCCAAATTTAGAATCATAGGGGAATCCAGATCCTCCCCCTACAACATGATCATTCTAAACTTAACCAATCCACACTCTCCCCCTTTGTCGAACACCGAAAAGAGGCAAGAGGGACTGTTAAGATTACAACAAACTCCCCCTCAACCCTAGAGGTATCTCAACTCAACAAAGATGTGATAGATTGATGGATAACCATACGAACACATGTGAAAAAGATATAGCAAGACATAGCAACTACATGCATCATATGAGTATGAAGTATAAACTCACAAAACATGCCATAATATTCATAAGTATCAAGTAGACATGGCATTAACTTGAAGTTGTGCCACTGGAATTTGAAAGCAAGACCAGGACTCTGAAACCGAGTAAGTTGAGGTGGTGGATGCCCTTGAGAAGATGTAGATGACGAAGAAGTTTTCCCTCTTGAACTGCCCTCTAAAACCTCCTTTCCCTTAGAAGGCTTTCTAAAGGGTTGAATTAGTCATACACATGATTCAAAGTATTTGATAAGATCGATCATACAAAACAAGAATTGATCATATAAGATGATACCCAATCAAAAGATAGATAGATTCAATCATAGACATAAGGTGAAAAAGTAAGGTCACGGTAGGCAAAACATGATCACGGTACACCAGCAAGAACAAGAACAAAAACCATGGTTAGCTTCATATCCATATAATCCATGAAGAGATTTGTAGAAAAACTGAAATCAAAGCTTACTTAGGCGCCATGGGTGAGCTTGCGCAAGGGAGGAAGAAGCTAGTTCCTCAAGGTTGAGAGAGAAAGAGGCATGCGCAATAGAAACTCTCGGATGCAGAGAGCTTGGAACAAGTGGGGAGCTCGCAGGGAACAAGAAGACACACCAGTAGGGATCTCCGCAAGAATTCGCACGCACGAAGTGGGAGAGACGCAGGAGAGTGTTCTCGCTTAAGCAAGGTCGCGCAGATGAGGAGTTTCGGCGCTAGGGTTCGGCGCTGAAAAGGGTTTTGCGAAATTAATCGGTTGGTGGATCGGTCCACCAACCAGAATTTAATGCGTTTGAACAGATCACCGTTCGATCTGATCGCGTCCAGACCGATCAGGCTACAGCCTGATCGGACTGGCATGGGCCTGATCGGTCGGATGACCGATCAAACGCGCTCCTGATCGGTCGGGTGACCGATCAGGATACGAACAGTAGGGTCCGGAGAACAACCTTTGAGCTCCCTGATCGGTCTGTGGACCGATCCCCACAGGGTGCCAGATCGGTCCGGAGACCGATCCAGGCTGGCTCAGAATCCTTGGTCAAAAGGTTCGGAGAGTCACTGCTGCCTCTCTGATCGGTCTGTGGACCGATCACCACAGAAAGGGGCCAGATCGGTCTAGGGACCGGTCAGCCCTATGCCTGATCGGTCCGGTGACCGATCAGGGTTCCTGATACGAACTGAAATGTTCAGTTTCAGAATTTCTGAATTTTTCAAACGATATTTGATGGACTTTGTCGAACTTGGACATGATCTCATGACTAAAATTGATCCCTGAACAAGAATCAAAAGTCCTTATAGGTTCAACAAACACTTTGACCCATCTAAATGGAGTCAAACTCAATCAACAATCAATCAAGCAAATTCAACCAAGTTTTGATTCCAAATCCAAGTTTCCAATCAAGTTGCCTTGATTGGAATGTCCAAGTATGATCATAGAGCCAAATACACATATGCTATGCATTGGTTTTCC
The DNA here is from genome assembly GCA_024364735.1 of Boesenbergia rotunda. Lineage (NCBI taxonomy): Eukaryota > Viridiplantae > Streptophyta > Magnoliopsida > Zingiberales > Zingiberaceae > Boesenbergia > Boesenbergia rotunda. The sequence continues at coordinate 295,648 of JAGFNQ010007518.1, forward strand.
TCATACTTGGTCACCACCGTGATTATTATCTCGTCAACTTAATTTCTCAGGTGATGCAATGACATTTTGAGAAATTGAGTTGATCCTAACATCTCACCCCATATCTAGCAAACAAAAACGTTTTGTTAAACCTTATAGTTTGTGTGAGATGTTCCCAAAGTTACCCAATTGTTCCCAACAATTTTGAAATAATCATGAAGGGTTTTGAATGCAATTTGAAAATCATGAAGCGCGACACATTCCCAATTCCCGTCTTAGGAAACTAAATTCATTTTCGGGAAGTGGTTTAGTGAAAATGTCAGCTAGGTTTGACATTGACTCTACATGAGAGAGTATGATGTTCCCCCTAGCTACATGATCCCTAATGAAGTGGTGTCTTACTTCAATATGTTTTGTCCTAGAATGATGGACCGGATTCTTGGTTAAGTTAATTGTGCTAATGTTATCACATAACACTTGCACACCCTTGTAACTCAATCCATAGTCCTCTAAGGTGTGAATCATCCACAACAATTGTGATACACTCTCTCCCATGGCGATATATTCTGCCTCGGTAGTGGAAAGAGCAACACAATGTTGCTTCCGACTCGACCAACTTACTAAGGACGAACCTAAGAATTGGCAGCCCCTACTAGTGCTTTTCCGGTCCAACTTACATCCAGCGTAGTCGGAATCCGTATAGCCCATCAAATCAAAAGATTCGGTACGGGGATACCAAAGACCTACACCAATTGTGCCCTTGAGATATCTCAAAATTCGCTTAACAGCAATTAGGTGAGATTCCTTGGCACAAACTTGATACCTAGCGCACATACCTACAGCAAATAGTATATCTGGTCGGCTGGCTGTGAGGTATAGCAAACTACCTATCATGCTTCGATATTGAGTTAAATCAACGAGTTTACCACTCTCATCATTGTCTAATCTTGTGTTTGTAGCCATGGGAGTGGTTACCTCTTTCGAATCACTCATATTGAATTTTCGAAGCATTTCTTGTGTATACTTTGATTGGTGCACATGGATACCATCGCGAGTTTGCTTGATTTCAAGTCCAAGGAAGAAAGTCAACTCTCCCACTAGACTCATTTCAAACTCATTCTCCATGTGTCCAATAAATTCACTTAAATAGCCCTTATTGTTTGAGCCACAAATTATGTCATCGACATATACTTGGGCTACAAATATATTGTCACCATATCTTCGTAGAAATAGTGTAGGGTCTATTTGACCTCTAACGAAGCTCTTTTCAATCAGGAATGTCGACAACCGCTCATACCAAGCCCGGGGTGCTTGTTTAAGGCCATAGAGTGCCTTTTTGAGCTTGAACATGTGGTTTGGATATTCGATACTCTCAAACCCTGGAGGTTGTTCGACATAGACCTCTTCCCTAATCAAACCATTTAGGAAGGCCGATTTGACATCCATTTGAAATAATTTGAAGCCACGATGTGCTGCAAATGCAAGCATCAATCGGATGGACTCTAATCGTGCCACGGGAGCATAAGTCTCATCATAATCAAGGCCTTCAACTTGACTGTAGCCCTTGGCTACCAAGCGTGCCTTGTTTCTAATGATTTCTCCCTTGTAGTTCAATTTGTTCTTGAAGACCCATTTGGTTCCAATAATGGTGGTCCTCTTAGGTCTAGGGACTAAATCCCAAACTTGACTCCTTTCAAATTGACCTAGTTCATCTTGCATCGCGATAATCCAATCGGGATCATTTAATGCTTCATCAATTTTTCTAGGTTCAATTTCGGAAATTAGAGCAACTTCATTAGCCTCATTCCGGAAGAATGATCTAGTCCTAACCCCTTTATGGATGTCTCCAACAATTTGGTCTTGGGGATGACTAGAGGCTAATCTAGTTTGCCTTGGTGTTGGTGGTGCTTCTTGAACGGGTTCACTAGACACAAGTTCAGCCTCAGGATCCGGCTGATCAATGGGTTGTCTAGGCTCACCGTCATCAGACTCATCACCATCAACAACACTTGGAGTTTCTTTCAAACTTAGTCTCCTAAGTTCAAGTTGAACTCCTTCTACATTTTCTGATTGGTCAATTGATTTCGGAATTTCTTCAAAAACCACATCAGAAGACTCTTCAACTAATCTAGTTTTCTTGTTGTAGACTCGGTAGGCTTTACTAACGAGGGAGTACCCGACTAGTATCCCTTCATCAGCCTTTGCCGTGAACTTTCCAAGGTGATCCTTGGTGTTTAGGATGAACACCTTACAACCAAACACCCTAAGATGTTTAACCGTAGGTGGTTTCCCAAACCAAAGTTCATGGGGAGTCTTTCCTAAAAACCTATGGATGAGAACTCGATTTTGCACATAGCAAGCTGTATTTACAGCTTCAGCCCATAAGTAACTCGGGAGTGAGTACTCATTAAGCATGATTCGTGTAGCCTCTTGAAGAACACGGTTCTTCCTCTCAACAACACCATTTTGTTGTGGTGTTCTAGGAGTAGAGAACTCATGTCTATAACCCTTATCTTGACAAAATTCTAAAAACCTTTGATTTTGGAATTCACCTCCATGATCACTTCTAATTGTCTTAATTGTTAATGATTTCTCATTTTCAACTCTTCTACAAAAAGAAATGAAAATATCTAAGGTTTGGTCCTTATATTTTAAAAAGTAAGTCCATGTGTATCTAGTAAAATCATCAATGATAACAAAGCAATATCTACTTCCATTCAATGATATGATGGTACTACAATCAAATAGATCCATGTGAAGTAAATTTAATGCATTGGAAGTACTTACAGTGCTTTTACCTTTATGTGCATATTTTGTTTGCTTACCCATTTGACATGCATCACATAATTTGTCTTTTTCATACTTGATGCTTGGTAAACCACGGACTAGTCCCTTGGTGGCCAACTTCCGGATGTTCTTCATGTTAACATGTGCTAGCCTCCGGTGCCAAAGAGTGGACTCTTCTTCTTTTGACATGAAACACTTAGCAACAGCATTAGTAGCACTTTTAAATGAAACTTGATAAATATTGTCTACTCTTGCTCCTACTAGTACCGTGACCAAGGTGTCATTTTGTCTAACTAGACATTGACTTGGTTGGAAGTCAATTGTGTAACCCGTGTCACACAACTGACTCACACTTAGGAGATTAAATTTCATCCCCTTGACTAGAAGGACATTTGAAATTCTAAGACATTCGGATATTTGAATGTCTCCTATTCCTATGACCTTAAGACTACCATTGTTACCAAATGATACATTACCTCTACTCTTCTTGTGAAGTGTGGTAAACAATGATCTATCCCCGGTCATGTGTTTGGAGCATCCACTATCAACGAACCAAGTTGATAGATGCTCCCCCTCAATCATAACCTACACAATTCGAAAAATAGAAGTCTTAGGTACCCAAACCTTGGGACCTAAAGCATCAACTAAACATGACTTAGGCACCCATGCCTTGACAACTTTCTTTTGAGTCTTGGGTGTCCTAGATTGTCTCATGTCAGTCCTAGACATGAGAGACACAAATGAGGGTTCTTTAGGACGGTAACCAATACCGGCCCTATTGTAAACCGCTCTTTGGGCATTTAGGATCATATCTAGGGTCTTAGAGCTATTTGAGAATTTCCCAAGAATATTCTTGAGCTTCTCAACTTCACTCTTCAACGATTGGTTTTCCTCTACTAACAAGTTATCATGCAAATCACTGATTTCCTCAACCTTAGAGGACTTCAAGCATACAATCTCATGTTTCAATGATTTAATTTCATCTTCTAGTAATTCAACATGCAAATCATCAATGTTATCATCTCTAGATACCTTCAATTGATCAATTTCTAATCGCAATGCTTTAACTTTATTTTTGGATTTCTTAAGCATACTAGTTAAACATGCAATTGCTCTATAACATTTTTCAAGCTCGGGAGAAGTTACCTCTTCATCATCCGAAGATGATGAAGCCGCATTTGAGGAGCTTGAAGATTCATCACTGCTCTCCTCTCCAAGAGCCATGAGTGCTACATGCCTTGTGCTCTTCTCCACCTTCTCCTCATCAGATGAGCTAGAAGATGACTCATCCCAAGTGGCCTTCAAGGCCTTCTTCTTCTTCTTGGATTTTTCCTCTTTTCTTTTGGATTTCTCCTCCTTCTTCTTGAGTTTCGGACATTCATTCTTGAAATGCCCTTTCCTACCACACTCAAAGCAAGAGGCATTAGTCTTGTCAAGTTTGGATTCACTAGTGTTACCTCTATTCTTGAACCGTCGATCCCTCCTCATCATCCTTCACACGAAGTTCGCCATTTCGGATGAAGAGGAGCCACTGCCATCTTCTTCGGAATCGGACTCGGATTCGGAAGAGGATGAAGATGAAGAGACTTCCTTATCCTTCTTCTTCTCCTTCTTCTTCTTGTTGGTTCGATCCCCTGCAACTAAGGCAATCCCCTTCTCCTTGGGGCCTTTGTTAGCCATTTCATGCAATTCCATCTCACAAAATAAATCATCTAACTTTACAATAGATAAATCCTTGGATACTTTGTAGGCATCCACCATGGATGACCACAAAGCATTCCTTGGAAATGCTTTCAAGACATACCTCACAAGGTCGCGGTTCTCGACCTTTTCATCAATTGAATGAAGTCCATTGAGGACTTCCTTGAACCGGCTATGGAGCTCACTTACCAACTCATTCTCCTTCATGGAGAGATTTTGGAGTTGATTGAGGAACAAGTCCCTCTTGGCAATTCTAGAGTCTCGGGTGCCCTCGTGAAGCTCGATGAGTTTGTTCCACAAGTCCTTCGCACTTGTGAAAGGACCAACCTTGATGAGTTGGTCTTTGTTCATTCCACATTATAGAGTGACAACCGCCTTCGCGTCGGCTTCACTCTTCCGAGTTTGTTCCGCAGTCCACCGTGAAGACTCGAGTTCTTTGCCTTCGTCATCCTTAGGAGGAATGAATCCCTCATTCACCGCGAACCAAGTGTGGATATCCATCTTCAAATAGTATTTCATCTTTGATCTCCAATATTGAAAGTCGACGCCATCAAAAAATGGAGGTCGGGTGGTGGAGAAGCCTTCTCTCAACGCCATCTTGTTGAAAACTCTCGGATGTTAAGCTGTGTACAGAGCCCCAAGCTCTGATACCACTTGTTGGTGACGAGATGGCTAGAGAGGAGGGGGTGAATATAGCCAATCACTTTTACTTTGAAGAGTTAGCAAGTTTTTGCACTTGAGGTTGTTAGTAGCACAGCGGAAGTATGGAAAACAGAATGTGCAGAAACTAAAACAGAAAACTAACTAGCAAGATTAGCACGACCGCTAACAAGGAGATTTTACAAGGTTCGGGGATAACTTGCCCCTACTCCTTGGCATGCCCTTAAGGTGGGCGATCCCTTGATCGTCGGCAGATCAAGCCCCGGTTAACACCGGATAATTCAGCAACCTCCTTCTCGGTGGAGAAACCTCTCCACAGTGTGTTTCAAACAAGGATATAGATTAAGGACAAAGAAACAACATGAAGGATCTTACTCAAACACTTAGCAAGGACAAAAACATAGCAAGCTTCCCTGAGCTCCACCCAGTGGCGATCTCACGCAAGAACCCTTCTTCGTGTCTTCCCACTGTCGGACTCCAAGCTTCTTGTTCTCTCCTCCAAGCGCTCAAGTAATGGATGATTGCTTCTCAATTGCTTGCTCAAAAGTGAAGAAGACTTCAAGAACACAGCAAGCACGTTGTGGAGAACTCAAGGCACGACAAGAACAAGTTTTTCCAACTCCTGCTTCCACGAAGCCAACTTCCACCCTTTTCATTCTCCACACAGCTCCAGGTGACAACATCCCTGCTGCTCCCAGCTACTCATCTGCCAACGCCAGCTTCCACTGAGCTATCTCTGGACTCACTGAGCTTCCTTCAGCTAAGCTCCAATCTCAGCTCCAGTCTGCAACTCGGCCGTTGCAACCTGGGATGGGAAAATAGACAAACCTGCTCCAAGGAAAGCCTCCATTGACCTCTCCTTGAGTGTTTGAATCCTCCCCTGTCACCTGCAACTTAATCAGACTGTTAGAGCAGCAAATCACGCAGTAAATCAAATATCAGAGACAAACAGCAGCGAATCGGATATGGTCAGACGCGATTAGAGCGTCTGACAGTGCATTTTGAATTAAAGTGATCGGTCACCCGACCGATCAGAGAGCCTCCTGATCGGTCACCAGACCGATCAGGCTGGTTCCAGACCGATCAGGCTTCGTCCTGATCGATCCCCAACGCTCAATCAGAAATCGCGATTTCTTTGAGATTCTCCTGGACCGATCACCAGACCGATCCCAGGTCGTGGATCGTTCACCGGACCGATCCACCCTTATATTGGGCGATTTCTGAGTTTCGCAGGCCAAGCCTTCTGATCGGTCAACTGACCAATCAGGGTGTCACCTGATCGGTCAGCAGTCCGATCAGGTCATCACCAGACCGATCAGGAACCGTCCTGATCGATCTTAGTGAGAAGCCTGCGAAGCTGGATCGTTCACCAGAACGATCTGCACAGTGATCCTGATCGGTCATCAGAACGATCAGGAGTAGATCAGCAAGGGAACTCAACCTCACTGCTCGCTCCCTGATCCGTCACCAGACCGATCAGGAGTCAGTCAGTGGGTGAAACGCATACTCCCTGATCGGTCACCCGATCGATCAGGAGCAGCACAGTAGGTTCCCAACCTTACTGTGTGCTCCCTGATCGGTCACCCGACCGATCAGTCATCGCTGGATCGGTCACCAGACCGATCCACGAAGGAGCAGCGTGCCAGAATCCCTGATCGATCACCTGACCGATCCAGGGACTCAAACTCAGCCCTCCAAGCTAAGTTTCCATCCACCTTAGCCCTCCAAGCTAAGGGTTTTCAATCTAACTCTCCAAGTTGGGAATTTGCACCTAACCCTCCAAGTTAGGACTTTTCACCTAGCCTCCAAGCTAGGACTTTTCACCTAGCCCTCCAAGCTAGGACTTTTCACCCAACCCTTCCGAGTTAGAACTTCATCCAACCTAGCCCTCCAAGCTAGGCACCTGACCCTCCAAGCCAGGACTTTTTCACCTAATTCTCCAGGATGGGAATTTGCACCTAACCCTCCAAGTTAGGACTTTTCACCTAGCCCTCCAAGCTAGGACTTTTCACCCAACCCTTCCGAATTAGGACTTTTCCAACACCTATCCCTCCAAGCTAGGATTTTTCACACCTAACCCTCCAGGTTAGAGTTTCTCCAAATCATGCCTAATCCTCGATCATAATCATCACGACATCAACCTAAACTAAAATCGTTGTCAACACCAAAATAACAATCAGGGCCAGACTGCATCAACAAGAAGAACTCCACTAGGTCAGAGGCAGGATCAGCAGCCGAGGTCCCCACAACATTGGGAAGATCAGAACCCCCCGAAGTGGTGCCAGTCACCGAAGGTGGAGCATCAGAAGGCGGCTGAGGAGGAGGCTGGTCGCTCATCTAGGAGCGTAGCATATCGCGCATCTCCTGCTGGAGGCGCTCAATGGCTGACAGACGTGTCTGCACCTCCAAGTGACGAAGGTCACCCTCTAACTGCAGCTCCTCAAAACGGGTGTCCATGGTCTCCTCAAAAGCAAGGACCCTAGCCCGAAGGTCCTCCTCCTTATCATCCTCAGGGGCAGTTGCAGCAGCCCCGGGTCGTACTCGCGGCGCCTCCCCGACCTGGCGCCCATCAATCCATCGAATAGATCCAAACTCACCCATCATTCTCGACTTGGAGAAGGAACGCGCCGAAATTCTGGAATACTTGGCCGTCATAGGTTCCACCTTCCCCCAAGAGATGTCGATACACATGGAGGACAGCCACTCTGTGATGATATTGTTGGTGCCGGAAGCACCATATCAAACCTTGTTTTGATATTGGCAAAGGATTCAAAGTTAATTACTATTTGTGATCTAATAAAGTTACTCAAGTGTGCAGGAAAGTCCTAGTTAATCTAGGCAAGAAGTCTTGGCAAAGGGCTGGGCACCGAAGACCTGACCGGAAGTTGGGCAAGAAGTCCTTCTCGCGGACTGGGCACGAAGACCTGATCGGAGGATTGGGCAAAAGTCCAACCGGAGGAGCCGGTTGGCAAAGAGGTAAATTCTCCCGAGAGGATTAGGTGAGCACGCGCTCCCCATAGGAGGGAACATTAGGTGTCGGTTCGACCTAGGGTTCCATTTGGGAGACCCAAAGTCAGAACCAAGACAGCTTAGGCTATAAATAATGTCTAACATACTTGCTTCTTGTGTTTTTGAACTAACCTTGGTTGCAGGGAACGAAAGAACGGTGTTTTTGCAGCTTAGGCGCCTCAATGGAGTGAGGTGCCTCACTGGGCTAGGCGCCCATATGGATACGGGCGCCCCAGTTCAAGGTAAAAACAAAACCATCGAAACAAACTGCCACGAAGCCTCTGGACCAAGTCAGCTCAGGTGCCTGTGTTAACACAGGCGCCCCATCAGCTCAGGCGCCTCATTGAAGGGGATAAGCGCTGATCGAGTCTGCGGATTGGAGTTCTCACAGGAGAGGCCACGTGTCAGGCGCCCCCATCAATACAGGCGCCCCTATGGCTGCTATAAATAGGGGTTCACCCCTAAGGCTTCAGACAATCTCGCTTCCATCGCTCTCCACACTTTCGTTCAAGCGCTTCGCTCTGACAAGCTCCAACCTCGTGATTCCAGCGCCGACGATGACCCGCTACTCCGGACTTTGATCCACCTCGGGCGTCGGTAACATTTAAATTACGAAAAGTGTTGTACTTTGAATTTCAATTCTATATCTGTGCTCGAACTTGTAAAAGATTTTTATGAATATAGAATTGCCCAACATAAACGGTTAAGAACCGTGGGCCTTGGAGTAGGAGCCGACCTTGACTCCGAACCAAGTAAAAATAACTGGTGTTAGTGATTGTTTTCTTGTTTTCCGCTGTGTAATTGCTCTACTTTTCGAAAAATTTTAAGATCAATATTCACCCCCCCCCCTCTATCGATTTTTTCTGATCCAACAGATATGACCGAAGGGCATGTGGACAGTACCATGCACAGGCTGAGTGAAATGGACGATGGAATGAAAGATGTTAAGGGGAATATTAACATCAAGACCTTCTTGAAGAGCATAGGTCAAGAAGAATTGAGAAGGTCTGATAGTCGCCAGGGCACGAGACACAATTGGCAAAAGGCAGTTAATTACGACTTTATAAAGAGCATAATCTGTAGCTGAGAGCTCAAGAGCAGAAAAAATTGTAATATTGGCACGAGGGCCATCCAGACGAGGACGATGGAAGAAATGCTAATACATAGTGTCAATCGAGACATTTTCAAAAGGGGAAGGTAAAAGTTCAGGAAGTGTGGGAAAGAAGATAAAATCATTAGTAGAAGGGTGACAGTCAAGGAACTCCTGAAGAACCTCATAATTGAAATCGAGATTCTGTTTGGCCACTCTAGTCTTATAAGTGACTCCATCTGAGATATGGAGATTGTTGTAAAATTCCGAGACCAAACCTATATTGACCCCTCTTTCACAATACACGATCGACTATAGCTTATATTGTTCAATGATCCGAAACACATTAAAACTGTGATCATGAAAATATTGACGATCAAGAGATCGAGGGGCTATGAGTTTAAACACATTATGACCAAATGTCTATTGATAAGCGACATTCAGAAAACGGGCATCCATAGGGGGTTGAGGGCGAGAAGACCCTGCACCCGTCTCATCTACCCTCTGTTTCTTCCTATGATGAACAACCAAATGCAAACCAAGAGATGAATGTGATGTGAAGTCACACAGTGAGGCAATCGTGAGTTTAGGGTTAGGGTAAGTGAGGGACAAGGTGAAGTGATGAATGCATGCAGAAGATGGAAGACAACGCAAACAGATGAACACAAGAAACAGCAAAAACAACTTGATTAGCCAAAATCCCAAGACAAATAGGTAAGGAAATGGAAGAAAAAGATAAGGTTAGGGTTTACTTTGGCGCCATCCGGTGAAGAAGAGGCTGGAATAGAGGGAAGTAGCCACCGCACCTATGAGTGCTGCTTGATGCCAGAGTGTCACGGCAGAGCGTCGAGAGAAGAGAAGGCACGCTGAGGGAGGAAAGGGACGGCTAGGGTTTGAGAGTGAGAGCACGCGGGAGAGAGGTTTTGGGAGATTTGGGACGGCGGAAGCTTTTAGGGCATGAGACAAGTGACAGTACGGGTTAGGTGAATCACTTTAATGCCCATAATCAATTGTGCAATCGATTACGGCCTTGTTGAATTAATCCATTGATTGATCACAGGAGTGTGTAATCGATCGGCTGATCGATTATGGAAGTGCGTAATCAATTATCCAATCGATTATGACCGGTCTTAATCGATCAAATGATCAATTAAGAAGCATTCTGTGCCTACGAGGGAAAGTTCTCGAATCGATTAGGGAATCGATTCAAAGAGGTTCCGTGGACGAATGGAGACCCACCAATCGATTGATAACTGTAAGCAATCGGTTGGAATAACTGATAAATGTCGAGATTTGTTCTCAATCGTGGCAACCTTCAATTTCTAAGAGTTTAGACAAGATCAAGGGATTGGATATTTGTTTCTGTCCTTGAAATGTCCAATCATTATCTTTGGACTAAGTACACATTAATGGAGTAATAGTCTTCCCCATGATTGGTCAAGTTAATGATTTATGGTGAATTTTCATCTTCTTGCTCAAAGTAATACATCATAGCAAGCATTATGAGCAAGAGGATGAACCCTAATATCTCACTCCCATCTAAAAAGGCACAAGCAAGGAAAGACCTATGTTCTTATGAGATGCATATTAAGGCAAATGAGTTGAGTATCTTGAAGTGATCATGGAGGATTATCCAATATGACACATTCCTAATTCTCTTCGCAAGTAACTAAATTCAGATTCCGGAAGAGGTTTGGTGAAAAGATCCGCAAGATTTGATTTTGACTCAACATATTTAAGAACAATATCACCACTAGATACATGATCTCTAATAAAATGATGTTTAATTTCAATATGCTTGGTTCTTGAATGATGAACCGGATTTTTGGTCAAGTTTATGGTACTCACATTGTCACAAAAAACTTGCACATTTTTATAGATGAGTTTATAATATTCTAAGGTATGAGTCATCCATAATAATTGTGACACACATTCACCCATAGCTATATATTCGGCTTCGGTTGTGGAGAGTGCTACACAATATTATTTTCTACTTGACCAACTCACCAAGGAAGATCCCAAAAATTGGCACCCACCACTAGTGTTTTTCCGATCCAATTTACATCCGGTGTAATCCGAATCGGAGTATCCTACAAGATCAAAGGTTTCGGTTCTAGGGTACCACAAACCCACACTTTGAGTCCCTTTAAGATAGCGAAGAATCCGTTTGATTGCACATAGATGTGATTCCTTGGCACAAGCTTGATACCTTGTACACATACCCACGGCAAATAATATGTCGAGTCTACTAGCTGTGAGATAGAGGAGACTACCTATAGCACTACGATACATTTTGGGATCAACTTCTTTACCTTCAATATCATTGTCTAACTTAGTGTTAGTTGTCATATGGGTAGATATTTCTTTTGCACTTTCCATCCCAAATTTCTTAATGATTTCTTTCACATATTTGGATTGATGTATATATATGTCATCTTTCGTTTGTTTAATTTGTAAACCTAAGAAAAATGTTAATTCACCAACTAAGCTCATTTCAAATTCACTTTCTATGTGATTTATGAACTCATTTAGATAGTCTTTATTTGTGGACCCACAAATAATGTCTTCTACATAGACTTGGGCCACAAAAATATCTTCCCCACTAGTCTTTAAAAATAATGTAGGATCAATTTTTCCTCTATGAAAACCTTTTGACACTATGAATGTAGACAACCGTTCATACCAAGCACGAGGTGCTTGTTTTAGTCCATACAATGCCTTCTTAAGCTTGTATACATGGTTTGGAAATTCTAAATCTTCAAATCCGGAGGTTGCTCAATATAGACTTCTTCTTTGATAAAACCATTTAAAAATGCTGATTTTACATCCATTTGATACAACTTAAATTCTTTATGAGCGGCAAATGTCAACATCATCCTAATAGACTCTAACCGAGCTACCGGTGCATAAGTTTCATCATAGTCCAATCCTTCGACTTGATTAAAGCCTCTAGCGACCAATCTAGCTTTATTTCTCACAACCATTCCTTTATCGTCAAGTTTGTTCCTAAAAATCCATTTTGTATCAATAATTGATTTTCCTTTGGTTCTAGGAACTAACTCCCAAACTTGACTTCTCTCAAATTGAGATAATTCATGTTGCATTGCCAAAATCCAATCGGGATCAAGCAACACATCATCTACGGCTTTTGGCTCAATTTGTGAAATTAAAGCTACTTGACTCCCTTCATTTCGAAAATAAGATCGAGTTCGTACCCCATGTGTAATGTCACCCACCACTTTCTCCAAGGGATGGTTTGCACTTGTCCTAGTGGGTCTTGGTTCTTGAGTTGTAGTGATTGCATTTTCAAGTCGTAACTCAACAATACCTTTCGTTTCACTTTCTTCTTTCTCGAGATTATTTTCCTTCTCTAATGTCAATTTCTCCAATTTAAATTGTACTTCCTCCTCTATTACTTTATTTGAACTTGAGCTTGGATTTTCTTCAAAAACCACATTTAGAGACTTTTCAACTATTTTGGATCTCTTATTGTAAACTCTATAGGCTTTGCTATGAGTGGAATACCCTACAAGAATACCTTCATCCGCCTTGGCGAAAAATTTTCCTAAGTGATCTTTGGTGTTTAAAATATATACTTTACATCCAAACACTCTAAGATGTTTTATTATAGGAAGTTTACCAAACCACAACTCATGAGGTGTTTTGTTCAAAAACTTATGTATTAAAGTCCTATTTTGCACATAGCATGTCGTATTAATTGTTTCGGCCCATAGATAACTATGAAGTGAGTATTCATTTAACATACTCCTAGCAGTCTCTTATAAGACTCTATTCTTTCTCTCAACAACCCCATTTTGTTATGGTGTCCTAGGGGTAGAGAATTCATGCTTATATACATTTTGTGAGCAAAAATTTTCAAATCTTTCATTTTCAAATTCGCCTCCATATCACTTCTTAATCTATTGATTTTCAGACTTTTCTCGTTTTCTACTCTTCTACAAAAAGCAATCAATGTTTCTAAGGTACGATCTTTATGCTTCAAGAAAAACACCCAAGTGTATCTAGTGAAGTCATCTATTACGACTAAACAATATCTACTATCATTCAAAGAAACATGTTTACTACTATCAAACAAATCCATATGCAATAGTTCCAATGTTGTAGACGTACTTAAATTCATTTTACCTTTGTGGTAGCCTTGGTTTGCTTACCCATTTGACATGCATCACATAGTTTGTCCTTTGAAACTTCAATTTTGGCAATCCTTGCACCAACTCATTCTTTGATAGTCTTTTGATGTGTCTCATGTTGGTGTGAGCAAGTCTCCGATGCCAAAGCCAAGTCTCTTCCTCTTTAGACATGAAACACTTAGCAAACACATTAGTAGCACCAAATAACTCAACTTGGTAAATGTTTTCCTTTCTATGACCAATAAGCATGATAGTGTTTAGTTCACTATGCTTAATTAGACATTGAGATGAGTCAAACTCAACTCTATATCCCGAGTCACATAGTTGACTAACACTTAGTAGATTGAAAGTCATGCTTTTCACTAATAGAACATTCCTAATTATAAATTGTTCAGAAATTCTAATATCTCATATTCCAATAACCTTCAATTCACCACTATTGCCAAAGGAAACGGTACCTTTATTTTTATTTTTGAGTGATGAAAATTTTGATGAGTCTCCCGTCATGTGCCTAGAGCATCCACTATCAATAAACCATGTTGTTAGATGCTCCCCCTCGACGCATGCCTGTTCAAATGTGATGAACTAAATGTTTTGGTACCCAAATGTTGGGTCCAATAACATCTATAACATATTGCTTGGGTACCCAAGCTTGAGCAGTTTTAACTTTTGAAACATGATTTCTACTAACAAGAGACATGAAGTTAACTTCCTTATCCTTTGATTTATACCCTAATCCTGTCTTGTTATAAACTGCCTGTTGACTTCCTAATATCATGTCCAAATATTTAGAGCTTGAGGTAAATTTTTCCAAAACACTTCTAAGACCCTCTACTTGCAATTTCAATGATGCATTTTCCTTTTTAAGTTTATCACCTTTAGAATTTGCAACTTCATGATGTGTACATGCTTCACATGGCATAATATCATTTTCGAGTAATTTCATCTTATTTTGTAGTTCTTTAACTTTAACTCTTGATCTAGATAAAGCATTTGTCAAGCATGCAATAGTAGCATAGAGTTTATTTAATTTAGGAGAAGTTACCTCATCCTCACTAGACGATGACTCGCTTGAAGACTCAACTTCATCTTCACGGTTTTCCTCACCTTCACTACTCTCAATAGCATTTAAGGCCATGAGAGCAACATGTCTTGAAGTCTTTCTCCCAATTTCTTCATCTGATGAGCTAGATGAAGAGTCATCCCAAGTAGCTTTCAATGCCTTCTTTTTCTTTGTCTTATCATCCTTTCTTTTTAGCCAGGGCAATCGGCTTTGATGTGGCCCTTTTTACTGCACTCAAAACAAATTGAATCAGTCTTTGTTTTTTATCGAGCTTGAAACTTACCCTTTTTCTTGTCATCAAGGAACATTTTCTTGACATCCTTCTTGTTGAACTTCCTAGATCGTCTCATCATCTTCCGGACAAAGTTTGTCATCTCACTTGATGATAGCTCCTCATCGCTATCACTATCGCTATCTTGCTCAGATTCGGATGAGGAGGATTCTTCCTTCTTCTTCTCTTTATTTTTCTTTTTGCTTCTTTCACCTGCAACCAAAGCTATACCTTTCTCCTTATGACTTATATTAGCTTGTTCATGCAGTTCTAGTTCACAAAATAGTTCATCTAACTTAACAATTGACAAATCCATTAAAACCTTATAAGCATCAACCGTTGATGACCATAAGGAGTTTCTTGGGAAGGATTTTAGTGCATACCTGATGAGGTCCCGATTTTCCACACTTTCTCCAACCGATTGAAGACCATTCAAAAGCTCCTTGAATCTTCCGTGTAACTAACTTACCGTTTCTCCTTCCTTCATTACAAAGTTTTGCAGTTAATTTATAAGAAGGCCCCTTTTGGCAATTCTTGAATCTTTTGTGCCTTCATTTAGCTCAATGAGCTTATCCCACAACTCTTTAGCACTCTTGAATGGACCGACCTTGTTTAGTTGTTCTGAGCTCAATCCACATTGAAGAGTTACAGTGGCTTTAGCATTTGCTTGCGCCTTCATCTTTTCCTCAAACGTCCATTTCGATGATTCCAGAATTTTCCCATCTTGTGTTGGTGTAACAAAACCCTCAGTAACAGAAAACTAATTGTCAATTTCAGTCATAAGATAATTCTCCATGCGACTCTTCCAATTCGTGAAGTTGTTCACTTCATAGTAGGGTGGTCGTGTAGTGTTGTGACCCTCTTTCAAAGACATCCTCGCAGCTCAACCGCTTGCTTCTTTGGGTGTGAGTCCTCCGAAGCAACCTTGCTCTGATACCACTTGTTGAGGATCGGTAGAGCTAGAGGGGGGTGAATAGCTCTCTTCAGTTAATTTTTCTTCTTCACAGTAGAAACTAGAAGCCAAATACCTCCAAATCCAATGCTAACACTTTGGTTTACTTGGTCTCCACCTCCTTGAGGTGACTAATCCAAGGGTCCACACCAGCGATCACATATTTCACTATGAAACCTCCTTCTCGGAACAACACCGAAGGTGGAGAAACTCTTTTACAACACCCTTGAAAGCTTTCACAAAAGAACAACACAAAGAAGAAGAAGAGAAAGAAGTATTACACACTAGGCTTGCTTCTCCTTCCTTTGGTTGCTTGAAGATAGTGTTGAAAACTTGAGCTTGAGCAGAGTACTTAGAGCACCAAAACCCTAGCAGAGTTTGCAATGGAATCAATTGGTGAAAATGGTCTTCTCTGCTTATAATGGTCGTGTTTGTGCCTTGTCGCCCGCTTATAATGGTCTTCTCTGCTTCTTTGTGACATCACGAATCGATTGGTGAAAACCCCAATCGATTACCAAGTAGTCGTTGAATAGTACGGATGTTGGATGAACGACTAGGATTACGCCATTTTGAACTTGAATCGATTGGCAGATCGATTCACCAATTGATTACAGGGCTTCTGAATCAATTGACTGATCTATTACGGAGCATTTTGTTTGCGCACATAATAGCTCCTAATCGATTCACCAATCGATTAAAAAGCATTCTATTTGCGCACAGAATCGCCCTGAATCGATTCACCAATCGATTAAAGAGCTCCTAATCGATTGACTGATCGATTAGGGAGCATTTTGTTTTCGCACAGAATCATCTTGAATCGATTCATTAATCGATTGATCTCCTTCTAATCGATTGCCTGATTGATTGATACGCTCAAATTTAGGATTCTCAATACTAAATATTTTGTGTTATTCTCAATCGATCCAATTACCTTATGCCAGCGAAACCTCTCGTTTCTTGGACTTCATGCCTGGAGCCTCCTCAACTCCGGGTCTTCATGCCAAGAGTTCCGTCCCCGACCATCCCTTGGACTTCTTGCCTGGAGCTTCCTCAACTCCGGGTCTTCATGCCAAGAATCCGATCCCCGACCATTCCTTGGACTTCTTGCAGTACTACACACTAAACCTCAATGTTAGATCCAATGTATTAGCTTAAACTTTAAACGGCTGTCAATCATCCAAACTTCTTATTTAGGACATGATTGCATCTGTTAGTGATATGAGAAAAGTGTCCTAAGGCAATCGCCTTATGATTGTAATCATTTATTTTAATAAATGAATATTCACTATTTGAGTATACATGTTTATGTATTTGATTGAGATCTTAAACTCATTTACTGAATGTCCGCAATACAATTCACAGCATGAGAGAATTTGTGATGAATTCACAACTAGTGATTATCTCTACATGTGCAATTGTGAAGTATTGAAATTGTCCCTAGTCGATGAATTGATAAATACGGACACTATCAATTCTGTTGAGACTAGCATGGGTTATTCTCTAATCAGCTGATTCTCACTGGCTGGTGACATTGGGATGTCCGGAGATAAACATGAATGCTAGTTAAGGGAACTAGTTCATTGGAGTGACTAGCTGTAAAACTTCATATGGTAGTCTACATATAGACATGTCAGTGAAGTTCTTACTGCAGCTTAAGTGCGATGTTCCTTTGACTTGCGGTGTTCAAGTCATCTTGGTCATGGAGACTTATACTTTGACATCTTAAGCAAGCATCTCCAAGGAGGTGTGGACCCAGGATGATTGGGTATAAGCCGAAGTGCCCGAAGATGTTTGAACAGCATACAAAGGATTCACCACTCCTTGCGAGGAGATGTATACCCAAGGCCTATCGTCGGATTGTTACTCAAAGCCTCTGGCCAGAGCATGACATGTTCAGAGTATGAATCTCTTAGATACATGAGAGTAATTAGAATCCGTAGGACGAGAAAACGTTACATAGGCTAGGTGTGACGTAGTCAGCCTAGTGGGGACTGACACACATAGACCATGTCCTGAACCAAGTGGGTATAAGATGGTGAAGGGAATAGGGCACGATTCATTATAGCTGCTGAAGGGTTTCAAAATTGTTTCTGAGGTCAACCGTTGATCTTTCGATTAATTGGGGATCATGATGTACTACTAGGTGTCACTCATGATCGTTCTATAATTGATTAATTATAGATGACCAACATAAATCGAAAGCCTATTTAGTCACACGCACTACGAGTAATCCGAGGAATTTAAAACGAGTTGAAAATTAGATTTTCCAATCAAGAGAGATTAGGTTTGGTTGAGACAAACGATAAGTCGAATCTGAATTTTTCAGAGACTCATCAGAAGCGTAAAATGGCTAAGTCTTTTGAAGACTTAATAGATGAATTAAATGAGTTTAATTCATTGGGGCGTGGCCTGGATAGGCCGGCCACCCTCTTTGCTTGGCCGGCCACAACAAAGGGAGGGAACCAAATTATTTGGTTCAATTTATAAAATAAATCAAGTGTGGTTTGTTTTATAAAATTATGGATGATATAAATTTTTATATAAACCAAGGTTTGGTTTATTTTTTCATGGAAATTAAAATGAACCATGGGTTGGTTTATTTTATTTTATAAAATCAATCATGGATTGATTTACCATGATAAAGAAATTTATATAATGAAATTTATATAAAATTTATTTTTCATGGAAATTAAAATGAACCATGAATTTGTTTATTTTATTTTATAAAATCAATCATGGATTGATTTACCATGATAAAGAAATTTATATAAAGAAATTTATTTGATAAATTTCTTATGAAAATTTATTCCATAAGAAAAGGAGACTTGGTTGATTTTTATCATGAATTAAAATATGATTTTAACCATGATATAAAATCAAGACTTGGCATGATGGAATAAGTCATAGAAAATTTATATGATAAATTTCTTATGAAAATTTATTCCATAAGAAAAGGAGACTTGGCGGTTGAGAGGCCACTATATAAAGGACCCAAGGCAAGGCTTGGAATTCATTCGAAATAATCAAAGTATTCTTGCTTGGGCTCTCTCCCTCTCCTCCCTTCTTCCTCTTGGCCGGCCACAAGCCTCTACTCCCTTCTTCTTGCCATGAGCACAAGGAGAAGCACCGAGGCGACGAAGTTCTTCCGTTGGGACGATCTTCCTCTCCGGCCATCATCACCTTGGGATTGGGCGCAAGTCATCTTCCTCCTTCTCGCCGGAATTGTGATTCCGGCCAACCTTGGTGGTGAGTTTTTCCGATGTGATTACTTCTCTCTTGGTTTTTTGTCGCGTTCTCGGAGAATCTAGTAGTTCTCGAGAACACGAAACTCGTGGCTTTGCGAAGTCATCCCGAAGATACTCGACGTGGACGCGAATAGAGGCGGAGCTTCCGAGGGACGCTTACGGTTGGATCTCGTCCCTTCCTTCGAGTTACGCGAGGTAATACGTAAATTAGTTTACATTTCTGCAAAATTTTAAATATATGATCATGTCTACACAAGATAAGGTTGCATGCTTAGATGTGTGGTTAAATAATTTGAGAAATTATTTATGCTAAACCTTCCGCTGCACGTAATTAATTTTAAAATTACGAACCTGCATCCATGTCTACATGCACCCGGTCCCAACAGCATCTACATAATGCTCCCCCTTAACCTAATCTCTCCCTTGACCTAGGATTTCTTTCAAAGGCGTATTTGGTTTCCCACTTAAACCCAACACCTCTCTCCTTTTACCACACATCAAAAAGACTCCAACAATTTCCCTCTTATTGGATCCTTTAACCTCTAATGATCATAAACATTGTGTACTAACCCCTCACAAGATTACACACTTATTTTACATCATTTTGACACCTTTTGTCTGCTGAAAAACCATTTCAGCCTTGACCAGTCAACTGCTCCATCTCCCAATCGACTGATACTCTGAAAAACCCAATTTCAGCATTTCTGACCCAAATTCAGAAATACACTAGAAATTCTACAAATCTCTAAAAATTCTCAAATTATGTGGAGAGGTTTGTGGTACCCATGTTTACTTAGAAAAAATACATCCAAATATGTATCTATCACCAATCCCAAGATTGACACAAAACTCAAAACTAGCTAAATGGTTCAATTGAACATTGACCTAAAGTCCTAGTTTTGATCTCCTCTTGATGTCTTTGCCCATACCAATCCACAATGCATTCCCAGCATTTGTTTATATGACATTTACACATCAAAAATCAACTTTCATACTATATGACCCCAATGTCATATTTTCATGCATGATACATAAAATCAATGTGCCAAAACTCATGAATTGAGACTCAAGTCCGTCTCCAACTCCCTTGGCACACTTCATGACCCATCTAGACTTCCGAGAGAAATCCTCCCGAGATCCATAAACCATGTGTCTCAACTTGGCTCCTAGAGCTCTCCCTTGAGCTCTTAGCCTTAGTCACCTCCTTAAGTGACTCATTCACAAACACAAGGCCACACTGGTATACCTCCGGTGACTCTTGACCTACAAACTTAACTTTCTTAACTTTGGGATCCTTGTCCTTAGTTAAGACCTTTTTCTTTCCTTTTAATGGCAGCCCCTTGTCATTCTTGGATTTTTCCTCCTTGCCATAATTATATGCTACCCTAGCATATTTCTTTTTATTGGCATTGGAGACCTTAGATCTGTATCTTAGACCCGATCTATTATTGTCGAGTTTTAGACCATCCAACACCATACTTAAACCCTTAGATCCAATAGTGAATCTTTCTAGGGTTTTCTCTAATTTATCAAGCTTTGCCCTTAAAGCTTGATTTTCCCTTTCTAGGTTTTCAACTCTAGAACCAACATGTCCACCTTGGACATTCCCCGACCTATCCACCTTTCTAGGCATATGTCTCCCCTTCTTGAGATTATGCCTTGATCCTTAGCTCTAAAGGCTCTAGGTTTATCATGATGCATGAATTCTCTAGGGTTTTGATATGCAACATTAATCCTACTTTTATTATGATATTTGAAACCAAAATTATGCATGGATAAATAATTGACATTATTTCTAACATGCATGGAGGAGTTTAAATTTGAATTATATTTAAACTTAAAGTTAGGGATTACCTCCCTTACCCTTGTAGCTCCCCCTTGATGTGAGCTTCTCTTCTTCTCCTCCTTCTCCCATTACCTCAAATGCTCTATTTCTTGAACTCTCCTTTTCTTGAGCATTTGGTGTGGTAGTGCCCTAGCTCTCCACACGTGAAGAACCTTATATGCTTCTTATCCTTCTTTGTTCCATCCCTACAACTCATGTTAGTTTTCAAACTATTTGAATCGAGTTTAGGGTTTACCTCTTTTTTCCTACCCAATGAACACTTGTCATTGTAGTGTCCCTTTTGATTGCACCCAAGCAAATTATGTGCTTCTTTGACTTTGCTTTGGTGGAGGTGGAAGCTTCTTCTTGCTCCGGTATTGAGGATGGTCTCTCCTCCCCCTCAATCCTTGACGTGGAGACTTCTTCTATTTCCTCCTCACTTGAGGATGTGGACGATTCAACTCTCTCCTCTTCTTCGGATGTTGAACTTGACTCAACCTCCGATTGGCCCTTCTCCTTCTCTTGGACCAATGACCCCTTTTCCTTGGACTCTTTTTCTCCTTGTCCTTGTGTCGAATTTTCATGTAGAGCTATCACCTTTCTTCATAGCTCATATGTATTCTTGTATGCTCCTACATTTGACACAATATATGAAGGTAATAAATTTAATACAATTCAAGTTACCTCCTTATCCGCCTCCGTTTCATCTGATTGACTCTTGGTCCAATACCGAGGTTGAAGGTGTTTTCCCTTCTTGTCCATTGGAGCTTCAAATGACACTTCCAATGCGGTCCAATGATCCCAATCCATTTGGAACCATGTCTCCAATCGCTTCCTCCAATATTCGAAGTCATCTCGATCGTATGGAGGTGGGATCCGAATATCCCATCCTAGCGGACCTTCCGATTCCATCTTCCTCTAGCTTTTTGCTCTCCCGGCGATTAGTCCGTAGACGAGCGAACCTCGCTCCAATACCACTTGTTAGGATCTTGCCGTGAAGCTAGAGGGGGCGGGGTGAATAGCTTTTTCTTGATTCATTCTTCCTACAATGTTAGCGTGCGTAAGCGGAAACAATAATAACAAAATCAAACAAACGCTAACATGTCACCTTTACGTGATTCAGAGATGAAGATCTTACTTCACGGCTGTCCGTAAGGTGGACGATCCCGATCTGTCGGTGGATGACTCCGCGGAAGACCTCCGGCTAGCTCGTGTAGCTCCTTGTGGGTGGAGAAACCTCGCCACAACCCGGACAACACTTCTGAGCACAAAGACTACTAATGAGCTCTAACCAAGCTCATTTCGTCAAGAAACTCTCAGCCAAAATGAAGCTCTCTTAAATAGAGCATAAAGCTGAACTAGCCATTGTCAGTCGACTGCCCCCAGGGCAGTCGACTGATCTCACCACAACAGCTAGCCAACGACTAACTCAACGGCTAGATTTTTGACCTAATCAGTCGACTGGTCTGGGACCAGTCGACTAATCTTTCTGTGAGTTCGAGTTCTCTATTGGCAGTCGACTGATCCATTCCCAGTCGACTGCCCAGCTTACATATTCACTCTCCCTCACTCCGAAAACCCTCATTCACGTATGCCTTCAAGTCCACTCCCTTGGATCGCCCCTTGAAGTCCTCTTCCACCGGCTGTCGTCCCTCAGATGCGCACACAAACCCTCGGTTTGCCTCCATGTCATCCTTCACGTATGCCCTTTGAAGTCCACTTCCCCCGGCTTGCCCTTGGAGTCCTCTTCCCTCGGCTCTTGTCCCTCGGATGCATACTCTATGTGTGACTCACCAAGTCCTGCAAACTCAATCACACATATCAAACCACAAAGGTAAACCTAACTTAAACCCTTTACCCAAATATCAAAACACATGTCACTCCAAACCATCGATTGCCCCAACAAAAGGGACATGCAATCCGGAATCGAAAAACCTTAGAAAAGTAAGGTTTTTCTTGATTCCGGGATTATGAAACTTATCATTCCAAAATTATCCTCCAATATTTACATTTAAGACGAAAATAGCCATTACAATTTATTAAATTCCGGAAGCATTATTCGCGGACGATGACCAGCAACGACAGCCGGCAATCACGACCGACGACCGATGACTGTTGCCTTCGGCAGGCGGCCGACGACCGTCGCCGACGGTCGGTGATCGGCGCCAACAGCCGGCCAACAACCGTCGACCATTGGCGATCGGTCGGCCAGCGTCGACAGCCTGCCGCCGATCGCCGACGAACGCCGCCGATCGCTGATGAAAGCCGCCGATCGCTGACGAACGCTGTCGATCGTCAATCGCTGAAGGCCACCTTCGATCGCCTACCTTTGGCGTCGACAGTCGATCGCCGCCGATCACCAGCCGTCGGCGTCGACAGCCAACCGTCGATGTTGGACACTGATAGCCTATGCGGACACCGACGGTCGACATCGACGCCGACGCCGACGTCGGTGTCGTCGAATAATATTTTTTTAATTTAATATTTTAATTAAAATTTTAATAAATTTAATAAATTCAATTCAATTAAATTAATTTAAATTTTAATAAAATTATTTAAACAAATTCTAAAGGGTAATATGGTAAAATATTATATTATGTTATAGACTATTACCTCCAAAAAATAAGATTTTATTTGATTATCTAAATTGAACCAAACAACATCAGGTTATGTTTCATTCCCCAATACCTTGGTTATGTGATTACTTGGTAATCACATAACCAAGGTTATATATGATAACTTGAACCAAACACACCCTCAGAGATGGTCATGAAAAAGGGAAGAATCGAAAAACGGAGACCAAACTCTATTTGTCCTAAGAAGAAGGTGTAAAATCCTAAGGGGGATTCATTGGGGACTGGTCTATCCTAGGGACCTTGACCACTAGCTCTGCCAGAATGCCATATGCTTCACAGGCTGCTCTCAGGGTGTTCATCTTGACCTTTGAGGACATGGCTTCGTACCATTCCGGGTGATACGTCCCTTCCTCTTCAGGCCTCTCCTTCCTACCCTGACCTTTCTTTCCCTTTCCCTCCTTGCCCATGATAGTGAAGATGAGAGGAAGACGGAGGTGAACAAGACTTACACGCGAAGAAGAAGCTCTAGTAAGAAAAGCTTAAGCAGGAAGAAACCGGAGGCGCAAGCTTTGATAATTGGCGGTGTAAGAAGACGGAAGACCGCTTTTACCTCCCCTTTTTATAGGAAAGAAGCAGCTCTCGTGCGAAGGAATAGCGGCACGATACGTGGACGGTGATAATTGTAAATCTCAAGGTATCACAGTTCATTATGGCTATCGGTTGGTATGACCCGACTAAGCGTATCAGAGGGAAATCACGTAGAAAGGAATCTGCCACATGACAGTATTCTATTCGCTGGAACACTCCCTCGCCATTAAGATACCTTATGCACTCTTAATGGGTGATGGATAGCGCTATCATTACCGAGTCTTGAAACTCGTAAAAACTCTTGGATTAACTCAAAGGACCGCCCTGGGCCAGGTGACGAATGTTTCGATTCCTATGACCCGACAAGTCGTTAAGAAAAAAGGAATGGTAATATGGGTCCCGTAGATACTGCGCTTTCCCTCATCATGCCACCAACCTAATCAGTCAGCTACACTTTCTTCGATTAGACTTGAAGGGGGGACTTGTGATAGGGATGAGCAACCAGAGGGGACACGTGGCACGGGAAAGTTACGTGGCAGGGGCCACCGAACTAGTACTCCGAGGTCAGATCAGGAATTAGGCTCCCAAGACTATCTCGGGAGAATGAAAGAAGGCCCTCGAGGTTAGATTGGGAATCGGGCTCTCGAAACTATCTCAAGAGAACGGAAGAAGACCCTCGAGGTTAGACCGGGAATCGGGCTCTTGAGACTATCTCGGGAAAATGGAAGAAGACCCCTGAGGTCAGCTCGGAAGATAAGACTCCGAGACTAACTTGGGAGAGTGGAGCCCAAAGATCAGCATAGGGATAAGAAAATCAGACTTCAAGTATCCTCTCCTCCTTCCAGAACAGAAAAGTCATTAGGTGATTATTATTTGCAACGTATGGTAATTAGGGTCTTAATAGTCATAGTGACTGTTACTAGAAGAGAACGGCTGTCAAGTGACCGATTATTAAGAAACGTGAAGGAGGAGATGGGGACACGTGGGAGGAAGACATCAAGTATATAAGATGCCTCGGCACCCAGGTAAAGGGGGTAAGCTTTACAGAATTAGAATACTTTGATTCCTCGTGGTTCTCCTTAAGAGAAAGAGTTCTAACTTGAGCGTCGGAGAGGGCTCCATCGGAACTTCTTCCGGTGCATCCCCTTTATATTCGTGTTAATCTCACAGCGTCGACATCTCCTCCCCATCATCGTCGCCATGGGTTGTACTTTGATGATTCGTCATCCCCGTTGTTCGCTTCCAGAACAAGGATAAATCAAAAAATACTCGCAACGAACGATTCAACAGTCTAACATCTTTGAGTTGACAAATCCTGAGGATGACTAATTTGACTCCATAAAAGTTTCCCACTCTAAATCATCTTAGATTTGTCATTTATTGAAGGAAAATACTCTTTAATATCATAATTGGGAGTCGAATTATAAGTACTTGAAAGATTATATGGACACCCTACCCTACACCATAGTGGGGGCATAGAAGACTCTCATTTGCTGACATTTTAGGTGGGCAAGCTGATCAATTTGAGTAGGCAAATTTAGTTTAAGAATTTCTTATTATTTTGAATGTTTAATCAATCTATATCATTTCGGTTGATCAATTGGGATAATCTAATTTATCGAATAATAAATATAATGAATAAAAAGATTTTTTTTAATTGGGAAGTATCACAGCGGGTTATCAATCTATTCTTAAGTTAATTATTTATTAAAAAAATTTATTTATTAATTCACTAAAATTGTAATTCGATCTTTAAATATTTAAGAAATTGAGAAAACGTCTTGTACTAAAAAGTATCTTTCATTAGCTTGAAGGTGATTCACATTTGTGAATATTTTAGGTAGACCATCAAATTTAAGATTTTTTTATAGATATAATTTTAAGTGTATTAATCCTCAAATTAGATGATTTTTTTTAAAAAAATCTATCGGATAAATTCGAATTACTACTTAAGCATATTCATAAATTAATTTACAGAATAGAATATTCCTCCCATTTAAAATTTAAATTAAATTAGATCGGACAGCGTTGATCAGTTGGTCCCAATAATAATAACGCATCCATATAATTGCATTATTGCCAGGCTTGTGGCCTAATTCCTTCCTTTATTGGGCCCAAACCATTCTAAAAATTGGTTTACTAAACCTAAACCGGATTCGATTCCCCGAACTTAAAAGCTTAAAATGGTTTGTGATCTCGCCTGTTGAATCGAACCGCTCCACGCCGTTAGAGCGAAGGATGGCAACTGTGGATTCGATCGTTCTTGACCTCGTCGATTTCCTCAATGCTTCGCCCACTAATTTCCACGCCGTCGGTAATCGAACACCGCCCTGATAATTTTTCCAGTCGAATCCTGCTTCTTCTTTTTTTTTCTTCCGAAAATAACTTTTTGGATTGGCAAAATATGTCCTTGTAGATGAGGGGAAGAGGCTTCTGAAGCAGGCGGGATACGTGCAGCTGTCG
Organism: Boesenbergia rotunda; assembly: GCA_024364735.1. NCBI lineage: Eukaryota > Viridiplantae > Streptophyta > Magnoliopsida > Zingiberales > Zingiberaceae > Boesenbergia > Boesenbergia rotunda. The sequence goes on from JAGFNQ010007518.1 coordinate 322,008, forward strand.
GAGAGAGAGGATTGGGTGTTGGAATCAGGGAAGAAGTACTTCTTTACGAGGAACCAATCCACCATCGTCGCTTTTGCCATTGGGAAAAAGTGTGTCCGCTTTGTACCAAATTAAATCTGGACATCTTGTGAAGATGTATTATCACAAGGCGCAAATGGTTTATATGTCTTACACGTTCAATATGCCTTTTGGATTAACAGATATGTTGCTGGTAATGGGTTTCATATCATCGGAGCGCATACAGATAGCCCTTGCCTCAAACTGAAGCCTGTTTCAAAGGTAAGCGATCAAACTTTGCTTTTGTTGATTTTCCCCAGTCTGATTTTTATTGTTTTGGCTAATTTGCTTCTGGACATTAGTTCTAAAAGTAGTTGATCGGATGAAACTAGTTTGAGTCAGCGGCGGTTCTAAATGTGCACTGGATTCTGATCTCTGTCCGTTTAGTTGATACAGGAAATGATGTTTTTTTGCCTTGTTCAACTTAAATCACCGAAGTCAATTCCATGGGAATTTGTTCATAAACAACATTGCTGATGGAACATAACTTACCAACAAAATTGCTGATGGAAACTAAATGTTCTTGAATCTAGTTCATTGGCATTTGTTTATGCTTGCTTAGGTATCAAAAGGAGGATATCTTGAGGTAGGTGTTCAGACATATGGAGGAGGACTTTGGCATACATGGTTTGATCGTGACTTAACAATTGCTGGAAGACTGATAAAGAAGGAAGAGAAAGATGGTATGACATCCTACTCACAGAGCCTTGTCAGGATTGAGGAGCCCATCCTCCGAATTCCCACTTTGGCTATCCACCTAGATAGGTCAGTAAGAAGATACTGTTATATCAAGCCTTAGAACCTAGCTTAATATTTCATCTCTTACTTTAGTGATTTTTTGTCATATTGCTCAACTTGAAGTAGATGATTGGTTGATGGACTTTTGCATTTGTTTCTGATAGCTGAACTCTTAAGTCTTAACGTGTATAGGACCAAGATCAGGGCATCATTCTTTTTTTTTCTTTTTGTTTTTATTTTGACAAAATTTTCTTCCTTGTGTTTCGTTTTAATGAATTTATCAGTCACTACATTTAAAGTCACATGGTATATTCGGAATGCTAAGTAGATTGGTATATAAGTCACATTACTTTTAACTGTTTCTGCTACAGGAATGTTAATGAAGGGTTCAAGTTTAACACTCAAAGTCAACTTGTACCTGTGTTGGCAACATCAGTTAAGGTGATTCAATATAATTATTTAAATTTCCAAATCTACCCTGTAACATGTTCTATGTGTGTGTACTGTGTAGATACACAATTCTACGTGTGTGTAAATACACAGTTGCTTTAACATGGTCTAATGTCGATGCATCACTGAATTTATTTTAATTTTTTTAGTAATGAAAGCCTATATTTTTACTAAAATTTCTAGGGTGAGCTTCAGAAGCTTCTGGGCGAAAATGGCCCATCTGAATCAAGTGAGAAGACAAGTGTTGATAGCAAAAACCATCATCCTATCCTACTGAAGGTAAAGATTGCTGACAATTGTGTCTACTATAAAAAAACATGCATTTTGTTGATATAATCCCTGTTCAATTGCCTGAAACTCGTATCCACAATATAGTTGAGTTCTAGTGGGCATTGACATGCTGCTTTGTCTATTTTTCACAGTTGATTGCTGACCAAGCCCATTGCAGTCTAGATGATATTTGTGACTTCGAGCTGCAACTTTGTGATACTCAACCAGCTACTATAGCTGGTGCAATGAAGGAATTCATCTTCTCAGGAAGGCTTGATAACCTTTGCATGTCGTTTTGTGCGCTAAGGGTGAGTTGTCTTATGTTATATGCTTGCATGTATGCCAATGTGTTTCACCCCTTTAAAAAACATAATATTGCAGATATTTAGCTAAGTTTGTTCTTACTGAGATATTGCCGCTGTTTAGTTAAAGGTTTTCTTATTTATTAATATATTGTAGGCTTGATGAGTAATACATAAAAAATTCCAAACTGTTACTAGATAACTGAATGAATTATGACAGAATTTTAAATCATATTGACTTTTATTTGAGACCTGTCCTGCATTATGACCTAAATCTTTTGTAACCTACCATCTTAATATTCTTATTGGATTCTTGTCAAAGAGCCCCTTCAACTCCATTTGGTTTCTTACATTTTGAGTGATATCTTTTCAATTCCCAATGTCAGTGTGAAGTATAATGATCTTCTGGCCCAGTCATATGCCATTACATTGAATATGTAGGAACATGAGTTAAGGATAGCATTCATGTTTGTACTTGTGATTATTCTTTAATGGTTTTATCTTCTTAATTCATAATACTATAACTGGAAAGGAAGCATACTAGAAATCAGAAAAACTTACAGATTTGTATCTGATTTCAGGCATTAATTGATTCCACCAATGCGGACGGTTCTCTTGGTGAGGAATCTGGTGTTAGAATGGTGGCATTGTTTGATCATGAGGAAGTTGGGTCAAATTCAGCTCAAGGAGCTGGTTCTCCTGCCATGTTCGATGCTTTGTCTAGAATAACAAAGTCGTTTGATTCTTCAGATCACCGGGTACCATACCTCTTGTTGTACCTTTTTCCCTTGAGTTTTCCATATAAATCTCCTGTTTTATACTATAGATATAGCTTCCTAGTATTTTACTTTTATCCATAGTGCTGCTTTCTTCTGGTACTGAATTAAGAAGCTGACATAGATCATGATCCGCAGTCCTAAGTTCCAGACTTTATGAGCATTCTCAAATTTATTGATCAGAAGACCAATGTTGACATTTTTTTTTCAGTTGCTTGAGAAAGCAATCCAAAGAAGTTTCCTTGTATCAGCAGACATGGCACATGGTTTACATCCTAATTATATGGTATGTTTCTTCTCGTTTGAGCTATATGATCTGGTTTGTTAAGAATATGAACCAAATTATGCATACAAACCTTTACTTTCATATGTCCTGAATTAGTTTCAAGCAAGATAAACTGCAACACACAGTCTCTTTTCTGCTTCTCTTCTATTCTCTTGAAATAGAGACTCTCTTGTCAAAGCTAAAGGCTGTAGTTTAAATAGTTGAACATGAGCACTATTGATGTCTTTTTTTTGTTTTTTTTTCATTTGCTTGCTCCAGGACAAGCTGTTGAACATGAGCACTACTGATGTCTTTTTTTTTGTTGTCATTTGCTGGCTCCAGGACAAGCATGAAGATAATCATCAACCTAAACTACATGGTGGTCTGGTTATTAAACACAATGCCAATCAGCGTTATGCTACAAATGCTGTCACTGCATTCATATTCCGAGAACTTGCACGACGACATAACTTGCCTATTCAGGTGAATTGATTCAAACTTCCTAATACAACTTATGTATTAACCAAAAAACAGTCATCTGAATGACATTTACTGGCAGGTTATGCATGTTAAGTAGCTGTTTAGTGCTTTCTTGCTCGCTGCATATATTTTTTGTGCTAGTTGAAAAACACAAATATTTATTATAATAATTAAGATGAAATGCATGAACCATATGTCTAAATTGGTATACTTACAACGTGTATCTACATAGCCAACTTGACGGATGGACTGAGTTGTTTCATCTTACAGAGTTGAAATGAGGCTTACTATATATTGCTTGGTCCTCTAAACTAGGAAAGATATTACTCATTCAAATTAACACGTCAAAGGTACAGTTTGACATGCCATCTCCTTTCGAAGCAATCTCCTAAGGAGTTTGGATGTGATTTATGTGAACTTACTCTATTGTGTTTTTTCCTATTTGAAAAGTTAGCATTAGGTTCACAAGAAGTATAATCAAATTAGTGCAAGAGTGGTCTTCTAGGCATTCAAATCTGTGAGAGGGTGACTTATTACTTTAAATCTTTCTAGGAGGACACTTTTAAAGAACACACAAATGTGCACTTTGTCTCACAAGGTTGCGGGTTGATTCCTACCGACAGCTTTAACGTTTGCAATTTTAGCACTTTATGGTTCCAATTTGTTTATTGAAGAAATCATAGGTAGTCGCCTCGCCTAGGAAATAAAACCAGGCACGTGGTTATTTGCTCACTCTAATCTGTCCAACTCACACAGTTTGAACTTGGTGCCATTTATGTAGTTTCTTGATAATTACATGCTCACCATTTTAATCTTTTTAACTTAATATCACTACCATGCGGAATAGAAGACATGGCGGAATAGAATACATGGTGCTTGGGCACAACAAAAAAATTTAAAGAACAAACATACTGCAAGTAACAATTATTTGGCGTTGCCATATGGCTCTTCACTATATATAAGTCTAAATCACCACTAATATTACATTCTTAGAAGTCACTTTTGGTTGTACTAATGAAGGTTTTTGAGTTCTCCTATCCCTAGTAACTTCAATCCTAATTAATTTCTAATTGTTTAGTTTTAAAATTTTTTGGTAGTCTTTGTGATCAGACCATCTTAATTTATTTTACTCTCATTTTATTATTTGTTGAAGATAAACTTGCTGGTAGATAGTGCTATTTTCTTTAATTTCTCTTACCTTTATACATCCATTTTAGCATACTCATTTGCACTGAAACCAATTTTATGTTATTAGGTAACTTCCAAATACTTTGTCACATATAGTCGGTAGTTCTTTTTTTTTAAAAAAAAAGGAACCCAAGAGGCACATTATGATCTTATAATATATGTTGAAGAATTTCTCTCATCAAATATTACAAGATATAAGCCCTATTTATATACAAAGTTAGGATAATTAGAACTCTATTCTAGGAAATAAATCAGAATTCTATTCTAAGGATTAATTTGTATTTTAGGTAAAATATAAATTAGGATATATCAAATTATCCCTAGCTATATTTATAATATTCTAACACACCCCCTTAAGCTGGAGAATATAAATCATATGCACCCAGCTTGTTACATATATAGTCAATTCGGGACCCTCTAAGTGACTTAGTGAATATATCTGCTAGTTGATCATGTGAGTTGACATAACTAGTAGATATTTCTCCAGATACAACTTTCTCTCTGACAAAGTGAGAGTCAATTTTAATATGTTTTGTCCTCTCATGAAAAAGTAGATTTGAAGTGATATGCATGGCGGCCTGGGCGTCACATATAAGTGACATTTGTGTAATCTCTCCAAATCTTAGTTCCTGAAGCAACTGTTTGAGCCATATAGCTCTTGACTGGCTATAGTCATAGCTCGATACTCTGCCTCTGTACTGGATCTTGCTATAACATTCTTCTTTTTTTCTTTTCCAAGAAACAAGATTATCTCCGATAAATATACAAAATTCAAAAGTAGATCTCCTATCAGTGGGGAAAACTTACCCAATCTGCATCATAATACCCTACGACTCGAGTATGTCCTTTGTCTCCGTACAAAAGACCTTTCCTAGAACGTCTCTGATATATCGAATAATGCGGATCACAACATCCCAATATTCCTTGCATAGAAAGTTGAGAAACTGACTTACTACACTTACTGCAAATGAGATGTCTGGACGAGTAACAGTAAGATAGCTTAGTTTCCCTACTAATCGCCTGCATCATTCAGGATCTGGAAGAGGCTCCTCCTGATTTGGTAGGAGCTTGACATTAGGATCCATGGGGTTGTCAACTGTCTTTGAGTTTAACATTCCTGTTTCTTCCCAAATATCGATTGCATAATTCCTTTGGGATATGATGATCTCATCTTTGGACTATGCTACTTCTATTCCCAAGAAATATTTGAGTTTGCCGAGATCTTTTGTCTGGAAATGTTTGAAAAAATACTGTTTCACCTGTGAAATCCCGAGATGATCACTACCTGTGATGACAGTATCATCAACATAAACCACTAAGTAAATGCAACTAGTAGATGAGTGGCGATAAAAGACAGAATGGTCGGCCTCGCTCTGAGTTATGCCAAACTGTTGAATTACAATACTAAATCTATCAAACCATGCTCTGGGTGACTGCTTGAGGCCATATAAAGATTTTTACCAGGCGACATACAAGACTAGAAGTCTCCTCCTGAGCAACAAAACACGGAGGTTGCTCCATGTAGACTTCCTCGAGCAGGTCACTATGTAAGAAAGTATTTTTGATGTCCAACTGTTAAGAGGTCAATGTCGAATTGCAACAATGGACAGGAATAGGCGCACAGAGGACATCTTAGCAATGGGAGAAAAAGTGTCCTCATAATCCAATCCAAAGATTTGAGTATAGCCCTTAGCGACGAGGTGGGCTTTAAGCCGGTCAACTTTTCCGTCTGGACCAACTTTCACCGTATATACCCATCGACAACCAACAACTGATTTCTCTGGTGGTAGAGGAACGAGGTCCCAAGTCCTAGTGCTTTGTAAGACACACATTTCGTCGAGCATAGCCTATTTCCATTTTGGATGGGTAAAGACATCATCTGCAATCTTTGGAAGAGAAACAAACGACAAAGAGGAAAGACAAGAATAATAGGAAGGAGAAAGACGATGATAACTCAATTAAACATAATGAGAAGAAGGATTACGAGTGGAACGCATACCTTTTCGAAGTGCAATAGGAATATCATACTCAGGAGATGGGACCGGAGGAAGAGGCGAATGACTTGGCTCCAAAGATGTGTCCACGATAGTGTCAGCGCTGAGCGGTGGCAAAGTAGGACGAGGATGACGCTGATAAACCCGCAATGGAGGAGGAGAAGGGGTTGGAGATGATAGAGAGTCCTCCGGAGGGTAAAAGATAGTCACTGGTGTAGGCGTAGAAGGAGAAAACTCGGACGGGGATGCATTAGGCCCAAAAAATGGAACCGAATCAAAGAACGTGACATCAGCAGATATGAAGTACCGATGGAGAGTAAGGGAATAATATTGTACCTTTTCTGAGACCGTGGGTTCCCAAGGAAGACACATTTATGAGATCGGGGAGAGAGTTTGTCAATGCCAAGATCAAGAGCATGAGCAAAACATATAGAACCAAAGACCCTAGGTGATAAATGATGAAGAGACTGATGAGGATAAAGTACATGATGAGGTATTTTACCTTGTAGAGTGAAGGAAGACATGCAATTGATGAGATAATATGCAGTAAGTACGGCGTCACCCCAAAACTGTTGAGGAATATAAGAGTGGAAAAGAAGAGTCCGGGTGGTCTTGAGAAGATGATGATTCTTGCATTCTGCAACTCCATTCTGTTGGGAGGTATGAGAACAAGACGTCCTATGCAACACACCATGAGACGCCAAGAAGACCCGAAACGGAGTAGATAGATACTCACGTGCATTATCACTTTGCAAGGTTCGAAGAGAAATACCAAATTGAGTTTTGATTTCATGAAAAGTAGATTGAAAAATAAAAAATAATTCTGAACGATCCTTCATCAGATATAACCAAGTATAACGAAAAAAATCGTCTATAATAGTAACAAAATATCGAGACTCCATTGTAGAAATACGACTCGGACCCCGGACATCAGAATGAACCAAAGCGAAAGGGGGCGTAGCCCGACTCTTAGTGCGAGGAGAAAAAGAACTACGATCATGCTTTCCTAATTGATATGACTCACAAGCCAAAGACTTTAAGTGAGAAAGGCTAGGATGTAATTGTTTCAATTTATCAAGACCTAGATGTGCTAACTGAGCATGAATAAGAAGAGGAAGATGCTGTCGCCGAACCAATAAGAGAGGGTCGGTGAAGCCGATATAGGCCATGGGACTCACATCCGAAGCCAATCATCCTCCCCGTACTCCGGACTTGTAAGGAAACAGAAGTTTTAGTCAAAGAGATGACACAATCAAGAGACCGAGTAAGTTGACTTATTGATAACAAATTAAAGGGAGCTCTGGGAACATAAAGAACATTATGAATAGGGAGAGACAGAGAAGGATAAACAATACCAACACCCTGGGATTGAGTTTGAGAATCATTTGCCATGGTGACAAAAGGTAAATAACCGAAAGTAGTTAGAGAAGAAAAAAGAGATTTATTACCAGTGATATGATCGGTGGCCCCAGAATCAAGAACCCAGGGATCTGAAGATCGAGATATGCCAGCAAAGGAATTACTAGTGTGTGCAACGGCAGCAATGGAATCAGAAGCTTGTCGATTCTCATACCATTATAGAAAGTCGTCATAGGAAGCGATGAGGTCGGATCCGGTGGAAACTGTGAAGTGAAAGCTAAATAGTGACAGAATTTGAACGATCTAAGCAGCACAAGGGGGTCGACCATGTAGACTCCAACATTTATCAATCGTGTGTCCTGGTCAGTGATAGTGATTACACCAAGGACGTCCTTTGCCACCCTTACGGGGTGGAAGTCTGGTATTGCTTCGAGAGACCAAAGTCTGATGAGTCAACAGGAATGGAAGGAGGTAACGTCAAGACTTTGGCAGGTACATGAAGGAGAGTCGCCCAGGTACTGTCTATGGTAGCTTCTGTGGGGCTGCCCAAAATCTGATCACGAATATGAGAATAATCTGTGGGCAGACCATATAAAGCCAAAGACATAAAAAATTTCTTCCAATTTTCAAGCTCTGCAATAGGAGTGGCCGTAGGTGGAAGCAGTTCATTAAAGTCACAAAGAAGGCTAGAAATCGAATCCAGATCCATAGAATCCTTAATCTGATGGGCACTGAGGATGTTCATGAGATCTTCAAAAACTTGATAGAGTCGCTGAGAGGTGTTTGTAAAGAGTTGTTGAGCCTATGTCTAAACAGCTTTGTAAGTTTTGTGAGTGCGGAAGACATCCCTAAGAGATGGATAGATTGTGGCTCGGATAATACAACACTGAGCGTTAACCTTTTTCCACATAGGACGATCGACGACTTGAGCATCCTCTTCTGTTTGGGTGAGATGTGTCTCATAACCTTGTCCAACAAGCCAAAGCTCAATGTGAGAGGCCCAAGAGGAGTAGTTTTTACCATCCAACTGCTCAGAAGAGAGCGGTGCAGTGATGTGGTTGGTAAAGATTGAGATATCCGACTCTGGAGTGCCAGAGGTAGTCATTGATCAGTTTTGGGTTGTTGAGAGGTTGTCGACGTCAGGAATAGGCGTCGGAATACGCACGCGACGGAGGAGCCTTCGGGGTTCGACGGAGGAAAGCACACTGCGGAGAACAGCACACGGCATGCGATAGCGTGCAGGAAGAAGCCTTTAGTGCACTTGAAGATGGAGGACCCGAGCCGAGGAAGAAAAGGAAGGTCTGCCTTGCACGAGCAGGTCGTGGGGAGCGACGCGATCGGATGCAGAGAGAACGCGATCACGTGTGGAGAGCGACGCATTGTCGGAGCTTGCGACGCGTGCAGGAGAAAAACAGTAGCTTCGGCTTCTCTGGAGAACAACAACTTTGACTTCTCTAGAGAACAACAGCGTCGCATGTAGGAGAAGAACAACAGCGTCGCGAGGAAGAATATCAGCGTCGCGTGGAGAGAGGGGAAAAGAGAAATGGATCGGCCAAGATTTAGAGCAAAAGAGAATTTTAGGGTAAAGGAAAAAACTTAAACCTTGTGCTCTGATACCATGCTAAAGAATTCCTCTCATCAAATATTATAATATATAAGCCCTATTTATATACAAAGTTAGGACCTATTCTATGAAATAATTAGAATTCTATTCTGGGAAATAAATCAAGATTCTATTCCAAGGACTAATTTGTATTTTAGGTAAAATACAAATTAGGATACATCAAATTATCCCTAGCTATATTTATAATATTTTAACAGTATATGTCACTTGGATGAGTAGCATAAATTTTTATCATTTTCTTTAAAATGAACATATTTCATTTACTTAAAAGAAAATTGCTAAGCAAGTTCATTGCTCTCTTGTAAAGCTTTGTACGAACCTTAGAAAAAAAAAGACCTCAGTTGGGGGCATAGGAAAACCATTTTTTTTCTCTCGAATATGTATTTTTTATGTTCTCTCTTTATTTTCTTTTGTTCCCCTCCATATTGTTCCTTGTTTCGCCCCTTAATCATCTTATCCTCTACTATGTCTCTCCTCTAATATTTTCCTTTCTATTACTACTTTAAAACAAAACTATACTCTTATTTTAATATTAGGGAACTCTGTTTTTTTTATAGGGGAACCTTTTTTTTTCTTTCTCCATTTTAATTTTCTATAGTTCATACATTTTCCTATTTTTTTTAGGTTAGAAATTACATGTACACCACAGCAAAATAAAATATATAAGCTTTCGAAGATAAAAACTCAGCTTTGCACATGAAAAAGTCATTTCTAACATATTAAATAATTTACTTCTCATCACCTTTTAACAATTAAAGACATGACCATCAAAAAGAGTGTTCTGATAATTGCTTTATTTCAACTATTGATATAAGCACCTTCATTTTGTAAAATTGTGGATTTCATGATTGCAAAGCCTAGCTTGTATGTCTTCTGTTTCAGCAAATCTAATTTGAACTTCCATTCTTGGGTGAATGCCCCAGAAAGGTACCTAATTTTTAAATATCGAAATGAGACTCCTTTTAAAAAAGTGCTCAAATAGGTTCTTTTTAATGAATTTTTAAAATGCCCTTGACTTACACAAGAAGTTTGTTGTTGTCGTCGTCCACTGCTGAAGTTGGTTGAACCTTGTTGCCCACCTATTACTCACCGTCTAGAGATCCATTTGTGGTAGTAATTTATTGCTTTAAATTAAAAAATAAAACTTGGCCCTGGCAGGGGCAGAGACATCCGAATTAGAGGTGGAACTTTGGGTGTAAGGGGTGGGCTAAGCATCAAAACAAAATGAACAATGAAAAAAAAATAAAGAAAGAACACATCAATTCTCCTTGGTGCCAAGTTGTAGGCTATAAAATACCTATGTAAGTTTTTTTGGGCTGGGCTAGAGCCCAGGACAGTCCTATCTTAGATCCTTCTCTGCCCCTTGGTGAGTTTAAACCCTTGACCTTGAGGGACAAAAGCTACTATCTATTGTCTTGACAACTAAAATACAAGTGATAAAAATTAGAAGCAAATACTACAATATAGATTTGTGTAACCAAAACATAGTTTCTTGCAAAATCATGGGTGCAAAGCATAATTTTGTGCTACAAAGGGGTGTTCATTGGTTTCCATTTTTTTATGTTGATTTCTTGCATCTCAATAATGACACTTTCATTATTTTGTTGGGTTTTATGCTACAGATGTTTGTTGGCTTTCGTTTCTCATACTTAGGCATCAATCAGCATTGCATAATTTTTTTTGGTACTAGGATAGTGGAGAATCATGACCATAACTTATGTGGGTGCTAGGCCTAACAATCCTAAAGCAAGAATCATAGTCAACACATACTTTTGTGTGATAGAGGTATTTGTTGGCTTTCATTTTTCATATGTAAGCACCTTTGCACCTTATAATTTTTTCTATATCTAGGAAAGTAAAATATCATGTTCTGTATAATACATTATTTTATACCACAAAGGTATCTTTGGCTTCCATTTCATGCAAAGACATAATCAAGGTTTAAAATCTCAAGCCGGATTGGGGATTGGAGTTTCGATTTTTGATTAGATTGATACTCTTTCGCTATCATACTGACGTGTCGTTGGTGAATTGGCGGTTAAATGAGAAAGGAGATCAACATTTCAAACGGTACCGCTCGGTACAGTATGAAATGTTAGTATGGTTTAGAGATATTTATATAAGAAAATAGAAGTCAATGAGTCCCTAAAAATGCAAAACTGTATTTTGGCAGCATAGTACTATTTTACATGGTATTTGCTTGCCAAGTTGGCAGAAGTTGTGTTTTTCTGCGTTAAGAGTCCAGGGTTCAAAACTAACCAAGAGTCATATTATCTGTTGTTTATTTAAGATGTTACCATCGCCAGTGAGCTACCATTGATGGACAATGGGCAGCCAACAAGGTTCAGTTGGCTGTTGATGGACCTCTGGTGGGGGTGAAGAGGTCATAACAGTTTTCTAGTGAATGCCATGGCATATAAATGTGTAGATTAAATTTAATAGCAGTTTATCAAGACTAGCCTACAGTTTAGAGGCATTAATAACCAAAATTTGAATTATGTGGTTCCCAGCAAAAGCACATGAATAATAACTATGGATAGACCTGTCGAAACATTCGAAATACCAACTAGATTCATCAACTTAGCCACATTTATGATTAAGCTAAAATCATAATATCCGCAAGTAAAGTAGATTCATATGCATATTCAACTTGGATGTTGTAGCTTGCTATGGTTTTACTTGCCTAACTAACTGCAATGACACTTTTAAGCTGCCCTTCCAAGTTTAAGCTCCGCATTTTCTAAAACAGAGAGGGACTTAGATTTGTTACCTAACCATTTGCAAAAACAAATGTCTTTTGCCTTACAAAATGCAAACTATGCAGGATTTTGTGGTTCGGAACGACATGCCTTGCGGTTCAACCATTGGCCCGATACTTGCAAGCGGTATTGGAATTCGGACGGTTGATGTAGGCGCCCCTCAGTTGTCGATGCATAGCATCAGAGAGATGTGCGGAGTCGATGATGCCCAACATTCATATGAGCATTTCAAGGCATATTTCAACGAGTTCACCGAGCTGGATGAGAAACTAGTCATCGACATATGAGCAATTCATCTTAATTTGCATGCGGTGTATCCACCAGAAATAATTCAGTGTTGCAAAACAAAAGACACCTTGAACTCTCAATTGTAGGCAGTCGTATAATCAGATTTATCTATTGAAACTGGATTGATTTTACTCGTGGATTCTTGAATTCTTGTTTTATCTAGTTGTCCCTCTTGTTATTTTTTCCCTTCTGATTCTCAAACTTTTATTACCATACCTGTTGCAAATTCATGATAATCAAAACTATTTTTGTTTTCTAGCTTAATCTCTGACTAAAGACCATTGGGTTTATGCATAATCTAGGTTTTTATAACAGATAATCAAGTGACAAAAGTGGACACTATGTATACATCTTTCCTAAAAATAAAAATTAGTTAGCTGTTTGATATTTAAGCATTACTACTGCTAAGGCCGTTAGTGGTGGCACTACTAACGGCCTTAGCATGTTCTCCTACACAGTCAACTTTTGAACTCTTGTTCCAATTTTTGCGTTGGAAATATAAATATCTCATCTGGAGGGACTTGGTTGACATCTATGATCTGACGTCCCTTTAAAATCTGCAGAAGAATGAGTTATGCAAGTCAACAGTACAGTCGATTTTACTTAACTTGTACGAGATGCTTGAGAAACAAACCACAATCTCGTAGAAAAACCTCGCCGAGTCGGATCTTTTGCTTCTCTGGAGGATTTGGTGTAAACTCAAACTCCGTCTTCTTTCTTCAGCATTAGAAACCAAAAGTTTGCGATAGAGATAACGCGCCACAGCCCTTTAGATCAGGATCCAGAAAAGAAACGTTAAAAATGATCAAGGGAGGGAGCACCGTGTGAAGAAAATAATATCTCCGGAGATTACCTGGTTCTTGGTGACCATCCATTCTCTGAAATAAAGATAAATTCATGAGAATATACCGACTCAAACTAATGCACTTAGTGACATACAACAGTACCTTGGACAATTGCATCCTTTTCCTGAGACTCTAGCTCCTCCTGCTCAAGAAATAATGAACCATGATTTATGAACCAGTGCAACACGGCAAACTTGGGAACTGGAGTACACCAAAGAAAGCATCACCTGATTAATGAAACCCAAACCAGAATCTGCAGATTCAATGGAGCGCAAGTGTTGCATTTCTATTTCATCTTTATCAGTTATAGGTTCCTCGGAAAAATTTCCTGTAGATGGCAATTCAGTGACTACCTTGTGGTGGGACTGTTCGACTTCAGAGGCTTTGTTGATGTTGTTTTCAGGATACAATGGCTTTAAGTCATGGTCACCAAGAATATTCAATGGAGGACAAACAAAGGAACTGGTTTGAAAAAGAGCCTTCAGTTCTGAAGCCATCATACCTTAAGGACATGAAGCAACAGTGAGTGAGGCCATATAACTGACGCAGTTCAAACAAGTGATGGATTGACACAAATGATCAATCTCACAATGTATTAAAGGAGCTGAAAAGTCCAGCTGCAAGGCAGAGATTTGATCATGTTTCCACACATCCAGAAACGTATGCGGTGTTTTTTCCTTTTTAAGACTAGATTGCTAGCATCATGTATTCCCTTCCTCAAAGTCCTGCAAAGATTTTGGTTATCATCAAACAAAATCTGAAAGAACTTAATAAGAAAAAAATGTGGCCACTTCAAATGTGAATCCTAAAGACCTGTCGGAAGTATCATAAAAACAAGAGAAGATAAAGGTATCTAACATCAATCTGATAAAGGTGTCTAACATCAATATGCCACCTGTTTGTGGCCGTACTTACTTGTTAGATAACACTATTGCTTCATCAAAAAGAACTTTTCTTTTCCTCAGCATCCGATGTTCTTTTTAGCTGGAGTTCTCACACTAAATTTAGGCGAAGGAATGCCTGCGGGTTCTTAATCAAACAACTAACGTTTCAATTCCTTGCCTATGAAACAGGTTTATGATGATTATTCTGAAAATGTGATTTAAAGGATTCTGTATAAAGTACCAACCCAGATCGCATTGCAACGGATCTCCATTGTGAGTTTTGGTTGGATGAGTGGCTACTGCATTTTCGTTTATTGAGGATGGACATGCTTCACTATTTGACAGGAAGGTCATGTCTAAAACCAAAGGTTCCCCTGGTTTTTGTGGATTCTCAAAATTTTCCACGTTGTGAGTATATATGGTATTCTCTTTTAATGGATGTAGGATGGTATCCGGCGATTGATCCAAGTTTAGTTGCCGATGGCATCTGATATCTCTTTGATTATCCTCCCCTTCTAATTGCTCACTGCTTAAGTTGCACTCTTCAACTAACTGAAGGTCAATATCCATCATATCTCGCGGAAGAACACTGTAGGAAAGAATTATTTGCATCATCAAAAAAATGGGCAACTAAAATTTAAACTACAGAAGAGTAGATCTGTCAGTACATACTCACTGACAGGTGTAAAACAAGAAGTCACAATATCATCCTGCATGACTGATTCTCCGTGATTACACTGCAGCAATAAGACGATCAATGCCATTTCTGAAACAAAAAAACCTATGTCCTGGACAATCTATTGCATTTGTTGTTTTCAACTACAAGCTAAAGAAGTTGCTTGAATTTACAAGATAAAGTGCTTAGTCACAAGTGATATAACAACAAAAATATCTACCCAAAGATTACAAATATGCAAATGAAAAAATTCATAAGATTACCTCATTCTGGAAATAAGGATCACAGTGATCGTCCAGATAATGGTCTGCTAGAAAATGTCAAAAACAAATAGAAAAAAGAATGAAGTCAAAATGTTACCTTCAAAGTTTAAAAACAATTGTAAACTAAACATTGTCAATGAAGCATCTTTGAATGTCAACAAACCATGATAACAAGATTTTGATTGCACCTTGAAAAACATCAAACAACAAAGTAGACAAATGACTAAAAGAATAAAAACCTTGGGATTTAGACTGTTGATGAGGCTGCATATCGGCTAAATCACTGGAAAAGAAAATCATGTTAGTACCTTAAAGTAAAAAAATAATAATAATAAATGGAACAAAAGTTATTACTCATCATCCGGGATATCTAAATCAAATGAATCAAGCTCCAGTCTTTCAGGCACATTGATAATCACATGAGGATGTGAAGAACGAATGGTTTCAACTACAGCCTCAGAAGTTTGTTGCTCTGATGAATCTAAATGATCTCGTTTCTGTCTTTTTGCTCTTACAGAATAGTGCTGAGGTTTGAAAGTTGCTCCCTTCTTTACAGTGACTTTGAGAGGGATAAACGATATACTCATACAAGTCATAGCAGCATTACAATCATGGTAGAGATAATCAACTTTCTTCGAGAATATTCTCACGATACCCAAAAGAAGGTGAGCCAATACCCTGTGTGATATGTGGATTTCAGGGATAATTTTATCTGCATAAGATGGTACGTGAAAAGATGATATAAGTAAATAATCTGAAAAAAAGTAAATGAGTCAGTACTAGTTTATGTATAATGGGACCAAAAAACAAAGATTATCTACTAGGTAAGTGATGATAAGCTACCAGAAATCACCAAAATGTTTGGAACAACTAGGACAGGGAAGGTTAACCAGATAAACCATAGAGTAAACAGTTCATTCCTATTAGTAGTATAAAAACTACAATAAATGTACAATTTCAATATCCTAGAAATAAGAAATGCAATTAGAATGTCCTTTCTAGCATCAGTGCACCAATACGCAGGGAATAAGCACCTTGACCTTGATTTCTATCCGGCTTTGGTGTATATCCTGCCTACACTGGCCTTTCTTCAGTTGGAGAAAGCAAGAAGGATATTTTTATGGCCTCTTGGAGTGCAGTTAACATGGTCATTCTCGTAGTTAAATTTTTTTCTTCCCTAATTCAATTGAAAAGTAAACAGAAAAAAGTATTTATCCTTTCTCTCCTCTGCACTCTAATCGCCTTCTCTAATCCACGCCTTGGAGTAAACAGTAACTTCGATTATCTAAACTTAATCGAGAACCAATATATCAATCGTAACTATTTTTGCTTATGTTACATAGACATTGGAGCATAAATTGATGAAAAAGGGACATCAAAACTATCACAAACAAAGGTAGACTATGCACAATGCCAACTTAAGCAACAAGAACCAAAATTGTGAAAAGCAATGGCTGGTCGACCCACAAATGAACTTTCCGTAATTCATATAAGAAATTTAACCAAGAGTTCAATAATAAGACGAGACACTCCTTCAAAAACCCTATCGAAAATATTAGGTTTTTATAAAGCAAATACCCGTCTACAGCAGCCAAACAACTACCAAAAATGAAAGGGAAAAAAAAACAACAAAACAAAACAGTATTTCAACCAAATATGGCAAAGAGATCCAAATACCGACGGAGGAGGAGATGTCAGTGCCGTGAATCTGGTATTTCTTCAGCTTCTTGAAGCAATGAGCCGCAATCCATATGGTGCCGAGCGGCCCTTTCTTGGACAGGAGAGAGTGCGAGTAGAACATCACTCCCCCCGCCTTGATTCCTTCCACCAACTCTCTCGCTACAACGCTGCGAAATGCTTCCGAGGTCCAGCGACGGGTACAAGTGGGCGGGTTTTAAACGAGGAAGGAGAAGGAAGCGACGCAGAAAGCTTTCGAAGGAAGGAAGCCGAAGAAGGTGAGAGAAATTACAAGTAAATGAAAATCGGATGACACAACCCATGCCCACTAAATTACGAGAATGCCCCTGTCTCTGGATAGGCAGGGCGTCGCTCCCGCCCGACCGGGGAGATTAGTTTTAATCTCCCAAGGCGATTAGTTGATTCCACTAAAACGGCTCTCCATGTCTCATTGTTGGTGAACTCTACTCGAATATTAATTCGGTTACACCAGTGAAAACAAGTAATTAATGACACAAATGGAGAATAAATAGTCGGCGGTATTCTTTGGATGGCTTTCTGAGGAGGACCGTTTGGTCTGTCGTGATGAGTGGTGGTAACTTCGTAATTTAGCGGTGTAACGGTAATATTTTGAAATGGATTTATTTTAGGAAAAATATCTCCCTGTGTGTTTTTATGCAGTTTCCAATTCCGACCATAACAAGTCAAAAACAAAAAAAAAGTTTAATGTATTTACTATGACATGGATTAACATGTGTACGTAACAAGTCGATGGGAGAGGACACGTGTCGGGAAGGGTAAATTCTTGATAGACCAGTCAAGTCGGTTAAGGATGTGCATGGATTTATGAATGCAAAAAGCGATTACGCTCGTCCCCAGCGTCCCCGACAGCTTGCCCCTAAGCCAAGACGAGGGAGGTAAATCACGGTAACCGAAACAGTTAGGACACAGTTGGGCCGAGAACTTTGTACACAGGACGCCTTTGATATTATCGCAGCGTGCCCCGTGCGGCTCGAACCCAGGCGGTTAGATGCAAGCCCCTGTGTTCTAACCATCTCGGCTGCCCGTGGGAGCTTGTGCATGGATTTATGAAGCTCTCAGACGGAGAGGAGAGAGAGGACAGGATTTGCCTTCGGGGTTATTGTGCAGCGGTAAGATCACTAGTTGTTAACCCAGGCATCCATGGTTCGATCCCTAGTTACGGTGCATTTTGCAAGAATTTTTCTTTCAAATGGGGCTCGAATCCTGGGACGCTAGGCTTCTAGACTGGCCACCGCGAGCGCTTCTCGATTTACCCTGATGATCGGTGGGAAACTTCCATGGGACCGGATCAGTCATCCCAAATTCAATTTATCTATTGTCTAATTCATTTTTTTTTTTCAGACGGAGAGGACAATATCATTACCATGATACCATCAGAAGTATTAAATTATTTTTAATCGGATAATATTATTTTTTATAATATTTTGTTTTATGATATAAAATATAAATATTATTGTATATTATATGTAGAATGATAATTAAATTATTAATTAATTTAAATTCATACTTAGTAATAATGTTAAAAATTAGATGGGTAAAAAATCGTTAGTACATAAAAAGATTAATATATCTCACATGGATTGTAAAATCGAATATTAATTGAGCTTGTGAATTAAGTTATTTAGAAAATCAAAAATTATACGAGTTGAGATAGAATGAAATTGAGTTGAGAGCGCATGCAAAAAGATGAGGAAAAAATCTGAATTGGAAGAACAATTCTAGGATTTTGGGTTCGTCGTGATGATTGTTAATCCCTTAAGTTTTACTTATACTTTCCTACTTCTATGTTTGTTCACATGTAGTGGTATATCCGATTAGGTTTTTAGAATTATACCGATGTACTTATCCAAACTCGACGTCTACTTTCAAGATGACCTTACTAGAACAACTACTTTCTCAGGGAGACACTTGTCACGATATTCCATGGTCCTCTAAGTGTCATCTCCTACTTTGCGACACTAAGTCGAGACAAACTCATTAAGGTTTATGATAATTGATGTCGGAGTCAGATTAACTCAACCAAATAGAAAGTCATGACAGCCGGACCGAACTAACGAAGGCTCATAACTTAGAGAAAGTCAGGTCACATGGACGACCCAGTCCCGACTCAGGTCCCTGAGTCAAACCCCCAACTCAAGGTCCCCAACTTGAGTTCTCAACTCGAATCTCACCCTGACTTGATCTCCCAAGTCCCCAACTTGGACTTCTGAGTCGAAGGGCTCCTGCGAGAAGCAAAACGTATGGATTCAACCAAGTCTCCCCAATGATCCGAGACCCCTTAGAAATGACACTTCGATCTTGAACCCACCGCCTCTAAAGCTAACAAAGAGGAAACAATTGTTAAGTGCAGACACGAAGCGACAGGGAGAACATGGTCCTGTAGGAAATGCACCCCCTCCCTCTTTTTACTCTCATTCAATGCGCAATAAAAGATACTGTGTGTATAGGGATAACGGTGGTGGAATCCTCGAACCCGTAGAACCGTGATCTTTCCCTCCACTCCCTATAAAAAAGATACACTTTCTTACAGGAAAAGGGGAAGGGAGAAAACCCTAATTTGATTCTTGTTTTTCATTTCTTTTGGGGAACACATTTGACTTGAGTATCAGAGTAACCGCGCCAAAGACCCCTCCGACCATTCTCCTAATCCATATTTCTCCTTTTAGATCCACCTCGAAGAGTCTCCTCAGCAACTACACGAACATTGTGTATCCACCCCCTTGTGCCAAACTGGTGAGTTGACCGTTGAAGAGTTTGGGTAGCAACAAATTGACTTCGTCTGTGGGAAATTGAGCTAAGAATATCCAAAATACGAGATGGACAATACCGGGTGACTCAACACCACGGGTGAAGGACAAGATCTCATGACCATGACGAAGGAAGAGCTTAACTGGTCGATAACCACCACAGTACATGCTATGCTGCAAGGGTAGTCGCCACCTATAATCGTGCCCCCTTCACATTTCACTGTTGGGGTACTTCCTGTCGTAGAGGTATCGCCAACCGTTCCCCAAAAGTCGGCCCAATCGACACAGACGATCAGGGAAACAACTCCTCCTCTCCCAGATACCTTGGTCATGCAATGAGAATCCTCAAGATCCTCCGACGCCTAAGGAAAAACACACCTCGAGCAAGGATAAGAATAGCCAGGGTCCGCCCTTTTCACCCCGCGTCCTCTAGGATGAGCTACCCAAGCATTTTAGAACGTTGACAATAGGAGATTACAACGACACCCTTGATCTCGAGAATCATCTATGTAAGTTTGAAAATGCGTCCTTGCTGAATCAATACACGGGCGAGATCAAGTGTAGGGTCTTCCTAACCACCTTGTTTGGCTCAGCACAAAAGTGGTACAATCGCCTCCTAGTCTCATTAATTAAATCCTTTGAGGACTTCAAGGCCGCCTTCATGCGACACTTTTCCCCTAGCCGTCGATATCAGAAAATTCCACATGATATGTTTGCTCTTAAACATAAACCCAAGGAACTCCTGAAGGAGTACTTGCAATGATTCAACCGAGTGGTCATGGATGCTCCTTTGGTCACCCAGAAATCCAGGTCAGTGCATTCTCGCAGAGGTTAGTCGATGGAGATTTTTTTCGGTCCCTAGTCAAGAAACCTCCCAGCAACTTCGACGGGTTACAAGTAAGGACCCTCAAATATATCCAGGTGGAGGAGACCCAACTGACAAAGAATAAAAATGCACCAGTCGCCACACTCTCGCAAGCTCCAACAGATAGGAAGGTTCCGCCTCCTCCTCTGAGCAGGAATTTTGCGGCTTCAAAGGGAAGGACAGTCGAAATGGTGGATTCTCTGGTTCATACCTCGGGGTTGTTGGGACCGGGTGCATGTCGACAAGGATACGGGTTCGTAAAATTTTAAATTTTTACGTGCAGCGGAAGAATTAGCATAAAATAATTTCTTAAATTATTTCAACCACGTATCTAGCATGCAACCTTATGGTGTGTGGACATAATCATAAATTAAAACTTTATGAAAAAAGTAAACTAATTTACTAAGTACCTCGCGTAACTCGAAGTAAGGGACGAGATCCAACCGTAGCGTCTCTTGGAAGCTTCGCCTCTATTCACGTCCACGCCGAGTTCTCTTCGGGATGACTTTGCAAAGTCATGAGTTTTGCGCCGACGAGAACTACTAGATTCTCTATTGGCACAACTAGAAGAACAAGAGAGAAGAAAGGAAACTAACCACCAAGTTAACGGAATCAAAATTCCGGAAAGGAAGGAGATGTAATCCGCTTCTTCTTCTTCTTGGTTGGCTTCTCCTCGGTGTTGTTGGCTCACGGCAACTAATGGAGAAGAAGGTGCGCCGGCCCTTGGAGGCAAGGGGCGCCGGCCCTAAGGGTTGCTAGGGGCGCCGGCCCTAGGGGAATAGAGAAGAGAGGAAGAGAATAAGAGAGAGAGAGAGAGAGAGAGTTAATCTCTTGATTACTCGATTGAGATTAAGGGCTTGCCTTTGGTTCCTTTATATAGTACCATCTCCCTTGCCAAGTCTCTCTCTTAACGGAATTAGTTATCATAAGAAATTTATCTTATAAAGTTTCTTATGACTTATTCCGTTATGCCTAGTTTTATTATAACTAACTTTATAATAAAACAAATTCTCTTCTCCTTTAATTATGGAATAAATTATATAAGAAATTTATAAACTTTCTTATTATGGAAAAATCAATTCATAATTGATTTTATAAAATTAAAATAAACCATTCCATGGATCATTTTAATTTCCATAAAAAAGAATAAATTTTTATAAATTTATTTACATAAATTTCTTTATACAAATTTATTTATCCATAATTTATAAAACAAATCGTGCTAGATTTATTTTATTAATTAAACCAAATAAATTGGTTTTATCCCCTTGTTGTGGCCGGCCAAACCAAAGGGGTTTGTCACCCTCTTTGGCCGGCCAAACCGAGTCGAACCGTCGCGAATTAAACTCATTTAATTCGCCCAATAAGCCTTCAAAAGACTTAGCCATTTTTAGCTTCCATTGCGCCTCTGATTAACTCAGATTCGACTTATTTCTCTTGATCGGAAAATCCAATTTTCAACTCGTTTTAAATCCCTCGGATTACTCGTAGTGCGTGTGACTAAATAGGCTTTCGATTTATGTTGGCCGTCTATAATCAACTAATTATAGAACGATCATGAGTGGCACCTAGTAGTACATCATGACCCCCAATTAATCGAAAGATCAACGGTTTGACCTCAGAAGAAATTCTGAAACCCTTCAGCAGCTCTAATGAATTGTGTCTCATTCCCTTCACCATCTTATACCCACTTGGTTCAGGACATGGTCTGTTTGTGTCAGTCCCCACTAGACTGACTATGTCACACCTAGCCCAAGTAGTGTCTTTCTCGTCCTTTGGATTTCTAATTACTCTCATGTATTTAAGAGACTCACACTCTAAACATGATATGCTCTGGCCAGAGGCTTTGAGTAACAATCCGACGATAGACCTGGGTATACATCTCCTCGCAAGGAGTGGTGAATCCTTTGTAGGCTGTTCAAACATCTTCGGGCACTTCGGCTTATACCCAATCATCCTGGGTCCACACCTCCTTGGAGATGCTTGCTTAAGATGTTAAAGTATAAGTCTCCATGACCAAGATGACTTGAACACCGCAAGTCAAAGGAACATCACACTTAAGCTGCAGTAAGAACTTCATTGACATATCTGTATAGATAACCATATGAAGTTTTACAGCTAGTCACTCCAATGAACTAGTTCCCTTAACTAGCATCCATGTTTATCTCCGGACATCCCAATGTCACCAGCCAGTGAGAATCAGCTGATTAGAGAATAACCCATGCTAGTCTTAACAGAATTGATAGTGTCCGTTTTTATCAATTCATTGACTAGGGATACTTTCAACACTTCACAATTACACATGTAGAGATAATCACTAGTTGTGATCCCATCACAAATTCTCTTATGCTGTGAATTATATTGCGGACATTCAGTAGATGAGTTTAAGATCCCAATCAAATACATAAACATGTATACTCAAATAGTCAATTATCATTTATTAAAATAAATATTTACAATCATAAGGCGATTACCTTAGGACACTTCTCTCATATCACTAACAGGGGTCAAGTTCCCGACCCTAAGTTTACTGTGAGTTCCATCTAACTAACATATATTCCCTTCAAGAATTCCATCAGTATGCGCGAGAACTAGGAGTGTTGGCCGACAAAAGAAGGGCGAGTCGAAAACAGATGACCCGAAGTTCCTCGTAGCCCTACCCCCGTCAACGCAACACCAACAGGGGAGATTCTTAGGCTAGGAATGACCGAAAAGGCCAATCTCCTTAGTCAAGTCTCGGCTTATGATACCATGCTCGGTCACCCTTTAAGTTGAAGCAAAAGGATGACGCTAGAGGCAAGCAGCAGATTGATCCAACCGGGATCGTCAATATTATATCCGGAAGACCTACGAATGGGAACTCTACTTGGCCTCGTAAATCCCACGCTCTTCGATTGGAGAATTACGGGATTAGCTCAAGGCGAAGCCCTTTGGATGACCAGTTAATTGTCTTCAGCCTACAGACTTAGAAAGAGTTGAGACTCCTCACGAAGATGTATTGGTGATCCAAGCTTTGATCGCCAACTATATAGTGAAACAAGTGTTCATGATACTGGAAGTTATGTGAACATCATCTTCAAGGCTGTCTTCGACCAGCTGCAAGTAGAGAGCGAGGAGTTACTCCCCATCTACACCCTTGTACAAGTTCATGGAGCACCAGGTAGAGACAATGGCTCAAATCCACCTTCCCTTATCCTTGGGAAAAGAATTGGCTCAGCGAACCCAATACACTCCTTTCTTAGTGGTCAAAATTGAGTCCGCCTATAATGTAATCTTAGGTAGACCCCCGTTGAGCACTTTCTAGGCCATAGTCTCCATCTTCCATCAAAAAACTAAAATTCCCCATTTGAGCTCAAGTCAGAGAAGTTAGAGGAAGTCAACTGGCTTGACAGAAGTGTTATATGGGCATAATCCGGGTATAGCCCGGAAGATCCAAAGAACACATCATATCATCTTGCAGGTCTCTAAAAAATCTCCCCTGACCTGACCTGAAGAGGACACCATGAGTTATGTATTCATCCTCATAAACCTAAAGGAGTCATAAGGATCACCTCAGATATGAACACAACCTGTTTACAAGTATTGGTTGATTGTCTCACACGCCGCCATGATATCTTTGCCTAGACGGCTAAAGAGGTCATGGGTGTTTCCCTTGCTGTAATGGTTCATAATCTAAATACCCGGTCGAGGTCAAACTGGTATGACAGAAGAACTCACCCGAACAAAGCTAGATCATCCATGCTGAGATGGATAAGTTGTGTGCGGCAGGATACATCTGGGAAATCCAATTGCCTACTTGGCTCTCTAATGTGGTCCTTATCCCAAAGCCGAGAGGTAAATGGAGGATTTGCATCCACTTTCGTAATCTTAACCAAGCCTGCCCGAAGGACTGTTATCTCTTGCCCTACATCGATTAGCTAGTTGACTCAACGGTCAAGTGTGAGCTGATTTGTATGCTAAACACCTACCAAGAGTACCATTAGATCATGTTGACTCAAGAGGATCAAGATAAGGTTAGTTTCATAACTCTGAATGGGAACTTCTACTATACTATTATGTCGTTCGTCTTAAAGAATATAGGAGAAACCTATTAGCGACTTATGGATCACATTTTCAACCACCAAATTGAGAGGAACATTGAAATTTACGTGGATGACATCATCATCAAATCTTGACAGGCAAAGATCCTTATCCAGGAAGTGGAGGAAACCTGTAACACCCTCCGACAATATGGCTCAAACTAAATCTCAACAAGTATCTTTTTAGAGTCAGGAGTGGGAGTTCCTTAGTAACATCATTACAAAATGGGAAATAGAGGCCAACCCGGAGAAAGTGCAAGCCCTACAAGACATGTCACCACCCCGCAATCTCAAAGAAGTACAAAGATCAATGGGATGGATAACAACATTATCTCGCTTTATCTCTCATTCTACTACTCGAGGTCTACCTTTTATTAAGATATTAAGAAAGGCAGCGAAGTTCGAGTGGGATAGAAAATACGATAAAACCTTCTTGGAGCTGAAAGCCTACCTAACTCAACTACCACACTCCTGTCCAAGCCAGTGGTATGAGAAACACTTTGGGTCTACCTCTCAGCATCTGAGGCGGCCACCACGACAGTTCTGCTCTGGCATGAAGACAAGGTACAACACCCCATATACTTTTCCAGCCAACTGTTTAAGGATGTCGAAAAATGTTATACCAATTTGGAGATATTAGCTCTAGATAACAAGCTCTGATACCCCCCCCCCCCCCATCGACTAGAGAACACTTCTTCTTGACTACTTATCCCAGGGAGTCCTTCTCAAAGATGCCGAGTAAGCCCGAGTCTTGAAGAGGAGAGCCACACAATTCACTTTGATTGAGGACTCCTTGTATCGACATTCTTTTTCTCGACCTCTCCTCAAGTGCCTTGGGTCAGAGGATGTTGATTATGTTATGAGAGAGATATACAAAGTCATATGTGGGAGTCACAGAGGTGCCAGGATTTTAGCATATGTATTTTTGGCCGACTCTACAGGAGAATATAGCTCACCTAGTTATCACATGTGTTCTATGTCAAAAGCATCAAAATCTACCTCGTGGACCAGCCGAGTTCTTGAAGATGACTATCGTAGTTTGCCCATTCGACCAATGGTAAATGAATATTGTTGGACCTTTCCCACAGGGTCAAAGGCAGAAGAAATTCCTTCTAGTAGGTGTCGACTACTTCTCCAAGTGAGTTGAAGTTATCCCTCTAACCTGGATCATGGATGGGGGGGGTTATCAAATTCATGTGAAAGAACATCGTCTGCCGATTCAGACTACAATGAAAGCTTGCTCCGACAACGGCCAGCAATTACAAGGTCGTTGCCTCAAAGAATGGTGTCAAGGATTTGGTATTCAATAGGCCTTCACTTCAGTGTCATATCCATAGAGCAATAGGTAAGTCGAGATGGTCAATCAAGAAGTCGTTAGGGGCTTGAAAGTCAAGTTAAACCATGTCCAAGGAGCTGGGCAGATGAACTACCTAGTATTCTCTGGGTCTACCAAATGACCCCTCGAGAAAGTTCATAGATGACACCATTTTACATCGTCTATAGGGGTGAGGTCCTGGTGAAGATTGGAGATGAATCCACTAGAAAGAGCGCCTATGGGAGCAAAAATGATGACCTGCAACTCTTGGACTTGGACCTCATCACAGAAACACTGAGAAGGCAACAGCTCGACTCAGCGGCTATTGCTAGAGGATGCGCCTCCAATACAATAAGCAGGTCATCCCTCGATCCTTTCAGCAGGGCGACCTAGTCTGGCAAAGGCTAAACCAGCAGGCGAGGTTGGTAAATTGGCACCTCAATGGTAGGGACCTTTCTGGTTAGTGGAAAGACTCAGCTCAAGAGCTTACTATCTAGAGGATGACAAAGGAAAGAGAAAAGAGTGACCATGGAATGCTCACCACATGAAGTTATACAACTCGTGTAAAGCTCTGATTGTTGCACAGTCACATCATTCTTTGTCGTCTTTTCTTTTAAAACATCAAGTACTGCCCTCTTTTTCACCATGCAACAAAAATCATCCTTTTTCAAGAAACATATCACTCATATGACCAAAAGGCATAGGTAGAAAAAAAAACTCCTTCGACTCGAGCATAGTTGAGATCGAGACACTCGGACTGAGGTAGCAACCTCGCCCTCCCCGAGATGAGAACATACCGTATTGCCTATATCCTTTTTAGAACCCAAACCCTCCCGATTTTAGCATAGTCAGGGTCGAGACACTCGGACTATGGTAGCAATCTCACCCTCCTCAGGACGAGCACATGTCGTATTGCTTGCATCCTTTTTATGGCACAAACTCTCCCGACTCGGATATAGTTGGTGTCGAAACCCTCAGGCTGCGGTATCAAACTCACCTTCCCTGGGGCGAGCATATGTCGTATTGCCTGCATCCTTTTTAGGGCCCAAACTCCTCCAATTCGGTCATAGTCGGGGTTGAGACCCTCAGTGTTAAATCCGACACTTTTGATTAGGTTCCGGAAATTTTCGGAGAATTACCGGATAGGTTCCGGGGCTTCCGAGTCCATGGACACAAATTTAGGGACTAATATGAATTAAAACTAATAATTACAAGGACTAAAATGTAATTAGGTTTAAACCCTAGGAGTGGTTTTGCAATTAGATGAAAACGGACTGGACTAAAATGCAAAATGCCATACATATACTTGACCTAGCTCATTCGGCCGGCTCAAACCCCCGCAGCCAAGCATCCCACTCACGCTCGATCACCCTCTTCCTCTCTGAGACCTAAGCTCCACCTCGCAGGCGAGCTCTTGCGCGATCGGCGTCCAAGCGTCACCGACGTGGAAACCCCTCTCCTTCACGCGACGCCGGCTACCAGGGGTTTTCTTCTTGTTGATTAATCGGCGCTGCAGAGGGCCGACGGTCGATTGGTGTTGTCATACGGGAAACGTCCATCGAGAGGTCGTCGCCGGAGGTAGTCAGTAAAGCTACGATCCCCGACCACAATCGAGGTAAGCTGAGTTCGTCAAGTATTGACTCGACTCTTGGGATTGTTTTCGTTACAGCGTTTGACTTCATTGTTGTTTGGATTAGGGATCGCTGTGATCCTTCCAAGCTGAGATTGGGATCTCGACCCTCTTGGAGCAGGTCTAGGGTTCTTTGGAGCAAGACTACAGGCGTATCAACACGGGTAAGGAATGTTTGAATAGGTTTTGTGCTGGGATTTCTCATTTACAATACCGGGATTTGGTTTGAATCAGCCTGCTACCAAGAACTTTCTGATGGAATGGTGGTCAAGTCTTCCCTGTAATTGACCCTGATCTGTTCTTAGCAGCTATGATAATGCCTCATTTAAATTCTTGAATCTGCTAGTTAGTTGAGGTTTGGAGGTTCTGTGGTTTTGGAATATCTAATGGCCGAATGGTTTAGCTGCACTTGTGGTGGATCAGTTTAGGTTTTGGAATGGGTTTGTAGGAATTGAAATTAATCCAAATTTCATATGCGTAGTTTGTATACTCGATCTTGTTGTATTTCAAAGATGGTGATGGGATTTAAATTATTTAACTGTGGGCTGATCAGATTTAAGTATAGAAATGGCAGATTGGTTTTGGAAACTATGTAGATTGTATGCTAATTAGATTGGGTTTAGCATGAAGCTTAACCCTAACAACTTACGTGTGGGAAATGCGAATTTAGGATTGGACCTAATGTTAATTACAATGAGTAATTAGAAATCCCTCCATTTAATTAGACGTAATTAAAACGAAATGGGATAAATGGGTTAACCCTAATTTGGTTTAGGGAGTAATTAGCTACTTATATTTGTGTAATAGCTAATTTAAATCCATCCCTGATACAGGGATTTGATTTGCTTACGGTTGCGGATTATATTGGACGGGTGGTTCTCCCCTTTCGATACGGACTACTACTCTTGGAGGCGGGTACCCTCTGACTTATCTCTTTCGATATTGTCATGTGATTATGCATAGACTGTTATAGATAGCAGTAAGATTATACGCTATCCCTGTTTATTATACCTGTTCTGGATACTTGTTGTCTATCTCTGAGTTATTATACTTGTTCTGGATACATGTGGTTTACCCTTGAGTTAGTATGTTGTAGTTCCATACAGTCTCAGGTATTGTCATAACTATATGTATGCTTAGAGATCGTGTTGTATCTCCTGCCTTTGACCTTGAGGGAATTGTAGTTTCCAGTCAGTATACCGTGTAGGTTCCCTGTACTTCCTGTTATAGGATTTCAGATTGAGACTTAGTATACTGAGGACTTGGGGAGGGGAGGTATGTGTATCTATCATACACCATCCTTGCATTGTTGCATGCCGGCGATCAGCGACTCCCTTGTGGTTGAGCCTAATCGTCTTCCGGCACATGATATGCACACACGGCCACTCATGGGTTAGTGGATACCGCTGGGTGTGTGCATTTGCTCTGTATCGCTCCGCTCGTCCACTCAGGGGTAGTGGTTTCAGAGCGTGGTAGCAAGCAGGGATCCCTTCTCTACCCATAGACCAGAGAAGATGAGAGAGATATCTCCCCCATATATACATGGGGCGGAGCGATAGCTCCACCAGCATCCTGTCCACTCGGTCACTCAGGAGCAGTGATGGCAGAGTGCTGACAGTGTCACAGCTCTACTTCACTCGGCCGACACAGTATCGCCTGTCTCGGTGGCTTGACTGGAGTTAGGGGTGACCATGGCATTGCACCATGTGCATATTTTGCATCGTGCATTGTTTGCTGCACTTATTTGCTGCACTTGTTTGACATTGCATATTCTGGAGACTTGTTATCTGTGATTACCTGTCTATTGATATTTCCGTGGTACTTATTACCCTCTTTACAGGTTAGATGGATTCAGGTATGTATCTACCTCAGTATGTTCAGTATTAGTCTTTCCCTACTGTTGATATGAGACTGTATTAGCTGAACCCTTATTGTTGGTATAACTTTCTATGCATATCTGTTGGGTATTCGCTGAGCTATGGACTCACCCCGTTGCCATACATTTTATTTCAGGTTGATGCCTGCCAGGAGATCCCTAGCAGCCAGTCCCCAGCTCCAGAGGAGCTCTTTTTGGTTTACGTGGTTTTGTTATGGACCCTGTAGTATTCCTATGCTTCCGTTGTGTAGTTTTAACCATGTATGCACGTTTTATCCGAAGGTATTGTATTTTTGAGTCCTATGTTGGACTTCGTTTGGTTTTGGCTTTGTTCCTGCCCCCTGGCAGCTCAGGTGAGTTCGGATTTTGGTTTTACGACGTATAGTCATTTATGTAGTTATATATGTGTGGATTGGAGGCCTGAGGCCCTTTAAACTGCGTGGTTGTGTTATATTATCTGTGTGTATGTGTAAATTATCCGTCGGATAGGGGAGGTGCTGTCCGATTTTTTATTGGATCAGCGGCTCCTGAGTCTCGGGGCGTGACACTCAGGCCATAGTAGCAACCTCACCCTCCCGGGGTGAGCACATGCAGTATCGTTTGCGTCCTTTTTAGAGCCCAAACTCCATCGACTTAGACATAGTCGGGGTCGTGATTCCCCGAGCTACGATAGCAACCTTGTGCTCCCCGAGGCAAGCATATGTCGTATCGCCTGCGTCCTTTTCAAGGCCCAAACTCCCTGACTCAAGCATGGTCGGGGTTGAGACCCTCCGGCTATGGTAACAACCTCGCCCTCCCCAGGGCGAACACATGTCATATTACCTGCATCCTATTCAGGACCCAAACTCCCCCCACTCGGGCATAGTCGGGGTCGAGACCCACGTGCTGTGATAGCAACCTCGCCTTCCTCGGGATGAGCACATGTTGTATGGCCTACGTCCTTTTTAGTGCCCAAACTCTTCCGATTCGGGCATAGTCGAGATTGAGACCCTCAGGCTACAGTAGCAACCTCGTCCTCCACAAGGCGAGCACATGTCATATCACATGCGTCTATTTCAGGGATCAAACTTTCCTGACTTAGGTATAGTCGAGATTGATACCCTCGGACAATGGTAGCAACATTGCCCTCCCCGAGGTAAGTACATGTCATATCGCCTGCATCCTTTTTAGTGTCGAACTCCCCTGACTCAGGCATAGTCGGGGTCTAGACCCTCGAGCTGTGGTAGCAACATCGCCCTCCCTAAGGCGAGCGCATATTGTATCACCTATATACTTTTCAGGACTTGAACTCCCCTGACTTAGCATAGTCAAGGTCGAGACCCTCAGGTTGCGATAACAACCTCGCCCTTCCCAGAGTGAGCATATATCGTATCACCTGTGTCCTTTTCAGGGTCTAAACTCCCTTGTCTCTAGGATAATCAGGGTCGAGACCCTCAGGTTGCGATAGCAATCTTGCTCTCCTTGGGGTGAGCACATGTCGTATCACTTGAGCCCAAATTCCCCCAACTCGGACATAGTCGAGGTCAAAATTCTTAGGCTGTGGTAGCAATCTCACCCTCCCCGGGCGCGAGCACTTGACATATTGCCTATGTTTTTTTAGGCCTAAACTCCCTACTCGGGCATAGTCGGGGTCGAGACCTTCAGGTTGTGGTAACCCGAAATCCTTCGGCCCTTCGAAAGTTAACAAGCTAGGCAAAAAGGAAGGAATACAAGCAAACTTGCTCCTGGAGGAACTGACGTGTTAATACGAAATTGCCCAAGATTCTATATAGCACTGTAGAGAGATGACAAGACTAGAGAAACTGTTCATCACTTAACCAAAAGGGAATTTATAGCATAAGCAAAGTAAAAAAAAAACTAAAAATCCACTACATCCTCGTCTAGGAGGGCATTAGCGATATGGGTAAGGGAGATCTTCAGCTGCGGCTGGTCAGTTGGGAGAAGACCCACCTCCGTTAGTTATCGCAGAATACCCGTCACACCGTGCTCCACCATTCGGAGAAGATCAACACTGACCAAGTTGTAGAACTCCTCGGAGGAAAGGAATTCTTTTTTCTTGGCCTCCCAGCGACCTTCCTCCCGACTCGATATTCTTGGAGTTCCGTTGCTATGGCACCCAACTACCTTTGCCGAGCATCCAGGGCAGCTAGTAGCTCCGTGATAGAAGATGCAGAACCTCCACCTCCGCTTGAGCCATCTCCACCTCATGATAAAGGAACTCTAGCTCGGCCAACTAAGCCTCAAACCTAGCCCAAGTCAAGTCGGCCTCCTTGCAAGCTGAACAGAGCTTCTCCTCCAAGGTGGCCAGAGTTTCCTCTGACCCCTCACAAAAGATTTCAAATCTTAGAGTCGACTCTCTGACATCAGGTGAAAGGACTCAGCCGCCTCCCGAGTAGCTCCCAACTCTACCTCCAAGAGTTGGGCCCTCTTTCCAGCCACCTCCAACTCCGTCCTGGCGACCTCTAGATCTGCCTTTGAGATGGTGCATCTTCGCTGCTGCTACTCCACCTCCACTTCTAGCCGCTTTACCCTCTTGTGTTTCTTCTTGTTTCCTGACTCCAAGGCCTTGGCCTCTAACTCATCGATCTAGTTATGCCTCTGATTCAAATCATACTTGTCTCGGAGGAAGTTCATCATGTTGTTGGTTGCCAACTTCTTCAGCATTGCAATCTCGGCTATGTTGGAGACCGAATCTTCGAACAGGGCTCAGAGTCGGGCACTCAAATCTTGAGGGAATTGATATCTACCCGAGTAGCAAATTGCTGGGCAAAGAGGTTGGTGACCTACTCCTGTAGCTCCCTTCGGCCCTTAGTTGCTCCGGGGCTATGGTACAACAAAAGGATGACTAGTTGTCATCCCAAATATCCGCGATTCGATCCTCAGCTATGATGTATTTTGTAAGAATTTTTCCTCCAAATGGGGTGCGAACCTTGAGATGTTTGGCTTCTGAACCACTCGCCGTGAGCACTTCCTGATTGATCCTGACGGTCGGTGGGAAACTTCCGTGGGGCGGGCCGATCGTCCGAGGTTGGAAAAACCTCGTTAAGCATTTTTTTCCCTTCGACCCTTAGTTAACTCTGGGTAACGGTGACTGAAGATCATCAACTTTAACATATGGGTTGCCCCATTATCATCAACTCCTTAAGGAGAGCTCGCATAGACAGGTTCCCTACAGCTGCCTCTCCGTCTTGCCATCGAGCAACCACGGGCCCTAGGAGGATCAGCTCCATCTAAACATCCTCGATAGTACCCGAAGGAAGGGTTGACTCCTCCTCTAGGAGCCGGGAGGGTCCCGCCTCAGTCCCCTCCAAGGCAGTTGGCTAAAGACCCAAAGGGGGTGGAGGCGTGTGCCACCTAGTAGCCTTCTACGACGGGAGTAAAGCTGACAAGGATGGCCCAGCTAGAGGCACCTCGGCTACGAGGGAGGGGAGTATCTCTCCCAACATTTCTTCCATCTCAAGGGGCGGTGAAGGAAGGTGGATGGGTACCAGTACTGGACCGCTAGGAAGGGTAACTCTCAAGGTAGGTAATGCTTTAGCTCGGGAAGTAGATGGATGGGAGGATGCTACGAGGAGTGCCTCATTTTTCAAGTGAGATGAAGAGGAGTGTTGGATTCCTCCAAAGCAACCTCCTCCACTAACAAGAGTGGAGGTTCCCGCTTTGAAGAGAATTACAAGCAAATCCAAAAGAAAGTTGCACAACTTAGCAATGCAGACTTCTTATTTTGTGCACAAAAAGCAAAATGCAAATACCTTAAGGAGGTCGATTGAAACACCAAATACTTCCATGCATGGTGAAGAGAACAAATAGAAGAAGGGAGATTGTGGTGCTTGAAAAGAGGATTGGAGACACCACCACAAGCATAACAGAAATTGTGGATGAGTTCAAGGAAACCTTTGAAGAGCTACTTGGCACAAGCATCCAAAGAAGACCATTGCAGCCAGATTGCCTTGCTTTGGGAAGCTAGTTACATCGGGGTAGCAAATAGAGTTACAGAGACATCATTAGGGATAGTATGTGGAGTATATATGTATGGTGCAGTATATACTCATACAACCTCACTCTCCCCTGCTTAAATTTGCTACCCCGATGTAACTAGATTCCCAAAGGCAAGGCACAAGCAATATGTAGGTAGGTTGTATGCCTTGCTTGCCTTTGGCACAAGCATCTTGAGTTGTATGAGTATATATGTATGGCGTGTGTGTGGTTGAGTTAAGTTGGTGGTTGTGTGAGTGTTGTGTATATGCATTAGAGTGAGTGAATGGTGGTGTAGAGTCATGTGTGGATACATATGTGATATGAGAGTGTAGGAGAGTGAGTGAGTGAGTTAGGAACGCATGTATGATGTATGTACAGGGGAGAGTGAGAGTGAGGTGTGTATGTGACAGGAAAAAAAATCATTGACCAAGGTTTGACCTGGCTCGGTTGATCGGGGATTGATCAGTTTTGACCAAGGCTTGGGGAAAAAAATCATTGACTAGGGTATGACCTGGCTCAATTGGCCGGGGATTGACCCAATTTTGACTAGGGTTTGACCAGAAAAAAATTGTTGACCAAGGTTTGACCTGGCTCAGTTAATGGGGATTGACCCGATTTTAACCAAGGTTTGACCAGGGAGGGACCAGGGTTTGACCTGACTCATCGGGGATTGACCTTATTTTGATCATGGTTTGACCAAAAAAATTGTTGACCAAGTTTGACCTGGCTTGGTTGATCGGGGTTGACTCGATTTTGACCAAGGTTTGATCAGAAAAAAAAATCGTTGATTAGGGTTTGACCTAGCTTGGTTAATTGGGAATTGACCCAATTTTTACCAGGGTTTGACCAGGAAAAAATATTGATCAAGGAATGACTTGATTTTGACAAGGGTTGACTGGTCTGTTGACCATGTTTGTTTATGTGGTAGGCTGTGGATGTTATAGGTGTGTGATGTTCATGTTATATGTATGTGCAGTATATGTAATGGTTGCTTATGTATGTGGTTATATTATGTATGTGTAGTGTATAGTGCATGAGAAGTATGTGTTGCGTAGTATAGGTGGTGTTTATGTGTATGTGATGTACCGTGTGTAAAATTGTGCGTAGTAGTGCTTAGGATCTAGAGGATGGTGAATAGGCCCACCAGAATGGCCTATCTAGCCCACAACAAATAGCTCGTGGTAAAGGCACGCTAAATATGTTGATGGTTGGGGCTTTGCCAAAAAGTCTAAGAGGGTGAATAGGTCCACCATAATGACATATTTAGCTCACAACAAATGGCTCGCGGCAATGGTATGTCAAATCCGTTGATAGCTGATCACTTGCTAAAAGTGGTTGCGATGACTAATTATATGTTATCGTACCTGATTGGCTAGTAACATATGAACATACTACTGGATGTAGCAGAGATGACCAGAGGATTGAAGACTCAGTACCAGGCGAGACAGCTTACTTGAGGACCTGTGGCTAGTGTTGATTGATAGATGGACCATCCATTATCATACAACCATAGCTTACCTCTAGGATAGATAGTGCCGACATTATGGAGGACTGATAGTCAGCGATGTGTCATAAATAGGTTATGTAGCGCCAGAGTAGACGCAGATGATCTAGATTACCTCAGATGTGTTATACGTTGGCATGGATAGCACCAAAGACCCATATGTTAGTGAGAGTCCTAGAGCCAATCATGTGATGGTTGTTGTATGGACTCATTGTATCATATTTCATATATATATATAAAGGCATTTGATTATGGTTATTATACTTACTTGTATTGGTGCCAAATAACTAAGTGTAATAACGTCCTTGGTAGTAGGTTCATATCTATATCAATCGATTGGTTGAATCGATAGTGAGATGATATAGAGAACACCACTCTTAATTATTCCTAGTCAAGTATTAACATTCAGGGACAATGTTAATGCATAGAGACTAGCATGTAGGTCAACACGATGACTTGATCTCACAAGTCATGGATATGAGATATCAAGTTGACACATGAGTATGCATTGGAGAATGTATACTGAATGACCCACCATGAGAAAGTATCATGGATCGTTATATGAGTGTCATATACTTTCTCATGTGACTATTAGTATGACTATTAGTCCTTAGACCTGAAGTCACCATAGTTCCCTACATAAGGAGTTATGTACTTTGGTTTCGTCAAACGTCACCCGTAACTGGGTGGACTATAAAGGCGATTACTGGGTATGTAACAAATTATGTGGAGGGATGTGAGTGATGTAGATGGGATCTATCCCTCCTATATGACGGGAGAGATATCATAGTCTTGATAGAGTGAGATCACTAAGTGCATGACCATGCCCAAATAAGGCAATATGAGATATTGAGCTTATTGGATTATAGTGAGTCTACTTGGAGTTCAAGACACATAGATTGATTGGAGGATGACACGGTCTATGCTTCATAGAAGATCAATCTAGATATCGACGATAGAAGGACATTGTCACATATTATGAAAGTCATAATTAGTAGTCACATTGGTGATGTTGGATCTCAACATTCTTGTAACTTGGGTAGCAATGATGTGTTGCTAGATACCGCTCATTGCTTATGTTTCTAAGAGGTTAGAAGCATTGCCAATGTTACAAGAACCTATAGGGTCACACACAAAGAACAAATAGATGGAAAAAAAAATGAAGTCAAGTTTGACTTGGCTAAATATGGAAAGTCCATAAAAGGCAAGTTTGACTTGACCCAAATCCAAATCAAGTTTGACTTGACTTGGTTCCACTTCAAGTTAGACTTGACATGGGAGAAGAAATGGAGTCAAGTTTGACTTGGCTAAATATGGAAAGTCCATAAAAGACAAGTTTGACTTGACCCAAATCCAAATCAAGTTTGACTTGACTTGGTTCCACTTCAAGTTATACTTGACATGGGAGAAGAAATGGAGTCAAGTTTGACTTGACTAAATATGGAAAGTCCATAAAAGGCAAGTTTGACTTGACCCAAATCCACCTCAAGTTAGACTTGACTTAATGCCACATCATGGTGATGAATTGGCATGGAGCCAACCATTGATGATGCTCCACATCATCAAGAGCATTAAGTGTGGATGCCACCTCATCAAGGAAGATTAATGGTCAAGTTTGACTTGACCAAAAGGCCACCTCACCTTGACTTGACCAAGTGATGACTTGGCTTGGTATTTGACCAATGATGATGCTCCACATCATCTCCAAAGGTTGTAACCCCCCATTTGAATTTGAATTCAAATTGAAAGGGGGTTATGGCCGGCCACTTAATGGCCATTAATGGCCATTAATGGCCATTATGTGGCCGGCCACAATAAGAGAACAAAACCAAGATTTGGTTCCATTTCTCTCATGGTGTGTCTTCTCTTCTTCCTCCTCCAAGTGTTGGTGCTCTTCTTCTCCTCTTGGCCGAACCCTTGAAAGGTGCTAGCACACCTAAAGGGTTTCCTCCATCCACTTTGTTCGTGTGGATACTTCTAGAGGGACGGCACTTGACGTCCTAGAGATCCGACATCCAAAAGGAGCGAGCGGGATTAAGCGGGGCACGCACCAAAGGTAAAATGGTTTATCCCTCTTTAGATCTAGGAGTAGATCGAGTTTTGAGCATGAAATGAATACGTGATTTTTGTTTCGGAATTTTTCTTCGCACGAGATCCATGGCTTTGGGTTCTCGGGGTTTCCGCGACGCGAAAAGGCGGTTTTCGCGGCCCGAAAAACCCAACACNCCAAGTAAAACTAATTGTGTTCCTTGTGTGTTTGTCTTTTTATTCCGCTGCGTATTTTTTCTCTTAGTCTAATCCGTAAAGTTTTCACGATATTCACCCCCCCTCTATCGTGTTTCTTGATCCAACAAGTGGTATCAGAGAGGGGTAGCTCAAATTTGGTGCAACCACCAATTTGGGAATTTTTCAAATTTTTATGAAATCTTTTTTAATTTTTTTATCGAACTTTTATCGTTAATCGTGGTTGGTGCAACACCACTTGATAATTTTCTTTTATATCTTCTTCCCGCACTGCTAATCCAAGACCAAGTCTTGGGACGTTTTTTTTTGTTGCATTTATTTCAGAATATCATTAAATAGTCATGCAAGATGGTTTTAGTACAGCCAGACCACCACTCTTCAGTGGGGAGGATTTCTCCTACTGGAAGAGTCGGACGGAAGTCCACCTGAAAACTCAGGTGGACATGTGGATAATCATCCAATCTGGTTTGGAAATCCCGAAAAATGCTGAAGGAGTGCCACAACCTTACACCGAATGGGATGCCTCACTAAAAAGGAAGATCGTGGCGGATGCTAAAGCGACTCAGACACTTCAATACGGTCTAACCAAAGAAGAGCTGAACCGGGTGGGACCATTCAACAGTGCAAAAGAACTTTGGGGTAAGTTAATTGAACTGCACGAAGGAACCTCCGACACCCGAATCAGCAAGAGGGACCTACTGATAAACAAACTCTACACTATCAAAATGAACGACGGCGAGTCAGCAGCCCAGCTCCACGCCAGAATCCAGGAGTTGATGAACGATCTACACTCAATCGGTCACAAGGTAGAGAACCGTGACCTGATCAGGTATACCCTTAATGCTTTCCCGAGAAATACTTTGTGGACATCTATGGTAGATGCGTACAAAGTTTCAAGGGATCTTTCTAAAATCAAATTAGATGAGTTATTTTCTGAACTTGAATTACATGAGCAGACTAACTGCACTCTGGCCGAGAAAGGCATTACTTTTATTGCAGGCAAAACTGGAAAGATGACCAAGAAGAAGCCTCAACCTGCACCCAAGTCTGACTCAGACTCAGACTCAGAAGACAGCGAAGGAGATCAACCCAAGCTGGTTTGGCTAGCCCGGGACTACTACAAGGAGCTGAAAAATCAGACCAATAGAAGGAAAGCTAGCCGATGAAAGGAAGAGCCAGCTGAACCATCAAATGAAAATACCAAACCAAATGTGACCTGCTACAAATGCAAAAAGAAGGGTCACTACAAGACGAAATGCCCCAATCTGAAGGAAACGAAGAAGACAAGAAGGCCCTTCAAACAACATGGGACGAGTCTTCCTCCTCCGAAGAAGAAGAGGCCCCACAATCAAACATGCTCGCCCTGACTGCTTCGGAAGAAATTGAGACCGGATCAGAATCGGAGGCGGACGACGGAAAGCTCACATTTTCAGAGGATGGCAAAATCACTGTAAGTAGATTTTCTAGAGTTCAATTATCAGAATTAATTGCTTATCTATCTCGCGACTTGGCGAAAGCCAAAATCCGAGTCGAATCCCTCCGACAGGAAGTAAAACTCCTGAAAGAGGGAGTTGACTCTATATCCTTAACTGAGAAGGTTCAAGAAGGAACTTCTACTCAAGTTGAAAAACTTGAAAAAGAGAACTCCTTCTTGAAAATTCAAGTTAAGGACCTTAGAGCAGCTTTGGAATGTTTCACTTCGGGTTCCAAGGGTCTTGACATGATCCTTGGAAAACAGAAGTCCGTTCTAAATCGATCTGGATTAGGGTATCGAACCAAAGCTAGACAAAGGTCATATTATGCTGTACTGAATCAGTCTAGACCTAAAATTCAGGCATGGGTACCCAAACTGTGCCTTAACAACCAAGTTGGACCAAATCAGTATTGGATCCCCAAGGACAAGATTCATATCTTGCCTAATCATTACCGTGGCTTTAGTCCAGGGGGAGGCAACTTAAAAACCATTTTTATAGTTAAATGAATTTTCTTTTCTTATTTTAAATTGCATGATTGTTTTTCTATTTATTTTCTGTAATTTATCATGCTTAGACCTAGGACTGGTTAGACTAAGGACTAAACCGATAAACTGAAATTTGAACAACATAGTATTGGGTGGCGGTGAGATGATAGTACGTTAGGGAAGCCTTTTCTAATAAGGTCAAGTATACACTACTTGGTCTCTTTAGACTGGTGAAACTAGCCGAAGCTACCGATCCAAGACCCAAGCTAATTAGACCATAATTTCTCAAAAAGTAACTTTGAAAATGAAATTTCACTAAAAGGCTTTGTCAAGGAAAGGGTTGATGATCCAATAAGGCTACGGCCAAAGAAGGCCCTGTGCCTTGCCAAGACCTGGAAGCCAATTTTTGAAATTCAAATTCAGTTTACTCTTTGTCAAATTCGAATCTAACACAAATTTTCAGTTAATCTTAGATTCAGATATTCTTTTTAAAAATAAATTCAAAACTAATTGTTTTCAAAATTAATTTAACTTTTCAAAATTAATCATGGTCTTTCAAAATAAATCTCTTAAACCTGTCTCACAAAAACTCATATGTTAACGTGATTGATAACTAGATACCAGGTGAGATAGTTAGGACTTAAGTTAATGCAAAATCTGACTTCTGTAATATTGTTAAATAAAAACATTGAATTTAGAGTTGAATTGTCTTGATTATTGATTGGTCATTAGAGTCAAACATGGTCAAACAGTCAAATTGGTCAATGGTCAAACAACAGTCAAATCGGGAGCCCGTGACCCCTCGGGCGCCCAATCCCTTTCTCCTCAACCAAGACAGCAAAAGCTATCAATATTCCCAGCTAACCTGGGCTCCCGTGACCTATCGGGCGCCTAGGGTTGTATAACAAGTCAAGGCAAAAAAGCTGCCCAAGGCAGCAACGACTGACCGGGGCGCCCATGTCCTCACGGGCGCCCCCAGGATCTACTGTCAAGGCAGAAAGACTGCCAAAGGCAGCTGCTTTCTGACCCGGGCGCCCGACCGACTTCTATATAAAGCCCCCGAAACCACCTTCCATTGCCACACCAAAAACGAACCTCTCCTCTAACTCTTCTCCTCCTAAGGCGCCCGAACAACCCTCTCGTATCCTCAAACGCTCCACTTCAACCATGCCTCCCCAGATGACTACGAGGTATCAGTTTTTCATGCATTTTCAATTATTTCCTTTTAGTTATCTCGCTAAAAGCATATTCCTTATTATGTTAGAAAACGTCGTATTATTCAACCAAACCCCTACCTAAGTCTGAGTTCAGCTCACTAAGAAGGCAGTTACGGTTATGCTTGGTAGAATAGGACTACTCTAATTATGTTTGTCAAAAACTATTTTATTTTCTGTAAAATCAATTCTTTATCTTATTTTGTTATTTAAAATGATTTTTCCGACTTAGTTTTTTTTAACAAAATTACCCCCTTCAAAAACTAGGGCTTTTTCGTAAAATGGGCATAGCCTAGGCCCTAACCCTAGAACTGCATGCACCTATAGATCTAGAAGCCAGCATCTCACAAGCACATTAGGGTACTTTTGTTTGATCACCTAGAATGGGTTGAGATGCTTAGGTCTTTACCTTGATTCAAGATGCTTTAAGTCAGTGCATCTGCAGTAATTGGGGCACTAAATACCAACTAAACAGTAATCAGGTTAAGTGTCAAGTTTAGAAAATATAACTTGATCAGATCACTTAACTTGACTAACCCTAGCGAAAGCTACTGTTTATATCAGTTAGTAAGTAGCAAATTGGGTTAGACAGGACCCGAAAGCAAAAATTCAAATTGATTTGCTCTAGTTTAAATTTAGAATTGGTACAGTACAATATTACTCAATTTCAATATTTTTTTTGGCTATATTTTTTTTTGATATATGGCAAAGGGGGAGAGATTGGAGAGAAGAGAAAATGCTCAAAATTTTCAAAATTGTTTTTTCCTCCAAAATTAAATCCTTTTCCAAAAAGGATTATCTCCTATTTTTCAAAAAGTAAAGTTCTTTAAATACTTAAGTTCATGTTGAAAATTAATTTTTGTTTCAAAAATTAGTCTAAGCATTTATTCTGGAAAATTTTCTGAAAGTTTTTTAAGTCATAAATTCAAAAAAAAAAATGTTTGGAAAATATTTCTAAATACCTGAAAAATGCTTTCTAAGTATTTAAGTACTTAAACTGTTAGCAAAATTTTTTTAAGTACTTAAGCTGCTCTCTTAAACTATTTTCTAAGTATTTAAATTGCTTTCTTAAATTGTTAGCAAAATTTTCTAAGTACTTAAATTGCTTTCTTAAACTGTTAAAAATTCTCTAAGTACTTATACTTTCAAAATTACTTGCTTTCAAAAATTTATTCCAAGTACTTATTTTAAATCTTTTGGTTGGTCGAAAATTTTCTAAGTGTAAAATTCAAATTCCCCTGAAAATTATCCAACTCAAAATATTTTGAAAATGGTTTCAAACCTAAAAACATTTTCTTGAAAATTTTCTAAGTGTTGAAAACTTGAAAACCGCTTCACTTTAAGACTTAGAAATTTTTTTTTCACAAACTTTTGAAAAACCTAGGGGGAGATTTCATCCAGGGGGAGGAAATCAAAACCGATACTTTACCTGCTTTTTGTTTAACTTAACTTTTTGAACCGGGTTGTCATAAATCAAAAAGGGAGAGATTGTTGGTGCAGGAAGCACCTAAGTCAAACCTGGGTTTTGATAATGGCAAAGGGTTCAAGAGTTAAGATGTTATTTTTGTCTATTGTGTTCACTGAGTGTGCAGAAAGAAGTCCTGGCGAAGGGTTGCTGGGCACCTAGCGAAGGGCTGCTAGGCATCGAAACCCTAAGACCTAGCGAAGAGCTGCTGGGCACCTGGCGAAAGGCTGCTAGGCATCGAAGACCTGGCGAAAGGCTGCTGGGCAC
This sequence comes from Boesenbergia rotunda, assembly GCA_024364735.1. NCBI lineage: Eukaryota > Viridiplantae > Streptophyta > Magnoliopsida > Zingiberales > Zingiberaceae > Boesenbergia > Boesenbergia rotunda. The sequence continues at coordinate 364,089 of JAGFNQ010007518.1, forward strand.
CTGGCGAAGGGCTGCTAGGCATCGAAGACCTGGCGAATGGTTGTTAGGCATTGAAGACCTAGCGAAGGGCTGCTAAGCACCTGGCGAATGACTGCTGGGCAAAAGTCCAACCGGAGGAGCCGATTGGCAAAAGGTAAACTCTCCTAAGAGGAGTAGGTGAGGACGCGTTCCCCGTCGAGGGAACAGTAGGCGTCGGTTCGACCTAGGGTTCCATTTAGGAGACTCAAAGTCAGAATCAAGACAGCTACAACTGTAAAAACTAACTAATATCTTGCCTTGTTTGTGTTGGTACTAACCTTGAATGCAGGGACCGAAGGAGTGTGTTTCTACAGCTCAGAATGCCCCAAAGGAGAGGGGCAGGCAGCTGGGCAAGGCGCTCGGGAGGTCCCGGGCGCCCAAGGTCAATGCCAAACAAGTAGTAAAGCAAGGCTGCTTCGAATCCACAATGGGCTAGATGCCCGGGAGGTCCCGGGCGCCCAAGGTCAAAGCCAAAGATGAGTCGAAGCAAAATCAGCCACGAAGCCAGTGGGCCCAGTCAAGCTAGGCGCCCGAGAGGTCCCGGGCGCCCCAATCAGCTCCAGAGCCGATTCGAAGGGGATAAGCGCTGACCAAGCTTCGGATAGAAGTTCTCAGATCCGAAGGCACGTGTCAGGCACCCCCGACGTCCCAGGCGCCCTCAGGAGCACTATAAAAGGGGCTCGACCTCAAGGCTTCAGTAGAACAATCTTCCAACGCCTCTAAGCTATTCGTTCAAGCGCGCAGCTCTGGCAAACTCCATTCTCGATATTCTAGCGCCGACGACAACCCTCTGCTCAGAAGTACGATCCACATCGAGCGTCGGTGACAAAAACTATATTCATTTATTTACTGCACTACAATTGTATCAAATTCTATAAATCTCCGCGTTATTATAGAATTGCTCGCAGTAAACGGTCAAGGACAGTGGGCCTTGGAGTAGGAGCCGACCGCGACTCCGAACCAAGTAAAACTAATTATGTTCCTTGTGTGTTTGTCTTTTTATTCCGCTGCATATTTTTCTCTTAGTCTAATCCGTAAAGTTTTCACGATATTCACCCCCCTCTATCGTGTTTCTCGATCCAACATTATGGAGGACTGATAGTCAGCGATGTGTCATAGATAGGTTATGTAGCGCCAGAGTAGACGCAGATGATCTAGATTACCTCATATGTTGTTATACGTTGGCATGGATAGCACCAGAGACCCATAGATGACTATGATGCACTTGGTGGAGCAAATAGAAAGATAGTATACAGTTTGGAGGAACTAAGATGGTGTAGGAGGTTGACTGATGGGATACAAGATTGCGTGTACCATACTCAGACTGATGGGTGGATGGTGAGTGGAGGTAGCAGTGGTGTGATGTGACAGATAATGTATTGGGAGGTTGGTACAATGAGATGTATTTTGGGAGGTTGGTATAGTGGGAGTACGCATACATGTACATTTCGGGGCATACCTTTGACAACCACTTGGATCTGATACTTCATTAGACACAAGTGGCTATCTTAGGTTACATACTTGTAGTACTTTTCTTGATGATATAATTTACCTTTCATCAAAAAAGAGAGTAGTGGTTCCCAAGTGTAGGTCGCAACTAGGGTTGATAATGACTCGGGTGGAGCCCTCGATCCTGAAGTAGGAACCCCAGTAGGGGTAGCAGGAGCCTCGACCTCCCGAGTGAGGTCGACTAATTACACACCTCGAGCCGCTAGCTTAGCCTCGGACATACAGGTCAATCGGTTGAAGGTCGCCCGTAACATGGTCTTCACTACATAAAAAGAAGAATTCTTAGTAAAACACAAACGTTGCCTTAAAAATAAATCCTTACCAAAAGGATGTTTCAAATCAGCGGGAATGGGGCTTAGTCGGAAAAGGTGTAGCAGACCACTAATTCACTGAAAGGAGAAAGGGGGAGACGATACAGATGAAACAACATAACCATCGTTGAAAGGATGTAGAAGAAGTTGGTAATGAAGATCGAAGGCCCGGCTAGAGAGAGGTGAATAGTTGATCACCCACTAATTTCGGTCCTTCCTACACTTTGTTAGTGCGCAACGGAATACAAAATAAACTAAACTAATAAAAGGAAATCAATCCATAAACACACGTCGATTTACGTGGTTCGGAGATGGCGCTCCTACTCCATGGCTGTCTGTAAGGTGAACGATCTCTATCCGTCGGTGGATTAGTCTCCAAAAAACCTCCGACTATCTCGTGTAGTTTCTTGTGGGTGGATAAATCTCGCCACAATCTTGTATACGCACACCTGAGCTTGGTAGACTACTAATAGGGGTTAACCACCTCTATTTCGTCAACCTTGCTCAAGCAAATCGAGTTTTCTTAAATAGAACTCGTTTGCTAATCCAGTCGTTACCAGTCAACCGGTGCTAATGTCAGTCGACTGATAGCTGTCGAATTCGAACGTTATATACCAACATTCAAATTCAGCCGACACCAGTCGATTGCACAGAAAGATCAGTTTATGGCCTCAACTAGTTGACTGATCCCATACCAATCGACTAGTAAAATTCTAAACCTAGGATTTTTCTTCCTGATTACATTTCACTAGCACTCGGACCCTCACGACTCACTTGACTCTTCTTTGCAACCTTGACCTGTTGCCTTCGAGCCTTCTTCTCTTTAGCTCTCATCCCTCGAATGCATACAATTCCGTGGCTCATTTCCATGCTATCCTTCGCGTATGCCTGGAAGTGCACTTCCCTTGGCTCATCGTTGCTGTATTGTCAACGATCTCTCAGATGCTCCATTCTTCACTGGACCCGAAGCTATCAAGCTAAGTTTATGTGTATCTTGCAGAACTTGCACACTCAAATACACATATCAAATAGAAGAGTGAACATAACTTAAACTTATTGCCCAAATATCAAAACACATGGTCCCACAGACTATAGATTGTCTCAACAGTTGAGACCCATCTGAGATAAAGGGATGCGAAAGTAGCGAGATGCATCAATAAAAAAGGGATGAATGAGGAAACGAAGGCCGCTAAACAAATGGCTCCGGAAGAAGGTCACACACCCAGGTGGAGGACTATCGGGACGGTTGTTCCCATTCGGTAGGACTAGGGTATAGTCCCTGTGCACCTTATATGCTAGCCCCATTCTCTCCAACGACGCACTAGTAAAACTCGATGCCACCAAGCGATACCAGGCAGTGGGCGTTGATGGTTTAGCCATATTCGAATGAGGAAACGAAGGCCGCTAAGCAAATAGCTCCGGAAGAAGGTCACACACCCTGGCGGAGGACTATCGGGACAGTCGTTCCCGTTCGGTAGGACTAGGGTATAGTCCCTGTGCACCTTATATGCTGGCCCCATTCTCTCCAACGACGCACTAGTAAAACTCGACGCCACCAAGCGATACCAGGCAGTGGACGTTGATGGTTTAGCCATATTCCTAGACATGAAACTCAAAAAGCTAAACCGGAGAAGATGGCATACTAGAAAACTTACGTTAGTTGAACGGAACGAACGATGAGAGCAGACAACAAGTGCAAGCTCTAAGGGTGCAAGAACGAAAATGATGGAGATTCAAACAACTCAAACAAAAGCAGACGAAGGTCCTTCTCACTCCACCCTACTCTGAATATATTCCCTGATGAGGCTCCGCTGCGCTGTCCAATCTAGGGTCTTCTCCTGAGAAGGGGATGTTAGTGTAATTGGCCCAAGTTTGATTGGTACGATCATGAGTTTTACAAGGGTGAACCTAACTTAAACTCTTTGTCTAAACATCAAAATATATGGTCTCATGGACCATAGATTGCCTCAATAATCTCCTCCTTTTTGATGTTTGACAATATGTTTAAGTTAGGAATAACATATAGCAAATAACAATGCTAAAAATATTTGGACTTACGTTGCCAAGGCTACACCTTGGACTTACACCGCCAATGCAATGCAAACAATGCATAGAATCCTATCACAAGGTTCCCCAACACCTAAACACCCAATGAGTTAGGTTTTTTACCAAAAGACTTTTAAGAACTTATCCCAAGACTCCCCCTATACTTGGACTTACCAAGGACTCTTTAAGAACCCATCATAAGGCTCCCCCTTTGTCAATAAACGAACAACAAAGCTCCCTCTTTACTTAAGCTCCCCCTTGAGCTAGCTTTCTGAAAAGGTAAAAAAGGTTTTCCCAATTAAACCTTAATTCTCCCCCTTTGTCATAGATCAAAAAGAATTCCAACAATATCCAATCATTGGATTCTTTACCCTCTAATGACAATAAACATTGTGTAGTAACCCCTTATAAGATTAACACTTGTTTACCATCATTTGAACACTTTTCGACTGTTGAAAAATAGTTTCAGCATGTATCAGTTGACTGATCCCTATCCAAAACCTTACAGAAGCTTTCTCATTCTAAAAAGCACTGTTACCAGTCGACTGGTCCTCTGCACTAGTCGATTGATACCCTGATATCAGTCTTTCAACATTTCTGAACTCAATTTCAGAAATGAATAAGAAATTTAACAAATCTCCAAAAATTCTCGAATTTTGTGGAGAGGTTTGTGATACTCATGCCAACTTGAGAAAAATATATTCAAAAATGTATCTATCACCAATCCCAAGATTGATATAAACCCCAAAGCTAACTAAATTGTTCAATTGAACCTTGACCTAAAGTTCTAATTTTGACTTCTTCTTGATATATCTGCCCATACCAACCATAATGTATCTCTAGCATTGGTTTATATGATATCTATACATCAAAAACTAATTTTCATGCAATATAAATCTCATTTCATATTTTCATGCATGAAACATAATCTCAATGTATCAAATCCTAAGGATTGAGACACAAATCCATTTCCAAACTCATTCGTACATTTCATGGCCCATCTAGACTCCCAAGAGATATCATCCTGAGATCCATTGACCATAGGTTCCAACTTGGCTTTTAGAGCTTCTCCTTGAGCTCTTAGCCTTAGTCACCTCCCTAGGTGACTCATCCACAACCACTAGGCCACATCAATGTATCTCCAATGACTCTTGACCTACAAATTTCACCTTCTTAACCTTAGACATCTTGTCCTTGGTTAAGTTCTTCTTTCCCTTAGCCTTGGACATCTTATCCTTGGTTAATGTCTTCTTCCTCTTAAATGACTTTCCCTTGCCATTTTTAGATTTCTCATCATTGCCATAATTATATGTTACCCTAGCATATATCTTGTCATTGGCCTTGGATATGTTAGATCGGTATCCCAAACCTGATATATCATTATTAAGCTTTTGGCTATCCAACATCATACCCAACCCTTTAGATCCAATAATGAATCTATCTAGGGTTTTCTCCAATTTATCAAGTTTTGCTCTCAAAGCTTGATTTTGTCTCTCTAGAATTTTAATCCTAGAGTCAACATGTCCACCTTGGACATTCCTAGACCTACCCATTTGTCTAGACATATATCTCTTCTTTTTGAAATTTATGCCTTGGTCCTTAAGTTTAGTATGCATGAGTTTATCATGAAATAATTTCCTAGGGTTATGATCTACATTTATCCTATTCCTATCATAATATTTAAATTCAAAATTATGCATGGGTAAATAATTTATATTATTCCTAGCCTGCATAGAGGACTTTAAATTTAATTTACACTTAAAATTAGGGTGTACCTCCCTTACCCTTGTAGCTCTCCATTGATATGAGCTCTTGTTTTTCAAATTCTTCTTCCATTTCTTCAAATGTCCTAGCTTCTTGAGCTCTCCTTTCTTTGGGCATTTGGTGTGGTAATGTCCTTGCTCACCACACATGAAGCATCGAATGTGTTGGGACCGGGTGCATGTTGACATGGATGCGGGTTCGTAATTTTAAAATTAATTACGTGCAGCGGAAGGTTTAGCATAAATAATTTCTCTAAATCATTTAACCACACATCTAAGCATGCAATTTTATCTTGTGTAGACATGATCATATATTTAAAATTTTTGCAGAAACGTAAACTAATTTACATATTACCTCGCGTAACTCGAAGGAAGGGACGAGATCCAACCGTAAGCGTCCCTTGGAAGCTCCGCCTCTATTCGCGTCAACGCCGAGTATCTTCGGGATGACTTTGCAAAGCCACGAGTTTCGTGTTCTCGAGAACTACTAGATTCTCCGAGAATGCGACGAGAAAAACCAAGAGAGAAGTCGGAAGACTAACCACAAAAGGATGGCCGGCTAGTGCTCCTTCTTGGGGCTGGTTGGCGCACGGCAAGAAGGGGAGAAGAGAAGGAGAGAAAGAGAGGGAGAGAGCCTATGCCTTCGTCTCTATGATTCACCACCCAAGCCTTGCCTTGGGTCCTTTATATAGTGGCCTCTCAACCATCAAGCCTCTCAAATATGGAATAACTTATTCCATCATGCCAAGTTTGATTTTATATCATGGTTGAAATCATATTTTAATTCATGATAAAAATCTTCTCTCCTATGGAATAAATTTCCTTATCATGGTAAATCAATCCATGATTGATTTTATAAAATAAACCAATCCATGGTTCATTTTAATTTCCATGAAAAATAAACCAAACCTTGGTTTATTATATAAAAAATTTATATCATCCATAATTTTATAAAACAAACCACACTTGATTTATTTTATAAATTGAACCAAAAACTTGGTTCTCTCCCTTTGTTGTGGTTGACCAAGCAAAGAGGATAGAGGCCCTCTTTTGCCGGCCCATCTAAGTCAAGCCCCAATGAATTAAACATATTTAATTCATCTATTAAGTCTTCAAAAGACTTAGCCATTTTACGCTTCCGATGCGTCTCTGAAAAATTCAGATTCGACTTATCGTTTGGCTCAACCAAACTTAATCTCTCTTGATTGAAAAATCTAATTTCCAACTCGTTTTAAATCCCTCGGATTACTCGTAGTGCGTGTGACTAAATAGGCTTTCGATTTATGTTGGTCGTCTATAATTAATCAATTAATTATAGAACAATCATGAGTGGCACCTAGTAGTACATCATGATCCCCAATTAATCGAAAGATCAACGGTTGACCTCAGAAACAATTCTGAAATCCTTCAGCAGCTATAATGAATCGTGTCTCATTCCCTTCACCATCTTATACCCACTTGGTTCAGGACATGGTCTATGTGTGTCAGTCCCCACTAGGCTGACTACGTCACACCTAGCCCAAGTAACGTTTTCTCGTCCTACGGATTCTAATTACTCTCATGTATTTAAGAGATTCATATTCTGAACATGTCATGCTCTGGCCAGAGGCTTCGAGTAACAATCCGACGATAGGCCTCGGGTATACATCTCCTCGCAAGGAGTGGTGAATCCTTTGTATGTTGTTCAAACATCTTCGGGCACTTCGGCTTATACCCAATCATCCTGGGTCCACACCTCCTTGGAGATGCTTGCTTAAGATGTCAAAGTATAAGTCTCCATGACCAAGATGACTTGAACACCACAAGTCAAAGGAACATCGCACTTAAGCTGCAGTAAGAACTTCACTGACATATCTATATGTAGACTACCATATGAAGTTTTACAGCCAGTCACTCCAATGAACTAGTTCCCTTAACTAGCATTCATGTTTATCTCCGGACATCTCAATGTCACTAACTAGTGAGAATCAACTGATTAGAGAATAACCCATGCTAGTCTTAACAGAATTGATAGTGTCCGTATTTTTCAATTCATCGACTAGGGACAATTTCAATACTTCACAATTGCACATGTAGAGATAATCACTAGTTGTGAATTCATCACAAATTCTCTCATGCTGTGAATTGTATTGCGAACATTCAGTAAATGAGTTTAAGATCTCAATCAAATACACAAACATGTATACTCAAATAGTGAATATTCATTTATTAAAATAAATGATTACAATCATAAGGCGATTGCCTTAGGACACTTCTCTCATATCACTAACAGAATATGCTTCCTATCATTCTTTTTCCTACAACTCAAATTAGAATCTAAGGGAATTGAATTGAGTTTAGAAAATGCCTCCTTCTTACCCAATGGACACCTACTATTGTAGTGTCCCTTCTTATTGCACTCGAAGCATATGATATTGTCCTTCGACTTCACTTTGGTGGAGGTGTTAGGTAGATTGACTTCTTCTTTAACCTTTGATGATGTGGATTGATCATCCGCACTTATGAAGGTCATCTCTTCATTCTCGGATATGGATGATTTTTCATCTTCTTATGCCACTTCACTTGAGGAGATGGATGATACTTCTTCTTCTTTATCCCCCTCTTGAACTAATGAGCCCTTCTTCTTGGCTCCTCCACTTCTTGTACTTTTGTAAGATTTTCATAAAGAGCAATCACTTTGCTCCATATCTCATGTGCACACTTGTACTCACCTACACGGCTCATCACATCATTAGGCAAAACATCAATTAAAATTGAGATTACCTTCTCATTTGCCTTTGATTGTGATTGTTGCTCCTTGGTCTAATATTTTGGTCGGAGCTTCTTCCCTTTCTTGCCTCTCAGAACTTCGAATGGATCTTTTAGTGCTATCATCATCTCCCAATCCATGTAGAACCATGTCTTCACATGCATCCTCGAATAATGAAAATTGTCGACATCGTATGGAGGTGGGATTCTAATATCTCATCCTAGCAGACCTTCCAACTCCATCTTCTTCTTCTTCCTCTAGCGTCTTTCACTTTTGGTGATTAGTCTAACAAGAGAGACCTCGCTCTGATACTAATTGATGCAGATCGGAGACCCAGCTAGAGTGGGTGAATAGCCAATCACCCACTAATTTCGGTTATTCTTACACTGTGTTAGTATGCAATAGAATACAAAATTAACTAAACTAACAAAAGGAAATAAAACTGCAAATACACATTGATTTATGTTGTTCAGAGATTGTGCTCCTACTCTATGACTGTTCGTAAGGTGGACGATCCTTATCCATTGGTGGATTAGTCTCCGGAAAATCTCCGGCTAGCTCGTGTAGCTTCTTATAGGTAGAGAAACCTTACCACAACCTTGCACAGACACACCTAATCTTGGTAGACTACTAATAGGGGTTAACCACCTCTATTTTGTCAACCTTGCTCAAGCAAACCAAGTTCTCTTAAATAGAACTTGTTTGCTGATCTAGTCATTACCAATCGACTGGTGCCAACACCAATCGATTAACAGTTGTCGAATTCGAACGTTACAACCCAACGTTCAAATTCAACCGATACCAGTTGACTACACAGAAAGATCAGTCGACTGATCTTTCTGTTACCTGAACCAGTTGACTAATCCCATACCTATCGACTGGTAAAATCCTAAACCTAGGATTTTCCTTCCCGAGTACATTTTGTCGGATGGTGGCATCGATAGAGGGGGGATGAATATCGACTCTCATTTTCGTTGCCGAAATATCATCGTTTATACGTTTACTTAATATCAAAGTTGTTAGTGGCACAGCGAAATAATAAAGGAAAAACACAACACAGTAAACACGAGGGATTTACTTGGTTCCCAACCCCCCATGGTCAGTACGTCCAAGGCCTAATCACAGGAAGCGTCCGTCCACTAGTGGTCTCCTTTCCAAAAGTTTTCTAGAGGTGGAGAAACTCATCTTACAGTTTGAATACAAGCACAAATAGAAAGAAGAAATACAACTTGTAAGTAAATGCAAACCAACACAAATGACGATCTCAACTAATCCGGAAGTCCAAAGTATCGTGCACTTCCTCCTGGAGCATCCTTGGTCACAGAGCTTCATCTTTAGTACTTTTTCTTCGCAGGGAATGAGTAAACGGATGGAAGAATTGATGTTTTGAACTGAGGGGGTGAAACCCCTTATATAGCAAGCATCCGGGCGCCCTTGAGCCCATAGAGGTGCCTCAAAAGTGAAGCAATCTGATACGAACCAGCAAACAGCGTGCAAGGATAAAACCTGTCTTCTTGGGTGCCTGGGTTGATGGAGGCTCTTGGGAGCAATGAGGAGCCTGGGAGCTGACGTAGCCCGTCCAACCAGCCACCTGCTGAAAAACCCCTCTGGGGTGCCTGAGTCCTCTCAGGCGCCTAGGTTGATAGGGGCACCCGGGAGGTCCTTTCCCAGGACTTGTTTGTTTGCGTTTGCTCTCCTATCTTGCCTCCAACTCTAGGTTCCTGCAAGACAAACAAGCACACAACAAACAGACAAACAATCCTAGGTTATGACTTTGGATTTCAAATGAAATCCTAGGTCGAACCGACGCCTACTGTTCCCTTTTCCGAGGAACTCGTCTTCACCTACTCCACTCTGTAGAAGTTACCTTTTGTCAACCGGGACTTCCGGTTGAACATTTGCTCGGCCTTTGAGACTCCCAGATCTCGAGACGTCCGATCCTCGACCTGTCTCTACTTCTATCCATAGTCCTCGCTCGACTAAGTCTTCTACTCGATCCTCGATCAGGAATTCGTGCCCAATTCCTCGAACCAGGACTTCGGTGCCCATCCCTCGACCAGGTCTTCGTGCCCAATCCACGACAGGACTTCGTGCCTAATTCCCTAAACCAAGATCTCATGCCCAACCCTCGGTCAGGTCTTCGTGCCTAATTCCTTGAACCAGGACTTCGTGCCCAACCCTCGGTCAAGTCTTCGTGCCTAATTCCCTAAACCAGTACTTCGTGCCTAGCTTTACTTACTAGGACTTCGGTGCCTTGACAAGGACTTCTTTGCTAGTCATCTTAATTTTAACTAGTCTTCTCTCTGCCAAATATCAAGTCCTGTTTTGCTTAGTCCTTGGTCTAACTGACCAACCCTGGGTTCTTTGTCAAACATTAGATCCAGTTTGGCTAACCCTTGTTCTAACTGACCAAATCTCGATATATTATCACACATGTCAGATCTAGGTTTGATCACTCAGCCAAACATCAAGTCATGTCTGGCTATCCCTTGGTCAACCTGACCAACCCTGGGTACTAATCACTTTGCCAAACATCAAGTCCTGTTTGGCTAACCCTTTGATTAAACTGATCAAACCTGGGTTTACCCTACCAAATATCAAGTTCTGTTTGGCTTAACCCTTGACCACTTTGACTAGACCTTAGTATACTGTCAAACATCGAAACACTAGAGGTTGACTATTCATGTCTGATGCTTTTTGCATCAACACATTTCACTCACACTCGGACCCTCACGACTCGACTCTTCTTTGCAGCCTTGACATGTTGCCTTCATGTCTTCTTCGCTTTGGCTCTCATCCCACAGATGCATATAAGCCTGCGACTCATCCCCATGTCATCATTTGCGTATGCCTCGAAGTGTGCTTTGTTGGGATTGGTAGGAGAGCTATAGGGGGGTGATTAGCTCCGATCTTTGCTCGTTGTTGATTTGTTGCGGCGGAAGACTTGAGCAATGCTAACACCTCTATTTTACTAAGTATCCACCTCCTTGAGGTCACTAATCCAAGGGTCGACTCTCCTCACTCTCTCATACACTATGAAAGATCTCCTTCTTGAGGTGGAGAAACCTCTTACAAGCTTCCAAGAAGATACAACAAGAATCTAAGCAAATACAAAATGAAATCTTATAAGATTTACAATGATAAGCTCAAGCTTTGCTTTCCTTGCTATCTTCAAGCTTGCGAGCGCCTCTAGAACTTTGGAAGTGCAGCAACACTAAGCCCCAAAGCTTCCCTTGAAATGGCCTGGAAGGAGGAGGAGAAGTGCTGAAGAGTGTTGGTGCAGGAAGCACCATATCGAACCTTATTTTGATATTGGCAAAGGATTCAAAGTTAAGTTTATTTGTGATCTAATAAAGTTACTCAAGTGTGCAGAGACAAAGCCCTAGCGAAGAACTGCTAGGCACTGGCGAAGGAATGCTAGGATACAAAGCCCTAGCGAAGGACTGCTAGGCACCTGGCGAAGGACTGTCAGTATCTAAGCCCTAGCGAAGGACTGCTAGGCAACTGGCGAAGGACTGCCAGTATCCAAGCCCTAGCGAAGGACTGCTAGGCAACTGGCGAAGGACTGTCAGTATCCAAGCCTTAGCGAAGGACTGCTAGGCACCAGGCGAAGGACAGCTTGGGACTGAAGCCCTAGCGAAGGAATGCTAGGCACCGAGCGAAGGACATCTCGGCATCTAAGACCTGGCAAAGGACCGCCAGGCAAAAGTCCAACCAAAGGAGCGGTTGGCATCAGGTACATTCTCCCGAGAAGAGTAGGTGAGGACGCGTTCCTCGTCGAGGGAAAAGTAGGCGTCGGTTCAACCTAGGGTCCCATTTTGGAGACCCAAAGTCAGAACCAAGACAGCTAAGGCTGTATAAAATAATATAATACTGCTTTTTGGACTAACCCTGGATGCAGGACCGAAGGACTGAGTATCTGCAGCTCAGAGAGCCTCAAAGGAGTGAGGCAGAAGCTGAGCAGGGCGCCCCGGATGTTCTGGGCGCCCCCAAGGTCAACCCAAGTTAGCAGGAGCGAAAACACGCCTCGACAGTTATATGTTGGGGCGCCCCGGATGCTCCTGGCGCCCCGCCTGTCGCGGGCGCCCCCCCCCCCAGTGTCAGCTGCCGAAGCACACCCTCGCGAAGCCAAGCTTCAAACAAGACTTTCAATCAACGCTTTTACGCTCTTCTGCTCTCGCGCCTCGCTCCGGAAACCTTCCAACTCGAGCCGACGACGTCCCGCTGCTCCGAAAAAGACAACCTACATCGGACGTCAGTAAAAGAAGAGTTTTTCCTTTTTGTTAAGTTTACTGCACTTATTCTGTAATCTATATTTGTAAACTGATTTTACGCGTCATATAGAATTGCCCAAAGTAAACGATCAACGATCGTGGGCCTTGGAGTAGGAGTCGACCTAGGCTCCGAACCAAGTAAAAAATTACTATGTTCGCGTGTTTGTTTTTATCTTCCGCTATGCAATTTCTCTTTACCTAAATCCGAACGTTTTTCGATATTCACCCCCCCCCTCGATCGGTTCTCTTGATCCAACAAAGAGCCCGTGAAGAGTTGCGCGTCAAACCTACGTGAAAACCCTATATACCCGACGCCTAGGGTTTCTGAATCGATTACCACGTCAGACTTAACCGTTCAACGACTAGTTTTTGAATCGTAATCGATTAGTCAATCGATTACAAGCATCCTGAATCGATTGCCCAATCGATTCAGGACCCTTCTGTGCTCTCGCGCAAAACGTCAATAATCGATCACCCGATCGATTAAAGGACCCCTTAATCGATTGACCAATCGATTAAGGGAAGGTTGAATCGATTGGTCAATCGATTCAGCCACCTTGTGTTCTCGCAACTCAATTCTCCTAATCGATCAGCCAATCGACTCACTCATTCTTTAATCGATCACTCGATCGATCAAGGAAGCTTCTGATCGCGAGAAACCAAACCCTAATCAATTACCCAATCGATTGAGTCCAACCTAACTTGTGCTCACAAGTCTAGGTTCCCTACCAAGTGTCCAGTCAACCCCTTTGACCAATCTGGATTTCTTCTGCCTAGCTCCGAGCTAGGACTTAACCTGGTTCCTAACCAGATTTGCCTAACCCTCAAGTTAGGTCTAGTCTCTCGGTAGACTTCCACCTTGCCGGCATGCGATCTCCCCGATCCACCTGGACTTCACCTAGTCCCATTAGATATGCCTAGTCCCACTAGGTCTTTTCCCATGCCAGCGTGTGATCTCCCTGATCCACCTGGACTTCACCTAGTTCCACTAGGTGTGCCTAGTCCTACTAGGTCTTTTCCCGTGCCAGCGTGCGATCTCCCTGATCCACCTGGACTTCACCTAGTCCCACTAGGTGTGCCTAGTCTCACTAGGTGTGCCTAGTCCCACTAGGTCTTTTCCCATGCCAGCGTGCGATCTCCCTGATCCTCCTGGACTTCACCTAGTCCCACTAGGTCTTTTCCGTCAAGTCTTCAGTCAACCTTGACCCACTTTACATCATACGATATTTAAACATCATATGACATTCAAACATCATTATCAAACATCGAAACATCCAACCTTAAGTTTACTAAGCTTATCAGACATAAGCTCACCCGAGCCTAGTCAAACTACGTCATCCCTGACCTCGTAGAGATTGCACCAACACGCTTCTCTTGGTTCATCGTTACTACCTTGTCCACGGTCCCTTGGATGCTCCATCCTTCATCGGACCCAAAGCTATTAAGCTAAGTCTATGTGTATCTTGCAGAACTTGTACACTCAAATACACATATCAAATACAAGAGTGAATATAACTTAAACCCTTTGCTCAAATATCAAAACACATGGTCCCGGGAACCATAGATTGTCTCAACAGTTGAGACCCATCTGAGATAAAGGGATGCGAAAGTAGCGAGATGCATCGATAAAAAAGGGGTGAATGAGGAAACGAAGATCGCTAAGTAAATGGCTCCGGAAGAAGATCACACACCTTGGCGAAGGACTATCGGGGCGGTCGCTCCCGTTCGGTAGGACTAGGGTATAGTCCCTGTACACTTTATATGCTAGCCCTATTCTCTCCAACGATGCACTCATAAAACTCGACACCACAAACCGATACCAAGCAGTGGGCGTTGATGGTTTAGCCATATTCCTAGACATGAAACTCAAAAAGCTAAACCGGAGAAGATGGCATACTAGAAAACTTACGTTAGTTGAAGGGAACGGACGATGAGAGCAGACAGCAAGTGCAAGCTCTAAGGGTGCTTCGGGTAAGAAAAATGAGAAGGACTTTTAATCATTTTTCGTCTAACAAATCTCATGGTAGGAAAAGCTCAAGAAGCAAAAGTCAACCAAGAAAGGTTATTTGCTATAATTGTCAAAAAGCAAGACATATGAGGGATGAATGTCCTCTCTTGAAGAAAAAGGAAGAAACGAAAAAGGAAGAAAAGAAGAAATCAAAAAGAAAAGGGGAAGAAAGTTCAAAACTTGCAAGCAACATAGGATGACTCATCATCATCAGAGGAAGAAAAAAAATCATGTATCCCATTTTGTCTTAAAGGGAATTAAAGACATAGTATTTGTTGGGTTCTCCCGACACCATAACTCAAAAAACGCAGCGGAAACAAGAACCCTCGAGCGATCCATGCGAAAGAAAACTCGTACAAAGTTGATCTACATCTACTTCTAAAGAAGATATATCTTTGATGTGTGCCCTTTCGTTTATCCCGCTAGTCCAAGATGCGCTGGATCTCTTGCACGTTCAGTGTCCGTGCCTCTATCCGTATCCACACGGACAAGATCTCTCAACTCCGGGAAGAACTACCTTAATTAGTTGTGCTAGCAACTTGAGGTAGTTCGCAGAACACCAAAAACCCCAAAGGGGTTTCGGCCAAGAGGGAGAAGAGGAAGAAAAGAGGAAGGGAAGAAGGGAAAGCTCACCCCCTCATTCAAAATGACTAGACTCTCTTTTATATTCATCCCATGAATATGAAGAGTCTTTTGACTCTTTGACTTCCCTTCATTAAAGCCAATAAAGAGCACATTTTTTCATGTGACTCTTCACCTTCCCTTCATCCAATGAAGAGAGACTTTTCTCTTACCTTCAGTAAACACTTTAATGAATTTCCCTATGCAATTCCGACCGGGCCTCTTGGGCTTCTGACCAGGTCTCCCGACCAAGTCTGTCGAGCAAGTCACCGAGCTCCCGACCCAGTCTGCCGAGCTCCCGACCTAGTCTGCCGAGCGTCGAGCTCCCGACCCAGTCTGTTGAGTGTCGAGTCTTGAAACCTGGATGGCTAGAGAGGGGGGGTGAATATAGCCAATCACTTGACCTTTGGCACTAANAAGAAATTTATAAATTTCTTGAAAATTTATTCCTTCTAATAAAAGGAGAGATGTATTTGTTTTATTATAAAAGTTAGTTATAATAAAACTTGGCATAAACAGAATAATTCATAAGAAGATTTATAGGATAAATTTCTTATGAAAAATTCCGTTAAAGGGGAGACTTGGCAAGGGAGAGGCTACTATATAAAGGAACTATGGCTAGGCTTGAATTCCTCAATAGAGTAATCAAGAGATTAACTCTCTCCCTCTCTCTCTCTCTATTTCGCCCACTCTCTCTCTAGGGTCGGCTCTCTCTCCTCCCCTAGGGCCGGCGCCCACTCTCTCTCTAGGGCCGGCTCTCTATCCTCCCCTAGGGCCGGCGCAAGTCTCTTCCACCAAGAAGGTGCCAAAGAAGAAGAAGAAGCGGGTTGCATCTCCTTCCTTCCCGGAATTTAGATTCCGTTTCTTGGTGGTTAGTTTCCTTTCTTCTCTCTTGATCTTCATGTTGTGCCTTTAGAGAATCTAGTAGTTCTCGTCGGCACAAAACTCGTGACTTTGTGAAGTCATGCCGAAGAGAACTCGGCGTGGACGCGAATAGAGGCGGAGCTTCCAAGGGACGCTACGGTTGGATCTCGTCCCTTACTTCGAGTTACGCGAGGTACTAAGTAAATTAGTTTACTTTTCCGCAAAGTTTTAATTTATGATCATGTCCACACATCATAAGATTGCATGCTAGATACGTGGTTAAAATAATTTGAGAAATTATTTTATGCTAATTCTTCCGCTGCACGTAAAATTTTAAAATTATACGAACCTGTATCCTTGTCAACATGCACCCGGTCCCAACAGTGGTATCAGAGCCGGTTAGTGTTCGACATAATCATATAATTGTTTTGTGGAAAACTTTGTCATGATCTCAATTTTGGAAAATTTTTCAATTATGGAAAGTTTCCAATTATAATAAATTTTAGATTTAGGAATTTCAAAGTTTGGAAATCCTTATGAAATTTCGCAAACTTTTGAAATTTTCTAGTTTCTGAAATTTTATAATAATTGTGAAAACTTCCCATCTTTGGAAACTTTCCTATTTTGGAAATTTTTCTATTTTAGAAATTTTTCAATTTTGGAAATATGTAAGTTTTCTTTGTACCAGAAACTTACAATTATTCTGAAAACCTATTATGAAATCTCGCAATTTTGGGCACTTTCTTTCAAGAAAGTCTAGACAAATTTATGGACAATTAATTGACAATTAAATTTGAATTGGTTTTTAAATTGACAATAAAATTCTTTATTTTGGATTGAGACTCGGGGAACCGTCCAATTTAAAGTTAGTTGTTGTAATTTAATTTCCCAATTTTAAATGAAATTGTCATGTTTAATTTGGCTACGCTTTCGAAGCGGACCAAATTGGATTTACGACAAATTACTTTTCTTTGGGTATCTGAGCCTCGGGGAGCCACCCTTAGAAAACAATTTGTTGTAATTAATTAAATCCATGAATAAAATATGATTTAAGAGGTGATCATCTTACATATTGTTGTCTCCAAAATTAATTAGGAAAATGGTTTCCTATAGAGTTTTCTTAAAAGAGATTTTCATGAAAATAATATGTGGTTGAATTAAGGGATTTGTCTCTTAATTTAACAAGATTTGATTTAGAGAAATCAAAGTCTTAAACATATTATTTCCGAAATTGATTATGACAATTTAGGAAATTGTTTCCCAAAACAATTCCTTGAATAAAGTATGAAATTAGAATTAGGAAATCCGGTTCCTAATTCAATTTATGAGACTTGATAAATTAAGTCACATACATACTTTATTAAGGAAATCGTTAGTCATGACATAATTATATGTCATGAATGTGCTTAGAAAAGAAAGGATGAGACCCAAAACCCCTTACAAAATATTAAGGCCAACACCTTCCATTAATATGGTTAGAATCGGAGTTTTGTTTCTCGTTTGGGTTGATGGACACATCCATGCCCGGCTTGAACCTCAACATGTTCAAACTATGGAATTAGTTTATGATTAATATAGTTGGAGTCAGAGGTCAATCCTTAGTTTTGGTTGTTGGACACATCCAAGCCTGACTAAACGGTTGAATGAGCTCCAACCATATTAAAACTATTTCTTGATTAATGGGTCAGCCTTAAGCTTGGAGCATCGATTTGTTGTGCCACAGCCAAGGTCGATGTAAAGAGAGGTGCAGTTGGGTGCTATGTATAATGTTACATACTTGTTAATGAGTTAACAACCCAATGATTTATGCAAACATTCAATTAGTTGATAGCATAATGTGATAGTTACATATATGTGATATGTAATCGGTATAATTACCCACCTTCATAGCTAAGAATAACTTGATGGCCACAGCCATGGTTGTTCTTATCTATGGTTGGATATCAACCTATTTGGAGATGTTCCTACGATCTCCCGAATTGATAAAAAGGGTTATTCAATTTGAAAAATAAATAGGATTTTATTAATGTATGTTGATGCATTCTTTATCATTCTTCTCACATAAGCTCAATTTGTATTTCTAGGATAATCACTCGATCATGTCTTCTCTGAATTTGCGTTCCATTTTGGACACCAATAAACTGACTGGGCCAAACTTCATGGACTGGCTTCGAAACCTGAGGATAGTCCTCAAGGCAAAGAAGCTTACTTATGTCCTTGAAGATCAACTTCCCAACCGTCCTCCTGAAAATGCAACTCCAGACTAGTTTCCTGAGTTGCTAAACCTGCTGAAGACTGTAGAGCCTTCTGTGAAGCAGGATCAAAAGACGGTACTGTTAGTTGGTTCCTCGAAGAAAGGTTCTAAGAGGAAGGCCAAAGAACAGAATAAGGGAAAGAAGAAAAAGGCCAAAAAGACTTAAAATACCCTAAAACGCACTTGCCATCACTGTGGCAAGGAGGGTCACGGGCGAAGAAAATGCAAGGTTTATCTTGAGTCCTTGAAAGAGAAGGCATCCGATGCCCCATCCTCTTCAAATATCTTCGTTATTGAATGTCACTCTATTTCCTCAAACACCTGGGTACTTGATAATGGGTGTAGCTCACATATATGTAATGACATACAGGGGCTAAGGAATAGAAGAAGACTCGTCAAAAGAGAAGCGAATTTGCGAGTTGGAAATGGAGCAAAGATTGCTGCCGTTGCCATCGGAACATATTTGCTAAAGCTCCCTACTGGACGTATCTTAGAATTGGATAATTGTTATTTCGTTCCTTCGTTAATAAAGAACATTGTATCTATTTCATGTTTGAATGAAAAGGGTTATCATTTAACTTTTAGTAACAATTGTTGTTACGTAACTTTAAATGGCGTTCTTTATGGGAATGGAACTTTGTGCAATGGTATCTACACGTTAGATTTATCCAGTGACGTTTTTAATATTGAAGTTAGCAACAAACGTGCTCGAATAGATAATCGAATAGACTCCTACACGTGGCATTGTCGTCTCGGCAATCTAAGTAAGAAACGCATGACCAAATTACACCGATGTGGAATTTTGGAATCATTTGAACCCGATTCATTTGATACATGCGAATCATGCTTAAAAGGCAAGATGACCAAATTACCCTTTTTCGGAAAGGGTAATCCAGTGGGAGAATTGCTTGGTCTAATACATACTGATGTATGTGGACCAATGTCAACTCTTGCACAAGGAGGCTATAGCTACTTCATCACCTTTATCGATGATCACTCACGATTCGGGTACGTGTTCTTGATGAAACACAAATCTGAAGCTTTTGAGAAATTCAAAGAGTTCAGAAATGAAGTAGAGAAACAGCTTGGCAAAAGTATTAAAATACTTCGATCCGATCGGGGTGGTGAATACTTAAGTCAAGAGTTTCAAGATTATCTTAGGGACAACGGGATATTATCCCAATGGACTCCGTCGTATACACCACAGCATAATGGTGTATCTGAGAGGCGTAACCGAACCTTGATGGACATGGTTAGGTCAATGATGAATCATGCAACTCTTCCAAAATCCTTTTGGGGCTATGCACTTAAGACAGCTATTTACTTGCTAAACAGAGTCCTGACCAAGGTAGTCTCTACTACTCTATATGAGACATGGAATAGTAAGAAACCCCACTTAACTCACCTTAAGATATGGGGTTGTCCTGCTTATGTGAAGCGGACTGTATCAGACAAATTGGATGCTAAGTCTGATAAATGTCTATTTATTCGATACCCTAAGGAAACGAAGGGTTACCAATTCTATCATCCCTTGGAACAAAAGGTGTTTGTTTCAAGGCATGCTGTATTTCTGGAAAAAGAATTTCTTTTACAAGAGAATAGTGGGAGTGGCATTGAATTTGATGAAGTTAAAGAAACTCCAATAGACATTACAGAGACACCTAGTCTAGACCCACAACCAATAACTCATAATGATGAGCTATCAGTTGAACCTAAAACTACATCACCTCTTCATAGATCTGATAGGACACGCAATATTCCAGAGAGATGCGGATTTCTCATAAGTGAATCGAACGACGTGTTACTCATAAGCGATGACGAACCTACCATTTATGAAGATGTTCTGAAAAGTTCAGAAAGGGACAAATGGCTTGAAGCCATGAAGTCGGAAATGGATTCCATGTACGAAAACCAAGTATGGGACTTGGTTAACCCACCTGAAGGGATTAAGCCCATAGGGTGCAAGTGGGTTTTCAAAAAGAAAACCGACATGGAAGGTAGTGTTGTTACCTTTAAGGCTAGATTAGTGGCAAAGGGATATCGTCAGAAACAAGGAATTGATTATGACAAAACCTATTCGCCAGTAGCTATGCTTAAATCCATTCGGATGCTCCTAGCCATAGCAGCTCATTATGATTATGAGATATGGCAAATAGATGTGAAAACAACTTTCCTTAATGGAAAACTGCTTGAGGATGTATACATGATACAATCTGAAGGTTTCACATCGGTTTATAAAACCAAAGTATGCAAGCTTCGACGATCCATATATGGACTGAAGCAAGCATCAAGGAGCTGGAACATCCGTTTTGATGAGACAATCAAAGAGTTTGATTTCTCACAAAATCCTGACGAACCTTGTGTGTACAAGAAGGTTAGTGGGAGTGCAGTCGTATTCTTAGTATTATATGTCGATGACATATTACTTATAGGAAACGATATATCAGTCTTACAGACAGTTAAAATTTGGTTGTCCAAAACTTTCTCCATGAAAGACCTGGGAGAAGCAACCTATATCCTTGGGATTAGAATCTATAGAGATAGATCAAAACGGTTGCTTGGTCTTTCGCAGTCTACATATATAGACCGAGTGCTAAAAAGGTTTAGCATGTCGGAATCCAAGAATTACCTTCCCATCAGGCATGGGATCAACCTTTCAAAGTCTATGTGTCCGCGCACAGAAGATGAGAGGATTTGCATGAATAAGATTCCTTATGCATCCGCGATAGGATCTATCATGTATGCTATGTTATGTACTAGGCCCGATGTATCGTATGCTCTGAGCGTCACAAGCAGATACCAGTCGGATCCAGGAATGGATCATTGGGCGGCCATCAAGACGATCCTTATGTACTTAAGAAGAACTAAGGATGTGTTCCTAATATATGGAGAAGGAGATATGGTAATACGTGGGTATATAGATGCAGTTTCCAGACAGATAAGGATGACTCCAAATCTCAGTCTGGATACGTATTTACTTTGAATGGAGGCGCAATAAGTTGGAAGAGTTCCAAACAAGACACCGTAGCGGATTCTACCACGAATGCAGAATATATCGCAGCTTCGGAAGCTGCAAAGGAAGCAGTCTGGATCAAGAAGTTTGTCTCCGAACTTGGTGTGGTTCCAACCATTGATGAAGCAGTGCCAGTTTACTGCGACAACAATGGAGCTATTGCACAAGCAAAGGAACCAAGGTCTCATCAGCGATCCAAACACGTGCTTCTCCGCTATCATCTGATCAGAGAGATTATAAGTAGGAATGATATACAAATTGAGAAAATTCCCACTGAAAGGAATTTAGCGGATCCTTTAACTAAGGCCTTGCCTCAAAACAAGTTTGAGGGTCATGTTAGAGCCTGTGGTATTGGATACCGTAGCGATTGGCATTAGGCCAAGTTGGAGTTTGTTAGTGATATGAGAGAAGTGTCCTAAGGCAATCGCCTTATGATTGTAAACATTTATTTTAATAAATGATAATTCACTATTTGAGTATACATGTTTATGTATTTGATTGGGATCTTAAACTCATCTACTGAATATCCGCAATACAATTCACAGCATAAGAGAATTTGTGATGGGATCACAACTAGTGATTATCTCTAAATGTGCAATTGTGAAGTATTGAAAATTTCCCTAGTCGATGAATTGATAAAAACGGACACTATCAATTCTGTTGAGACTAGCATGGGTTATTCTCTAATCAGCTGATTCTCACTGGCTGGTGACATTGGGATGTCCGGAGATAAACATGGATGCTAGTTAAGAGAACTAGTTCATTGGAGTGACTAGCCGTAAAACTTCATATGGTAATCTACATATAGATATGTCAATGAAGTTCTTACTGCAGCTTAAGTGCGATGTTCCTTTGACTTGAGGTGTTCAAGTCATCCTGGTCATGGAGACTTATGCTTTAACATCTTAAGCAAGCATCTCCAAGGAGGTGTGGACCCAGGATGATTGGGTATAAGCCGAAGTGCCCGAAGATGTTTGAACAGCCTACAAAGGATTCACCACTCCTTGCTAGGAGATGTATACCCAGGCCTATCGTCGGATTGTTGCTCAATGCCTCTGGCCAGAGCATATCATGTTTAGAGTATGAGTCTCTTAAATACATGAGAGTAATTAGAAATCCAAAGGACGAGAAAGACACTACTTGAGCTAGGTGTGACGTAGTCAGTCTAGTGGGGACTGACACAAACAAACCATGTCCTGAACCAAGTGGGTATAAGATGGTGAAGGGAATGGGGCACGATTCATTAGAGCTGCTGAAGGGTTTCAGAAAAATAAATAGACATTTATCTCCATGAAAGACCTGGGAGAAGCAACCTATATCCTTGGGATTAGAATCTATAGAGATAGATCAAAACGGTTGCTTGGTCTTTCGCAGTCTACATATATAGACCGAGTGCTAAAAAGGTTTAGCATGTCGGAATCCAAGAATTACCTTCCCATCAGGCATGGGATCAACCTTTCAAAGTCTATGTGTCCGCGCACAGAAGACGAGAGGATTTGCATGAATAAGATTCCCTATGCATCCGCGATAGGATCTATCATGTATGCTATGATATGTACTAGGCCTGATGTATCGTATGCTTTGAGCGTCACAAGCAGATACCAGTCGGATCCAGGAATGGATCACTGGGCGGCTGTTAAGACAATCCTTAAGTACTTAAGAAGAACTAAGGATGTGTTCCTAATATATGGAGAAGGAGATTTGGTAATACGTGGGTATACAGATGCCAGTTTCCAGACAGATAAGGATGACTCCAAATCGCAGTCTGGATACGTATTTACTTTGAATGGAGGCGCAGTAAGTTGGAAAAGTTCCAAACAAGACACCGTAGCGGATTCCACCACGGAAGTGGAATATATCGCAGCTTCGGAAGCAGCAAAGGAAGCAGTCTGGATCAAGAAGTTTGTCTCCGAACTTGGTGTGGTTCCAACCATTGATGATGCAGTGCCGGTTTACTGCGACAACAATGGAGCTATTGCACATGCAAAGGAACCAAGGTCTCATCAGCGATCCAAACACGTGCTTCGCCGCTATCATCTGATCAGAGAGATTATAAGTAGGAATGACATACAAATTGAGAGAGTTCCCACTGAAAGGAATATAGCGGATCCTTTAACTAAGGCCTTGCCTCAAAGCAAGTTTGAGGGTCATGTTAGAGCCTGTGGTATTGGATACCGTAGCGATTGGCATTAGGCCAAGTGGGAGTTTGTTAGTGATATGAGAGAAGTGTCCTAAGGCAATCGCCTTATGATTGTAAACATTTATTTCAATAAATGATAATTCACTATTTGAGTATACTTGCTTGTGTATTTGATTGGGATCTTAAACTCATCTACTGAATGTCCGCAATACAACTCACAGCATAAGAGAATTTGTGATGAGATCACAACTAGTGATTATCTCTAAATGCGCAAATGTGAAGTATTGAAAATATCCCTAGTCGATGAATTGATAAAAACGGACACTATCAATTCTGTTGAGACTAGCATGGGTTATTCTCTAATCAGCTGATTCTCACTGGCTGGTGACATTGGGATGTCCGGAGATAAACATGGATGCTAGTTAAGGGAACTAGTTCATTGGAGTGACTAGCTGTAAGACTTCATATGGGAATCTACATGTAGATATGTCAATGAAGATCTTACTGCGGCTTAAGTGCGATGTTCCTTTGACTTGCGGTGTTCAAGTCATCTTGGTCATGGAGACTTATACTTTGACATCTTAAGCAAGCATCTCCAAGGAGGTGTGGACCCATGATGATCGGGTGTAAGCCGAAGTGCCCGAAGATGTTTGAACAGCCTACAAAGGATTCACCACTCCTTGCGAGGAGATGTATACCCAGGCCTATCGTCGGATTGTTACTCAAAGCCTCTGGCCAGAGCATATCATGTTTAGAGTGAGAGTCTCTAAAATACATGAGAGTAATTAGAAATCCAAAGGACGAGTAAGACATTACTTGGGCTAGGTGTGACGTAGTCAGCCTAGTGGGGACTGACACCATTGACCGTGTCCTGAACCAAGTGGGTATAAGGTGGTGAAGGGAATGGGGCACGATTCATTAGAGCTGCTGAAGGGTTTCAGAATAATTTCTTCTGAGGTCAAACTGTTGATCTTTCGATTAATTGGGGATCATGATGTACTACTAGGTGCCACTCATGATCGTTCTATAATTTGTTGATTATAGACGGCCAACATAAATCGAAAGCCTATTTAGTCACACGCACTACGAGTAATCCGAGGGATTTAAAACGAGTTGAAAATTAGATTTTCCGATCAAGAGAAATAAGTCGAATCTGAGTTAGTCAGAGGCGCAATGGAAGCTAAAAATGGCTAAGTCTTTTGAAGGCTTTTTGGGCGAATTAAATGAGTTTAATTCGCGGCGGTTCGGGTTGGTTTTGGCCGGCCAAAGAGGGTGTTAAACCCTCTTTGGTGGCCGGCCAAATAGAGGAGAATAAACCAATTTAATTGGTTTAATTAATTAAATAAATCTAGTACGATTTATTTTATAAATTATGGATAAATAAATTTGTATAAAGAAATTTATATAAATAAAATTTATAGAAATTTATTCTTTTATGGAAGATTAAAATAATCCATGAATTGGATTTATTTTAATTTTATAAAATCAATTATGAATTGATTTTTCCATAATAAGAAAGTTTATAAATTTCTTATAAAATTTATTCTATAATTTAAAGAGAAGAAGAATTAGTTTTTATTATAAATTAGTTTATAATAAAGACTTGGTTTAAACGGAATTAATTCATAAGAATTTATAGGATAAATTTCTTATGATAAATAATTAGTTTTATTATAAAGTTAGTTATAATAAAATTCATAAGAGAATTTATAGGATAAATCTCTTATGATAACTAATTTGTTTTATTATAAATTGTTTATAATAAGACTAAGCTTAAAAGGAATAAGCAATAAGAAAATTTATAAGATAAATTTCTTATAACTAATTCCGTTAATTCGGTTTAAAGGGAGACTTAGCAAAGGAGTTGCTACTATATAAAGGAACCAAAGGCTAGCCCTTAATCCAAACGAAAATAATTAAGAGATTAATTATTTCTCTCCCTCTTTCTCTTCTCTTCTCTCCTCCTCTTCTTCTCCTTCACATTAGGGCCGGCGCCCCATCCTTGTGGATTAGGGCCGGCACACACAACCATCACCCAAGGGAGTTGGCGTGAGCTTTCAAGGAGAAGGAGAACCCGAACACGAAGAAGAAGAAGCGGATAGCGACTCCTCTCTTCTCGGAATTCGATTCCGTTACTTCGTTGGTTAGTTTTCCTAATTTTTCTCTTGTCCTTCTAGTTGTGCCTTCTGAGAATCTAGTAGTTCTCGTCGGCACAAAACTCGTGACTTTGCGAAGTCATCCCAAAGAGAACTCGGCGTGGACGCGAATAGAGGCGAAGCTTCCAAGGGACGCTACGGTTGGATCTCGTCCCTTTCTTCGAGTTACGCAAGGTACAAAAGTAAATTAGTTTACTTTTTCGCAAACTTTTATTTCATGATTATGTCGATACACTATAAGGTTGCATGCTAGATACGAAGTTAAAATAATTTAGGAAATTATTTTATGCAAAATCTTCCGCTGCACGTAAAAATTTTAAATTTTACTAACTCGTATCCTTGTCGACATGCACCCGGTCCCAACAGAACAAACCGAGAATTCGCTATTCACCCCCTCTAGCGTATGAAAACGATCCTACAATTGGTATCAAAGCGAAGGACCGCTCTCGATTGGACTAACCGCCGAGGGGGCACACACTAGAGGAGAAAATAATGGAAGACAAATTCGGTGAAGATATCTACACTCCACCGGCCTACGACCATGAGGATTTCGGCTATTGGAAAGCAAGGATGGAGACTTGGCTTAGCATGGATTGGGCGTGTAGGATAATCATAGAAGAGTCGTTCGAGATTCCTAATGATAATCACGGGAAGATGCTTAGACCGAGATATTGGAATCAAGAACAACAAGGTCAAGCAAAAGCAAATGAAAAGGTAATTAGTATTTTATTAAATCTTTTGCATAATAATATTTTGAATGGTGTAGGAGCATACGAAAATGCACACGATCTATGGTAAAAGGTAGAAGAAATCCATAAAAACCCTACATGAGATCAATTAGTGGAAGAGGCCGAGGAGGTGAACTCAATAGCCCAAGAAGAGGAGAAAAAGGAAGAAGAATCATCTACCTCCTCGAGTGAAATGGAAGAAGAGAGTGAGAGGTCCTCCACCTCATCTAGAGAAGAAGAAGAAGAATTATCAATCTCAAGAATTAAGGGGGAGGAGAGATCCATTTCTATACCGGAGCAAGAAAAAGCTCCAACCTCCACCAAAGCCAAGACTAAGGACCATATCACATGCTTTGGATGCAACGAAAAGGGGCACTACAAGGACAAGTTCCCGAAAGGTAAGAAGGAGGTACTCTCTAAACCCGAGTCTGTTCAATTTAAATCTAACATGAATTATAGGAATGGAGAAGCCCAAGAAAAGAAAAAGAAGATTTGATGCTTCACGTGCGGTGAGCTAGGGCACTACCACACCAAGTGCCCTAGAAAAGGAGAGCTAAAGAAAATGGAGCACTTGAGGAGATGGGAGAAAGAAGAAGAAGAGAAGAAGCCCACATCAAGGAGGAACTCCAAAAGTAAGGAAGGTAACTCCTAACCTTAAGCCAAAATGTAATTCTAATTTGAGTTCCTCTATGCATGATAAAAATAGAGTTAATTATTCATCCATGCATGCTAGGATTAATGAAAATTGCTTAATGGTGCACATTTTAGATTTAGATATAATGATAGGACTAGGGATAACAAGGTAGATCATAACCTTAGGAAAAACATGCATCATGATAGACCTAAGACTTTTGTATCTAAGGATCATGGCACTAAGCCCAAGAAGGGAAGGAATGTGCCTAGAAAGGAGAGTAGGTCTAGGAATGTCCAAAGTGGACATATGGACTCAAAGGTTCAAAAATCAGAAAGGGAAAATCAAGCCTTGAGGGCAAGGCTTGATAAATTAGAAAAGACCCTAGAAAGATGCACGGTTGGATCAAAGGGTATAGACATGGTGTTGGGTAGTATAAAACCCAACTATGATAGATCGAGTTTGGGTTACCGGTCTAAGACCTTCAAGGCCAACAAAAAAAAATATGTTGGGAAGGCATATGATCATGGCAAGAAGGAGAAGTCTAAGGATGGCAAGGGGGTGCTGTCCAAGGGTAAAAAGAA
Organism: Boesenbergia rotunda; assembly: GCA_024364735.1. Classification (NCBI taxonomy): domain Eukaryota; kingdom Viridiplantae; phylum Streptophyta; class Magnoliopsida; order Zingiberales; family Zingiberaceae; genus Boesenbergia; species Boesenbergia rotunda. The sequence goes on from JAGFNQ010007518.1 coordinate 391,758, forward strand.
TGACTTAACCAATGACACAGTGTCTAAGGTTAAGAAGGTCAATTTTGTAGGCCAAGAATCACCGATGGCACACCAGTGTGGTCTAGTATGGATTGAATCACCAAGGGAGGTGGCTAGGGCTAAGAGCTCAAGGGGATGCTCTAGCAGCCTTTGGGGTCCATGGTAAATGAATCTCAAGAGTTTCTCCCTTAGGAAATTAGGTGAAATGTGCCAAAAAGGGTTGGAAGACTTGGGTAAGTCTTAATCCCAAGTTTTGGCACATTAAAAGGAAATTTAGGGAGAAAAGATGAAAAATAGGGTTATATCTGATAAAATTAAGTTTTGGTGTGTAAATGCAATATAACTCAATGATATACATGTATTGTGGTTAGGAATGAGAGGATACATCAAGGAGAGGCCTAAATTAGAACTTTTGGATGAGTTGAATTGATAGAATTTTGGATAAATTGAGTTTCGTGCCAATCTTGGGATCTAGAGTACATTTATTTGGAAACATATTTTTCCCAAGTAGATATAGGCTTCACAAATCTCCCCACAAAATTTTAGATTTTTTGGAGATTTGTAGAATTATTTAAGGATTTCTGAAATTCGACTGGGAAACTTGAAAATCAGGTATCAGTCGACTGCCCTAGGGGCAGTTGACTGATCCATTAGGTTAAGTGTGAAAAGGCTATTAGCTGATCAGAAATTGCAAGATTAAAATCATAGGAAAATGTTATGCTATATTGAGAGATTTTATGTCATAATTTGATATTATGGGTTGAAATTCAATGAATGATATTAAATGATAAATGTTTGGTGAATGAAAGGATATGGAAGTTTTTCATAAGGTATCTAGGATTAAGAAATAAAGAAGGGAGAGTTGAGAACAATTCCTTGTGTAAATTGATGATGGTTAGAATTGGCAAACACAAGGAATCATGAGTATATTTTAAAGTTGATACAAAATGCCAAACTTTTGAGGAAAATAGAGATTGTACCAAAAGTCAAGCACACTTGATATTTTCATGGAATCATATTTTTCTAGGATAGGGTATATCCTAACAAGTGTGTTTGTAAATTTTTAGGCTTTTTAGGTTTTCTAGGATATTCTAGAGGGTTCTAGGGTAGAAAACTTGGGTGGTTAAGTTTAATTAACTTGACATGGAAAGGTTGTGATATTAAGTTGGGGTATAACTTAACACGGGTTTATGGTGTCAAGTTGGGTAGAACTTCACCTAGGAAAATTGAAAATTGGGAGAAGGCATAGGTTAAGGGGGGTGTTGCCTCCTTGGTTGCCTTGATTTTCATAGGAAATTTTTGAGTTTTATGTCAAACATGGGAATGATGATAGATACATTGTGGAATGTGTTTTTCCCAAGTAGGTATAGGTACCACAATGTTCTCCACAAAATTTGGGAATTTTTGGATATTTGTGAAATTTCTGGCGTATTTCTGAAAATGTCCAGAAAAATTGATATTCAGAGTATCAGTCGACTGCCCTGGGGCAGTCGACTGGTCAGGGCTGGTGTGGATATCTAGGGCTGTTATCCTCAAGAATATTTCTGAAGTCTCATGTTTATCCTCAAGAATATTTTCAGCAAAATCATTCTTATCCTCAGAAATAATTTGAATAATTTCAGGGTTATCTTCAGAAATATCTTTAAGAATTTCAGAGTTATCTTCAGAAATATCTTTAAGAATTTCAAAATTATTTTCAGGATTATCCTTAAAATTATTAGATTTGATTTTAATATTATCAGAAAAATTATCAGATTTAATTTTAATATTATCATCAAGATTGTCTGATTTACTTTCAACATTATCTTTAGGAAATTCAGAATTAATTTTACAGATTAATTGATTGATATTGATAATTAAAGAATTAATTTTTGATATTTTATTACTGTCTACATTATCTAGTTGATCATGCAAGACATTAATTTTACTATTTACACAATTTAACTTTTCAGAAAAATTATCTAACTTATTTACATAAGAAAGTGCAGGAATTTTAAAATTTTTTGGACATAGATTCTGTGTACATTTGCCGGACATTTATTCTTGTAGTGTCCATATTTTTCGCACTTAAAATATTTGATGTGATCTTTATTCCTCCGGCCTCCTGGTGCTGGTACGTCTTTTGTCGTTGGTGAAGAACGAATCTTACGAGTAGGACACTGATTTTTATAGTGCTCACTCTCCTTGCACGTGAAGCATAAATTATGAAACTTAAAAATAGATATTTTAAGAAAAATTATACCTGATTCACCCCTGGGCTCCCCCTCAACTCCTGGCGTCGTTGCTCCTTCGGCGGTTAGTCCGGTGAAGAGCGGTCTGGCTCTGATACCAATTGTAGGACCGGTGCCGTCGATAGAGGGGGAGGTGAATATCTACCGTCAAAATCTTTTTGCGGAGACTCGTAAACTTAAGATTAATCGTTCTGGATAGAGCGTTAGTAGCACAACGAAAAATAAAACAAACAGAATAAAAGACAACACCACAGATTACACGCGAAATTTTTTACTTGGTTCCCGACCCCCCAGGGTCAGTACATCCAAGGCCTATGCACGGGAACGCCCATCCACTAATGGTCTTCTTTCCGGACTTTCCGGAGGCGGAGAAATCCGTCTTACAGAGCAATTATTACAATAAAAAATATAGTAAATTGAGTACGGAATAATAAAAGCAACCCGAACAAATAAGATTTGAAACTCTGCCGATCTGGACCTCCGAAGTGCCGTGCACTTCCTCCTGGTGCCTCCCGGTCGCAGAGCTTCGTCGTTAGCTCTTTGTCGTCACTTGGGAAGCTTAGAATGAGTCTTGGAAGTTGTTGCTGAAGCCTTGGGGTCGAAGCCCCTTTTATAGCACCCATGGGGGCGCCTATGTCGATGGGGGCGCCTACACGTGGCCTATCCTGCACGATCTCTTATCCGCAGGCTCAGTCAACGCTTATCCATCTTCACAGGGGCGCCTAAGCTGATAGGGGCGCCCGTATGGTCCCGGGCGCCTGAATGGAAGTCTGTTTGCCTTCCTTCGCTAAAACTTGTTTTGCTTCTTTGACTTAGGCGCCCCTATTGATGGGGGCGCCTAATTCCATTTGGGCGCCCCCATTGATGGGGGCGCCTAGGGCCTCCTTTTTCTAGCCTTTTACCTGCTTTGTTTCCACTTTTAGGTACCTGCAAGATACATGAAAACAAGGCAAATACACATACAATCTTAACCTTAAGGACTTGGTTCTGACTTCGGATATCCTTAAAACCCTAGGTCGAACCGACGCAAGTTCCCACCCTCGGGAACGTGCCTTTCACCTATTCCTTTCAGGAGACGGTTACTACCCAGTCCATTCAGGTGGACTTTTTCTTAGCCTTCGATACTCTTGGATCTCGAGACGTCCGAACCTCGACCCGTCTCTACTTCTGCCCTTAGTCATCGCTCAGCTAAGTTGCTCAATCCCTCGAACCAAGACTTCGTGCCCAAACCCTAAGTCCAGGACTTCGGTGCCTAACCCTCGGCCAGGTCTTCGTGCCCAATTCCTTGAACCAGGTCTTCGGTGCCCAACCCTTGGCTAGGACTTAGTGCCCAATTCCTCGAACCAGGTCTTCGTGCCCAACCCTCGGTCAGGTCTTAGGTGCCCAACCCTCGGCCAGGACTTAGTGCCCAATCCATGATCATGACTTAATGCCCAATTCTTCGAACTAGGACTTCGTGCCTAGGTTAACTAGGACTTTGGTTCACCTTGGTCCAGTTTTCTTGACTCACCCTTCCCTTGTTCAATGTATCACTGACTTAAACATATTGTCAAGCATTGAAACACTTAGAGGAGGAAATCACTGATGCAACTTGCACCAACACTTTTCACTGAGGCCTTGATAGCGAGAGCTTTTAGGCATGTGGAGGATCAGGGAGTCAGATGTATGGCATTTTGAGGACAACAGAATCTTTGAGTATAAGTGGGAGATTATTAGGATGTATACTAAAAGTCTTGCCTTTTCTGTATGGACATCCACATTTTGAAAGAGAATCACAACAACACAGATGCGTATTTATATTAGTATATGCATAAAAGTCCGATACTTTGCATTGTAGATAACATGATGTGTGGTGACTGGTGATACACAGAAGATCATGTTATCAGTCCCTTGCATTATATAAGTAGAGGCTCACAACCGAGATGGAGTTGGATAAACCATCGGGATGGTTGTAGTGTAATTATGTGTGGTTTGTCTTGACCATAGAATTACACTAGTGTGCTTTGTGTGTATTGAGCAGGACCAAAATAGAGGTCATCCAATTTGAACTGACTTAATAATTGGATTGGACCTCAGATTATTATGGAGTACAATCTCTAAATCCCGATATAATAACGGGCACGTATAGTTAATATTTTATTTCTTTGATTTACCAATGGGCGAAATTTATTCCGCTAAATCGATAGGCCCGATAAGTTAGAAAATAATATTAATTATATGGTGTTCCGTTGATTATTGTTGGACTCCGTGACATGGTGATTCGGGATGATGATGCCCCTTGACGAGCTCATAAGGTTCATCATGTTAAACCCTGCAGGTGGATTTGATCTAATATGATGATAAAGTTGAGTGGTACTAGTCAAGGAGTTAGAAGTTGATTAATTAAAATTGTCAGTAATTTAAATTAATCGACGGGCATACGATATCTTAAACACGGGGAGATGGATGTACTCATAATAGGTGGAGCCCATATGAAAATATGGGGGTTGGTGAGGAAGTTCAATGGAGATCTTTTAGTGGAATGGATCTTCATTAATGGATTGGTTTTAGATCCATTAGCGGGCCAAGACCTAACTCCTCCTCATGGTCCCTACCTTAGCCCTATATATACCCCATGGGATCAAAAAACTGAGGCTTAATCAATTAATCATCAATCCAAGGCTTCTCTCCTCTCCTCTCTCCCTTCTCTCTCCTAGGTCAAGGCAAGAAGAAGCTTCCCTTCTTCTCTTCTTCTCCTCTCAACCACTTGGTGGCTAGCCTCTACTAGACAAAGGGGGAGATCTCCTCTCCCTTTTGTAGTGTGTGGTGAGGAGGGAGAAGGCTCAGCGGCCGGTGGGAGGCGGCACAAGGGGTTGCGGTGGCGGCGCCGCAAGCTTGGAGGAGGAGGAGCTCTCAGCAGGATTTGGGTTGTAGAGAAGGTTGTTTCTCTCCTTCATCTTCTTCTTCACCTTCCTCTCGAGGGCTGCTGAGAGTCCGGCGGGCCTTGGGTGGTTCACGGTGGCTGGCGGCGCAAGGGAAGAGGGAGGAGTGCGCCGGTGATAACCCTAGGAGCTAGGGTTTTGTTGGTTTTGGATGAAGGTGATTAATTGGAGCCCTTGGTGATTCCGGTTCTCGGTAGCTCGTCGCCCACACGATGTCCAGGAGGGAAGGGACATAAGGTAGAAGACTACGAGATAAAGGAAGGTATAATTTTCTTCCTTGGCTCCTTGTTATTCTTGTCATTTCATGTGGAAGTTAATTGATTATTATGGTTTTGATTATTTGTTAATCATTGATAATAATTAATTAATTTGACCCCGATAATAAACACAAAAACCGGCGATCCACTCGTCGTCTTTTCCGCGGTCGAACGATTAAGCAAATTACAAGGCTCAATCTTTGAGATTGACCAAGTTGTAATTTGAACCGATCGATACGATGACGAGATGGTCGTTTGGGAGATGGGTCTCCATTCGGATTAATTTTTTAATCCGTAGACATGGAGAGGTCTCTCAAGGATGACCAAGTATTCGCTTAGGAAGTCCGCCAAGCCATACCCATCAGACCCTTCTTCATTCCCGCCCCGTCTCGATGAAGTCTAGAGGAAGATCGTCTCCTTGGGCACCAGGCAGCTCTGGCATCCCCTCGTCATTGGGTCGCTCAGTCGCTCCTTGTGCATCAGACTGCTCTGGCGTCCCTTGGTCGCCGAGTTGCTTCGTTGCCTCCTCCGGAGCTTCTGCCAACTCAACCACCAAGGCAGGGGATCTAGAGGAGGGGTCACGACTTGCTCGTTGGCCTGCTCCCATTTGAGGAGTTGGTTCATCGCCCAGGCTAGCATGACGTCCTTTGCAATGCACTAGAAACAAAACATCAGTTAGAATTAATAGGCATCTGTAAAAAGATAAGCTTATCGAGGGTGGGACATATGCTGATGACTTTAGGGTTGTCCCGCTCGGTACTTGAATTCATCACTCTGCACCAGACCGGGGCCGCTAAACTGTATGATAGAGAGGATGCTCTTAGTCTGTTGATAGCCCAGGTCCTGTTGGAAGTCTCCGAGCACCGGGGGGTTGGTAGGTTTTCCCTCCAACGAATGGGGTTGAAAGGGCATTGACGAAGTTGGATGAAGAAGAAGTGTTCCTTCAATCCCTTATGGGAGGAAGGAAGACCCCCTATGAACCTGTGGCTGGGGCAGGCCATGAAACTGAATGCCCCTCGGGAGCCAGTCGGAAGAAAGAAAAAGTGGAAAAAGTGGGGGGTCAAAGGAATATCAAAGATCTTGAAGAGGATAAATGCTCCGCCCATCTAGGCGAAGACATTGGGGGTCATCTGTTGCAAGGGTATTCTAAAATAGGAAGAGATACTCATGAAAAAAGGTGGGAGAGGAAAGAGAAGCCCTAATTCCACCTGCCCTAAGAAGAAAGTGAAAACCCCCTAGGGGAGGCTCTACGGGAGATTGATCTACCCTAGGGACCTCTACCGCCAGTTCCGCCGGAATGCCGTAGGATTCACAAGCAACTCGGAGGGTTTCTAACCTAACCCTAGAGGAAGCGGATTCATACCACTCCAATTGGTAATCCTTCTCCAAAATCTCCTTCCTACCTTGGTCTTTCTTCCCTTCCGTACCCATGACTTCTAAAGAAATAAGGAGAGGAAGATGGAAGAAGAGGAGAACTTACGAGGGAGGAAGAAGCCTTAACAAGACGGAACCTTAGCGAACAAGAATGGAGTGCACAAGCTAT
>JAGFNQ010007518.1:408030-435916 GCA_024364735.1 Boesenbergia rotunda
GTGCTTGTGAGATGTTAGCTTCTAGATCTATAGGTGCATGCAGTTCTCGGGTTAGGGCCTAAGCTAAGTCCATTTGTGAAAAAGCCCTAGTTTTGAAGGGGGTAATTTTTCATAAGAAAAATTAATTCAAAAAATTATTTAAAAAATGCATAAAGAAAATGATTTTTCAAAATTAAATATGAACTAATTAGTAATAAAACAGTTTTTTAAAAAAATAGAAGTAGAGCAAACCTATTCTACCAAGCATAACCCTAACTGCCTTCTTAGTGAGCTGAACTCAGACTCAGGTAAGGGTTTGGTGAATATATCAACTAAGTTAGATTTTGAGTCTAAATGCTTAAGGACTATCTCACCCCTGGCTACGTGATCTCTTACGAAGTAGTGTTAAACTTCTATGTGTTTAGTTCTAGAGTGTTGGATTGGGTTTTTAGTTAGATTAATTGAACTTATATTATCAATGTAGACTTGGGTTTGGGTGTAGTTAAGCTGAAATTCCTTAAGAGTGTGCATCATCCATAAGAGTTGTGCTACACACTCTCCTAAAGCAACATACTCACCTTCAGTTGTGGATAGAGCAACACGGTGTTGCTTTCTGCTGCACCAACTTACTAGATTATTTCCTAAGAGTTGGCAGCTTCCACTTGTACTTTTTCTATCTAGTTTACAACCCGCATAGTCAGAGTCCGAGTATCCTGATAGGTCAAAAGTTGAGGTCCTAGGATACCAAATCCCTACATTTAGGGTGCCCTTAATGTATCTAAGTATTCTTTTTAGGGTTGCTAAGTGTTAAACTTCTATGTGTTTAGTTTTAGAGTGTTGGATTGGGTTTTTAGTTAGATTAATTGAACTTATATTATCAATGTAGACTTGGGTTTGGGTGTAGTTAAGCTGAAATTCCTTAAGAGAGTGCATCATCCATAAGAGTTGTGCTACACACTCTCCTAAAGCAACATACTCACCTTCAGTTGTGGATAGAGCAACACGGTGTTGCTTTCTGCTGCACCAACTTACTAGAATATTTCCTAAGAGTTGGCAGCTTCCACTTGTACTTTTTTTATCTAGTTTACAACCCGCATAGTCAGAGTCCGAGTATCCTGATAGGTCAAAAGTTGAGGTCCTAGGATACCAAATCCCTACATTTAGGGTGCCCTTAATGTATCTAAGTATTCTTTTTAGGGCTGCTAAGTGCGTTTCCTTAGCACAGGTTTGGTACCTAGCACACATTCCTACAGCAAAAAGGATATCGGGTCTACTGGCTGTAAGGTAAAGTAGACTACCAATCATACTTCTATAAAGTTTAAGGTCTACTGGTTTACCGTCAGGGTCACTATCTATTTTTACATTTGTGGCCATAGGGATACTTATGCTTTTGGAGTTATCCATTTTGAATTTCTTTATTAACTCCTTAGCATATTTGGATTGATGGACATAATTTTCATCCCTAGTTTGCTTAATTTGTAACCCTAGAAAGAAGTTGAGCTCACCAACTAAGCTCATTTCGAATTCATTTTCCATTATTTTAACAAATTCTTTTAAGAAATTTAAGTTGGTGAATCCAAAAGTTATATCGTCAACGTAGATTTGGGCAATAAAGATTTCTTTTTCTAAAATTTTAATAAATAGGGTTGAGTCAATTTGTCCTTGTTTAAATTCTTTGGAAGTTAGGTAGGTTGACAAACGTTCATACCATGCCCTAGGTGCTTGTTTTAGTCCATATAGTGCCTTATTGAGTTTGTAAACATGGGCAGGTTTTTCCAAGTCCTCAAAACCGGGGGGACTGACCTACATAGACTTCTTCCTTGATAAATCCATTTAGAAAAGCTGACTTTACATCCATTTGGTAGAGTTTAAATCCTTTATGGGATGCAAAGGCTAATAACATCCTAATGGACTCAAGTCTAGCTATTGGGGCATAGGTTTTGTCATAGTCTAACCCTTCGACTTGACTGAACCCTTTAGCTACTAAGCGGGCTTTATGTCTAACTATTTCTCCTAGATCATTTAGCTTATTCCTAAAAACCCACTTAGTGTCAATAATGGATTTGCCCTCAGGTTTAGGTACAAATTCCCAGACTTGGTTCCTATCAAATTCGGCTAACTCCTCTTGCATTGCTAAGATCCAGTCAGGATCAGGTAAGGCTTCCTCTATAGTCTTAGGTTCAATTTTTGAAATCAGTGCAATCTGACTATGATTTCTATAGGAAGACCTAGTTCTGACTCTTAAGGTTGGATCACCCACAATTTGATCAGTTGGGTGACTAAGTCTGGGTTTTTTGGTTTTTCTAGAACTTGGTTCAGCCTCAGGTCTGGCTGGAAGGTTTGGTTCAACTATTTGGGTTGGTTTAATTGACTCAATAGTTAGTTCATTTAGGGGTTCAATTAGTGGTTCAAAAATTGGTTCATTATCTTTGTGTTCAATATTTGATGGATTTAGATCTGGATTATTAGATTTTGAATTAATTTCCTCATCAAATATTAGATTTGTTATTTCTTCAATTTTGTTAGTTTGTTTGTTGTAAACCCTATAAGCCCTACTTGTTGTTGAATATCCTAAGAAGACCCCTGGGGTTGACTTAGATTGGAATTTACCTAGATAGTCTTTGGTGTTTAGTATATGGACTTTGCACCCGAAGACCCTTAGGTAATGTAGATTTGGAAGTCTATGGTAGTATAATTCATAAGGTGTTTTATTATGGTGTTTGTTAATTATGACCCTATTTTGGATATAGCAAGTCGTACTAATTGCTTCTGCCCAAAATTGGTTAGCTAGGTTAAATTCATTGAGCATAGCCCTAGCGGCTTCATGTAGAGTTCTATTTTTTCGTTCTACTATTCCATTTTGTTGGGGGGTTCTAGGACACGAAAATTCATGTAAATACCCGTTTATCTTACAAAACTCCTGGAATCGTTAATTTTCAAACTCTCCCCCGTGATCACTCCTAAGTCTTTTGATTTTGGTGTCATTTTGATTTTCAATTAACTTACAAAAATTGATAAATAGATTTAGGGTTTTATCTTTAGTTTTTAGGAACCTAACCCAAGTAAACCTAGAGTAATCATCAACAATTACTAAGCAGTACCGATTTCCTCTTAGTGACTTGGCTCCATGTGAATCAAATAGGTCAAGGTGCAGGAGCTCAAGTGTTATTTGAGTTATGTCTGATTGAATTTGTTTGTGATTGGACCTAGTTTGTTTACCTTGGCTACATGATTCACATATTATGTTTTCATGGTTCTTAATTTTAGGTATTCCTTTAATTAGGCCGAGTTGGGTGATTTTTGAAATTAACCTTAGATAAGTGTGACCTAATCTCCTATGCCAGAGGTTTGATTCTTCTAACTGAGTTAACATGCATTTAGGTACTAAGGGTAAGTTTATAGTGTAAACATTATTTTTCTTAGTGCCCTTAAGCATGATTTCTGAGTCTTGCAAGTTTCTAATCAGGCAGTTAGAGTTAGTAAAGGTAACTACATAACCAATATCACACAATTGACTTATGCTATGCAAGTTGAATTTGAAGTTTTCAATCAAAAGTACCTTTTTAATCATAAAATCATATTTGAGTTCAATGTTACCTGACCCAATCACTTTGAGTGTAGTATTGTTGCTAAATGCTACTGAGCCTAGGTTCTTGAACTTGACTTTGGTGAATTTCAATTTATCCCCAGTCATGTGTCTGGAGCATCCGCTATCCACATCCATTGGTCCAAATCTTTATGTTCCTACACATAAAGAGTTTTGTTGATTTGGATCCAATTAGAATTAAGGATAGCTTAAATTGATTTTCACAACCTAGCTGTCTCACCTAATCTAGAGTTATCAATCACGTTAGCCTTATGAGTTTTTGTGAGACAGGTTTTGAATAGAAGTAAGAAGTTATTTTGAAAAATCATGATTAATTTTGAAAAAGTTAAAATAATTTTGAAAATAATTAGTTTTGAATTTATTTTTGAAAAAGAGTGTTTGAATCTACGATTAACTGAAAATTTATGTTAGATTCAAATTTGAAAAAGAATAAATTGAATTTGAATTTCAAAAATTGGCTTCCAGGTCTTGGCGAGACACTAGGCCTTCTTTGGCCGTAGCCTTATTGGATCATCAACCCTTTCCTTGACAAAGCCTTTTAGTGAAATTTCATTTTCAAAATTACTTTTTGAGAAATTCTGGTCTAACTAGTTTGGGTCTTGGATCGGTAGCTTCAGCTAGTTTCATCAGTCTAAAGAGACCAAGTAGTGTATACCTGACCTTATTAGAAAAGGCTTCCCTAACGTACTATCATCTCACCGCCACCCAATACTATGTTGTTCAAATTTTAGTTAATTGGTTTAGTGCTTAGTCTAACCAGTCATAAGTCTAAGCATGATAAATTGCAGAAAATAAATAGACAAGCAATCATGCAATTTTAAAACAAGAAAAGAAATTTATTTAACTATAAAGATTGTTTTTAAGTTGGCTCCCCCTAGACTAAAGCCACGATAATGGTTCGGCACGATGTGAATCTTATCCTTGGGGATTCAATACTGATTTGATCCAGTTTGGTTGTTCAAGCAAAGTTTGGGTACCCGTGCCTGAACTTTAGGTCTAGACTGATTCAGTACAGCATAGTATGACCTTTGTCTCGCCTTGGTTTGATAGCCTAACCCGGATCAATTTAGAACCGACTTCTGTTTTCCAAGGATCATGTCAAGACCCTTGGAACCAGAAGTGAATCGTTTTATGGTTGCTCTAAGGTCCTTGACTTGAGTTTTCAAGGAGGAGTTCTCTTTCTCAAGTTTTTCAACTTGAGTAGAGGATCCTTCTTGAACCTTCTCAGTTAAGGATCTAGAGTCAGCTCCCTCTTTCAGGAGTTTTACTTCCTGTCAGAGGGACTCGACTCGGATTTTGGCTTTCGCCAAGTCGCGATATAGATAGGCAATTAATTCGAATAATTGAATTCTAGAAAATCCACTTACAGTGATTTTGCCGTCCTCTGAAAATATGAGCTTTCCGTCGTCCGGCTCCGATTCTGATTCGGTCTCGATTTCTTCCGAAGCAGATAGGGCGAGCATGTTCGACTGTAGGGCCTCTTCTTCTTCTTCGGAGGAAGATTCGTCCCACGTTACCTGAAGGATCTTCTTCCTTCTTGTCTTCTTGGCTTCTTTCAGATTAGGGCATTCCGATTTGAAATGTCCCTTCTTGTTGCATTCGAAGCAGACCACACTTGATTTGTTCTTGGATGGTTCAGCCGGATCCTCCTTCTTTCAGCTGGCTTTTCTTCTATTAGACTGATTCTTTAATTCCTTGTAGTAGTTCCGGGCAAGCCAAACCAGCTTGGGTCGATCTCCTTCGCTGTCTTCTGAGTCTGAGTCTGAGTCAGACTCGAGTGTAGGTTGAGGCTTCTTCTTGACCATTTTTCCTGTCTTGCCTACAACAAAAGCAATGTCTTTCTCGGCCAGGGTACAGTTAGTCTGCTCATGTAATTCAAGCTCAGAAAATAATTCATATAATTTTATTTTAGAAAGATCCGTTGAAACTTTGTACGCATCTACCATAGATACCCACAAAGTATTTCTCGGGAAAGCATTAAGAGTATACCTGATAAGGGCACGGTTCTCTACCTTGTGACCGATTGTGTGTAGACCATTCATCAGCTCCTGAATTCTGGCATGGAGCTGAGCAGCAGATTCGCTGTCGTTCATCTTGATTGTGTACAGCTTGTTTAGTAGTAGGTCCCTCTTGCTGATTCGGGTGTCGGAGGTTCCTTAGTGCAACTCAATTAACTTACCCCAGAGCTCCTTTGCACTGTTGAATGGTCCCACCCGGTTCAGTTCTTCTTTGGTTAGGCCGCATTGGAGTGTTTGAGTCGCTTTAGCATCGGCCTCGATCTTCCTTTTAAGTGAGGCGTCCCATTCGGTGTAAGGTTGTGGCACTCCTTCGGCATTTCTTGGGATTTCCATACCAGACTGGATTATTATCCACATGTCCACCTGAGTTTTCAGGTGCACTTCCATCCGACTCTTCCAGTAGGAGAAATCCTCCCCACTGAAAAGAGGTGGTCTGGCTGTACTGAACCCTTCTTGCATGGCCATTTAGTAATTCTGAAATAATAGAAAAAGAACTGTCCCAAGACTTGGTCTTGGATTAGCTGTGCGGGAATAAAATATTTAAAAGAATTTATCGAGTCGTGATGCACCAACCTCGATTAACGGTAAAAACTTCGAACGAAAAAGAATTAAAAAGATTTCGTAAAAATTCGAAAATTCTCAAATTGGTGGTTGCACCAAATTTGAGCTTCCCCGCTCTGATACCACTTGTTGGATCGAGAAACACGATAGTGGGGGAGTGAATATCGTGAAAACGTTTCGGATTAAGAAAAGAGAATACGCAGCGGAATTAAAACAAACACACACAAAACGCAAGTGGTTTTACTTGGTTCGGAGTCACGGTCGGCTCCTACTCCAAGGCCCACGGTTCTTGACCGTTTACTGCCGGCAATTCTATATGTGCGCAAAGATTTACAGAGTAAAATACAGAAATTTTGCAGTAAGTAAATGACAACGCTTTTCGTTACCGACTCCCGGTGTAGATTGTACTTCGGAGCAGAGGGTCGTCGTCGGCGCTAGAATCCCGAGATCGAAGTTTTCCGGAGTAGAGCACTTAAACGAAGAGCGTAGAGGCGTTGGAAGATTGATGTTTGAAACCTTAGGAGTCGAGCCCCTTTTATAGTGCTCCTGGGGGCGCCCTAGACATCGGGGGCGCCTGACAACTGCCTTCGGATTCGAGAAACCTCATCCGAATCTCAGTCAGCGCTTATCCCTCCAGAATCGGCCTCGGAGCTGACGGGGCGCCCGAGACACTGGGGGTGCCCTCCTCGACTTGGTCTGCTGGCTTCTGGTTACTTTGCTTCGATTGCTTTGATCTTGGGCGCCCGGGGCCTCCGGGGCGCCCTTCTTACTGCAGTTTCAAAGCAACTCTTAGTTCCTTGTTTTGCCTTGACCTTGGGGGCGCCCAGGACCTCCAGGGCGCCTTGCCCAGCTGTCTGCCCCTCCCCTTTGGGATGTTCTGAGCTGCAGAAAAACATTCCTTCAGTCCTGCATTCAAGGTTAGTTCCAAAACAGCAAAGCAAGAGTATTTAGATAATTTTTTACAGTCGTAGCTGTCATGGTTCTGACTTTGGGTCTCCCAAATGGAACCCTAGGTCGAACCGGCGCCTACTGTTCCCTCGACGGGGAACGCGCCCTCACCTACTCCTCTCAGGAGAGTTTACCTTTTGCCAACCGGCTCCTCCGGTTGGACTTTTGCCCGATGCACCTGGCGGGTCTTCGTGCACACCTTCCGAGCAGGTCTTCGGTGCCCAGCTCCTTGCCAGGGCTTCGTGCCCAGTCCTCGACCAGGACTTCGTGCCTAGTGTACCTAGGGCTTCTTTCCTGCACACTTAGTCAACGTATTAGATACAACTAACATCTTAACTTCTGAACCATTTGCCATTTATCGAAACCCAGGTTTGACTTAGGTGTCGCCTGCACCAACACTGAAGAGGTCAAGGGTAGCTGGGTTGTTGCAGCTGGTGAGCAGCAAAGGAGGGTCTGGTGACCTAGCGATGGGCAGTAGGTTTAAGAGTTGGCTGGCGAAGAGGAGAAGACAACTCTTGCGACATCTCTTTTGCATCATTCAACACCTTGAAGCGATCTCTTGCAAAGCTGTAACCTTAAGTCTGTGGAGGAAGTTACGAGGTGATCAGCAAGCAAACGAAGAGCTGAGAGTTCTTGCGTTGGTGGTGTTGTGCTGTGCTCGGTGATTTATTCGCCTATTCTCATCCTTGTGCTTTGTTAGCGATCTGTAAGATCTTCCTTTTTGTCTCTGTGCTTAATTTCTCATACTCTTGAGAATATTTGTGTGGAGAGGTTTCTCCACCGAGAAGGAGGTATTTGATATCCGGATTTCCCGGGGCTTGATCTGCCGACGATCAAGGGATCACCCACCTCACGGGCATGCCAAGGAGTAGGGGCAAGTTATCCCCGAACCTTGTAAATCCTCCTTGTTCGTGACCTTGTATTGTTATTTCTGTTCGTGTTCTTGTTTTTGTATTGCTTCCGCTGCCGTTAACTCTAAGTGCAGAAAACTTCAAGAAGAGAGTGAAATTTCTGTGTCTGGCTACATTCACCCCCCTCTATAGTCATCCAAGCACCAACAAGTGGTATCAAAGCTTGGGGCTCTGTTCAAACGGATTAACACCCGAGAGCTTACAACAACGATGGCTTTGAGAGAAGGATTTAGCACCAACCGACCTCCCTTCTTCGACGGGACAGATTTCCAATATTGGAAGTCTCGCATGGAGTACTATCTCAAGACTGATATTGGAATGTGGTTCTCCATGAAGGAAGGATTCATTCCTCCAAGAGACGCTGAGGGAAAAGAGTTGGAGTCCTCGCGATGGTCGGCTGAGCAAACTCGAAAAGGAGAAGCTGATGCAAAGGCAGTGGTCACCTTGCAATGTGGGATGACTAAGGACCAACTAATCAAAGTTCCCTTCACAAGCGCCAAGGATCTATAGAACAAGCTCATCGAGCTTCATGAAGGCACCCGGGATTCAAGGATAGCCAAGAGGGACTTGTTCCTCAACCAACTACAAAATCTCACCATGAAGGAGTCCGAGACGGTAAGTGAACTCCATGGCCGTTTCAAAGAGATACTCAACGGTCTCCACTCCATTGATGAAAAGGTCGAGAACCGCGACCTTGTGAGGTCGTCCTAAAAGTCTTTCCAAGGAATGCTTTGTGGTTATCCATGGTGGATGCCTACAAGGTATCCAAGGATTTGCCAATTGTAAAAATAGATGATTTGTTTTGTGAAATGGAGCTACACGAGATTGCTAACAAAGGCCCCAAGGAGAAGGGGATTGCTCTTGTGGCAGGGGACAAGACCAAGAAGAAGAAGGAGAAGGAAGTCTCTTCATCTTCTTCATCCGAGTCCGAGGAGGATGGTAGCGAATCTTCTTCATCCGAGATGGCTAACTTCGTAAGGAGAATGATGAGGAAGAGCCGCCGTTACAAAGGAAAAGGTAACCCTAGTGAAGTTAAAGTTGATAAGACTAATGTTTCTTGTTTTGAGTGTAGTAAGAAAGGACATTACAAGAGTGAATGTCCAAAACTCAAGAAGAAGGAGGAGAAATCGAAGAAGAAGAAGAAGAAGAAGACTTTGAAGGTCACGTGGGATGAATCTTCTTCTAGTTCATCCGAAGAAGAAAAGGAGGAGAAGAGTACTTGCCATGTAGCTCTCATGGCCATTGGAGATGTGGAGAGCTGTGATGAATCCATGGATTCCTCAAACGCGACTTCATCATCTTCGGATGATGAAGAGGTAATTTCTCCCGAATTAGACAAGAGTTATAGAACTATTGCATGCTTAACCGAATTGTTAAAGAAATCTAAAGAAAAGGTTAAGTCATTAAAAGTAGAAGTAGAATAACTAAAATCCTCTAAGGATGAGGATCTTGATGACTTGCATGCAGAAGTCTTAGAAGATGAAAACAAAGTCTTGGAGGGTGAGGTTGAGAGACTCAAGAGTCTTCTTGAGAAATTCTCAACTAACACTAAGACTTTGGATATGATTCTAAATGCTCAAAGGGTGGTTTACAACAAGGTCGGTATAGGTTACCGACCTAAAGAACCGACTTTTGTTTCCTTAATGTCTAGGACTCGTGTTAGATCACCTAAGACTTCTAGGGTTCAAAAGAAAGTAGTCAATGCATAGGTGCCTAAGTCATGCATTGTAGGTGCTTTAGGTCCTAAGATTTGGGTACCTAAATCTTCTATTTTCGTATTATGTAGGCTTTGATTGAGGGGGAGCATCTATCAACTTGGTTCGTTGATAGTGGGTGCTCCAAACATATGACTGGTGATAGATCTTTATTCACTACTCTACAAAGCAAAAGTAGAGGTAATATATCTTTTGGTAACAATGGTAGCCTTAAGGTTGTAGGGATAGGAGACATTCAAATATCCGAATGTCTTAGAATTAAAAATGTCCTTCTAGTCAAGGGGATGACATTTAATCTCCTAAGTGTCAGGCAATTGTATGATGCGGGTTACACAATTGATTTTCATTCAAGTCAATGTCTAGTTAGACAAAATGACACACTTGACACGGTACTAGTAGGCACAAGGACAGATAACATTTATCAAGTTTCTTTTAAAAGTGCTATTAATGCTTCTGTTAAGTGTTTCATGTCAAGAGAAGATGAGTTCACACTTTGGCACAGGAGATTGACACATGTGAACACGAAGAACATCCGAAAATTGGCCAACAAGAGACTAGTTTGTGGCTTACCAAGCATCAAGTACGAAAAGGACAAGCTTTGTGATGCATGTCAAATGGGTAAGCAAATGAAATCCTCACACAAAGGTAAAAGTGATGTAAGTACCTCTACTGCTTTAGATTTACTACACATGGATTTATTTGATTGTAGTACAATTATATATTTGAATGGTAGTAGGTATTATTTTGTGATCATTGATGACTTTACTAGATACACTTGGACATATTTTTTAAAATATAAGAATCAAACCCTAGATGTTTTTATTTCATTTTGTAGAAGAATTGAAAATGAAAAATCAACAACAATTAAAATAATTATGAGTGATCATGGAGGAGAATTTCAAAACCAAAGATTTTTGAATTTTGTCAAGAGAGAGGATATAAACATGAGTTCTCCACTCCTAGAACACCACAGCAAAATGATGTTGTAGAGAGGAAGAACCGAGTCTTACAAGAGGCTGCACGAAGCATGCTCAATGAGTACTCTTTACCGAGTTACTTATGGGCTGAAGCTGTGAACACAGCTTGCTACGTGCAAAACCAAGTCCACATACATAGATTTCTAGGGAAGACTCCTCACAAACTTTGATTTGGAAAACCACCTACAGTTAAACATCTAAGGGTGTTTGGGTGTAAAGTGTTTATTCTAAATACCAAGGACCATCTTGGAAAGTTCACAGCGAAAGATGATGAAGGGATACTGGTCGGGTATTCCCTTGTCAGCAAAGCTTATGGAGTCTACAATAAAAAGTCTAGATTGGTCGAAGAATCTTCTGATGTGGTTTTTGAGGAAATCCCAAAAGCAATTGATCAGTCAGAAGATGTAAAAGGAATTCAATTCGAACTTAGAAAACTAGGTTTGGATGAGAGTCCGAGTGTTGGAGATGGTGCTGATGAATCGGATGACGGTGAGCCTAGACAACATGAAGCTCAGCCGAACCCTGAGGCTGAGTCTGTGTCTAGTGACACCATCCAAGAAGCACCTCCAACACCAAGGCAAACTAGGTTAGCCTCTAGTCATCCCCAAAACCAAATTGTTGGAGACATCCATCAAGGGGTTAGAACTAGATCATTCTTTAGGAATGAGGCTAATGAAGTTGCCTTAATTTCAGAAATTGAACCTAGGAAAATTGACGAGGCATTGCATGATCCCGATTGGATCATTGCTATGCAAGACGGATTAGGTCAATTAGAGAGAAGCCAAGTTTGGGACTTAGTCCCTAGACCTAAGAAGACCACCATTATTGGAACCAAATGGGTCTTCAAAAATAAATTGAACCATAAGGGAGAAATCGTAACAAACAAGGCACGCTTGGTAGCCAAGGGCTATAGTCAAGTTGAAGGTCTTGATTACGATGAGATCTATGCTCCCGTGGCATGATTGGAATCCATTCGATTGATGCTTACATTTGCAACACATAGAGGTTTCAAACTCTATCAAATGGATGTGAAATCAGCCTTCCTAAATGGTTTCATAAGAGAAGAGGTCTATGTCGAATAACCTCCGGGGTTTGAAAATTCCAAATTTCCAAACCACGTGTTCAAGCTCAAGAAGACGCTTTACGGCCTTAAACAAGCACCTCATGCTTGGTATGAGCGGTTGTCGATATTTCTTATCGAAAAAGGCTTCGTGAGAGGACAAATATATCCTACACTATTTCTACGAAGAGATGGTGACAATATATTTGTAGCCCAAGTATATGTCGATGACATAATTTGTGACTCCAACAACAAGGGTTATTTGAATAAATTTATTGGGCATATGGAGAGTGAGTTTGAGATGAGTCTAGTAGGAGAATTGACATTCTTCCTTGGACTCGAAATCAAACAAACTCGAGACGGAATCCATGTGCACCAATCAAAATACACTCAAGAGATGCTCAGAAAATTTAATATGAGTGACTCGAAAGAGGTAACCACTCCCATTGTAACGCCCGCCTTTTCCCCCACCTTACGGTGTGGCGAGAGACGATGTTACGCTTAACATACTTAAGCATGAAAACATCGTAATGCAGCGGAAACATTTAAAACTTATACATCCATGCACCTAACTCTTGAATCATAAATATGTCTTAACTATCCTTCCTAACTTGGAGACATGGGATCTTAGCGTATTAACATCATACATAGTATTATCATATAAAATTCATATAAGTCATCCATCAGGCAACATAAGTAGCAAGTTTATAATTTCCTTGAACAAAACCATCCTAATTATAGCATGAGACTTGCAAAAACATAGAGCATGTGACAAGTATAATATTAAAACTTTTCTTTCTGCCATGTCACTACCACACACACACACTATTGCCCCTCCTGCTGCTCCACTTAATAACCTCTTGCTTGATCTGTGGTACAAGAGAAATAAGACTACAAGCACATAGGCTTAGTAAGACCCTTTCCTAGTCACTAAAATCATGCGTCACTTAAACATAAACATATAAAGCATTTGACATAACATAATTCTGTACATAAAACATAAGCATAGTCTTAGCGTACTTCATAAGCATATGAACATCTAACATAGCATGATTCTTAACATAAACACAAACATAAAACATACTTATTATGGCATAGTTCTTAACATAACATGAGCATGAAACGTACTTATCATGGCATATCTCTTAACATGGACATAAGCATATTCTTAACATAAACATAAGCGTAAAACATACTTATCATGGTATAATGCATAGCATGAAAGAATGCATGAGTCAAATGCATATACATAAGGATACTTAATTTAAAATCATACTTTTAATTACTTAAACATAATCATAACATCATTGGAGTCCCCGGCTTGTACCACATACATATATCATAAGCGCGCATGCCTAATTAAATACGAGGTAGCTAGCCTCGACCTACTAGGGTAGGAACTGCTACGGTAGTTCCAAAAACCGAGGCGTTCTTAAGGTGCCCATCCCTGTTGGACAGCTATGGTAGTCCCAGAACCATGGACAGCTACGGTAGTCCAGAACCGAGGCGTTCTTAAGATGCCCATCCCTTGGACCCTTACTTCGGTCCGGTACAAGCCCATTCATAAAGTAAAATAACTTTGCATGCTTCATCATTCATAGACATACTTAACATATCTTAGGACATAAACATAACCATGTTACATGAAGCATGACATAAACATGCTTGGCATTTCATCATGCATACTTAATTCATAACATCATTATGCCTTCATCATTCATACTTATCATTCATACTTATCATTCGTACTTAAGGCATAAACATCATCTTCATTCATCTTCTTTATTCATAAAACATGACATACATACATAATCATGCCTCCAGGCATAAACATTATCTTGGTTCATAAAGCTTGCATAATTATAGTACATGAGATAAACATGCATTTCATACATTGTACATTTCATCTAGCATACATAATCCTAGTATCCATCATAGAGCATGCATGGGTAAGATACATATGAACATGATGCATACTACTTAGGTTCATGACATTCATCATAGAACATGCATAGACCTTCATACACATATATCTATTATAGGCATTTAACATCCTACATGCATTATTCTATTTAACATACCCCTACATCAATTACATATGTTCATGGTTTATGGTCTAAATATTCATGAGTAAAACATAACATAGAACCTAAACATACAAAGTCATGATACATAACACATAAAGCTAGGGTTTTAGTAACATAAAGATCCTCACATCATGCTTAACCATATACTTACATCATAGTAACCTATAAACAAGTATCCTTGAGACCTTAACCCAATCCAAACCCTAGATTAGGGTCTTGGCCGAAACCCTAAAGGACCATGAGTCCATGGAAAATTCACATAGGCCATGATTAACATCCAATACAATACATACCATGCCATAGAAAACCATTTGAACCCTTGATTGGATTTAACCCTAAGTCCTAGCCCTAAATCATGCATTGGCCGAAACCCTAGAAGGGTAATAAGTCCATAGGAAAATTCATATAAGTCACCATTATTACCCATTATACCATAGAAAACATACTAACCATGCTTGAAGGGTTGAATTTTAAACCTAACCATGGTACCTTGATGGTGGCCGAAACCCTAAAGGGGTTTTAGGGTGCTACAAAATTTCCAAAATCATACTTTTATGCTTAACTTATCATGAGTAAACATTAGGAAACATAAGAGGGGTTTTTAACATCATTTTAGCCCCAAAAACTTGCTTGGCCGAAACCCTCAAAAGCCCTAACCATAGATTTCTCAACATGGTGTGCCAACAAAAACTTATATCATGACAAACAACTTGGAAGCTATCATACCACAGGTGAGGGGGTCTTACCTTTCCTTATCTTGGATATAATCTTTAAATAGAAATAAAAAGAAACCTTTTTGACCCTAAACCTCTCCTTAGCCCTAGTAGCCTTGTAGAAAGCCTTGGATCTTCAAGATGGAGTCCTTTGTGAAGCTTTTCTAAGGAAAAGAAACCCTTGTGGGTTTCGGCTAGAAGAAGAAAGAAGAAGGAGAGGAATGGCTTTGGTGGGAGAAGAGAAGAAAAAGAGTAACTCCTATGTCTCTTCCTCTCTCATCTACTCTTTTATACTACATGAAGGGGGGCAAGTGAAGGATCATAGTGCCTCTTCTCTTGATGACTCTTCACTTCCCTAAGCCTTAACCAAAATCTTTTTCATTCTCTACTAGCACTCCCTTGCTAGGTGAATTGGTTAGTACATGCATGGTGTTACACTAGGTCCAAGGCTCAATCCATAGTGCATGCACTTTATTTTTATTTTATTTTATTTTTTTTTCTTTTAATTTCGGCAATGCCCCCTAAGGCCTACCAATAGCCATGCTAATATTCTTAATTTAAACCCATTTCTATTTATATTAAATTCTACCTAAAATCCACTAATAACCATGGTACTAGAAAAACACATGTAAGACCCATTAGTACTTAGCTTCTTATTCTATATCGAAAATCATGGATCATCATGCTAAGGTTTATACTAGTGTCCCTATGTTCCTCGAGAATCTATCTAGGCCTGGTCAATATTTTTAAAGAAAATATTGAAAATATTTTTCGGGTCGTTACAATCCCCCATACCTCGTGAAAGTTCGTCCTCGAACTTAGAATAGCTCCGGGTACTTGCGTCTCATCTCGTCCTCGCGTTCCCAGGTAGCTTCCTCGAATCTTTGACTTTGCCATAGGACCTTGACTAAGGGTACCTTCTTGTTCCTTAGCATTTTGATTTCTCGATCCAAGATCTGGATAGGTCAGTTTTCAAAACTTAGGTCCTCCTGAACTTGTACTGTTTGTGGCTCGATCACCTGATCCGTGTTTAGAATACACTTCTTGAGCATCGACACATGGAACACGTTATGGATAGCTGACATCTCTTGAGGCAGCTCTAGCTCATATGCCACCTTGCCGACTCTTTCCAATATTGGGTACGATCCCACATAACGCGGACATAGTTTTCCTTTCTTCCCGAATCTCGTTACCCCTTTCATAGGAGCCACTTTGAGGAATACCAGATCCCCAATATTGAATTCCAGTGACCTACGCCGGACATCTGCATAACTCTTCTGCCGACTCTGAGCAGCTTCTATCCGTCGTCGAATGTTCTGTATGGCTCGGGTGGTGTCGTCGATGAGATCCGTCGTGAGCCCCATCGCCTTCATTTCACCACCTTCATACCAACAGATCGGAGACCTACATCTCCTCCCGTACAAGGCTTCATAAGGTGTCATTCCAATAGTAGCTTGGTAGCTGTTATTGTAAGCGAATTCCGCTAAACACAGATATCGGCACCAACTCCCCTTGAAATCCAGGGCACAAGCCCGCAACATGTCCTCCAGCACTTGATTCACTCATTCAGTTTGCCCGTCAGTCTGAGGGTGAAAAGTTGTACTGAATCGTAATTTAGTGCCGAGAGACTTCTGGACGCACTCCCAAAAGTGTGAGGTAAAGCGACCATCCCTATCTGAGATGATGGTCTTGGGAACTCCATGAAGTCTGATTATCTCCTTGGCATATAATTGACCTAGTTGCTCAATCGAATAGGTCATCTTGATTGCTAGGAAATGAGCAGACTTCGTCAACCTGTCCACAATTATCCATATCACATCATATCCATTTGTAGTCTTGGGAAGTCCTGAAATAAAGTCCATAGAGATATCTTCCCATTTCCATTTTGGAATTGGAAGTGACTGCAGAACTCCTCTGGGTCGCTGGTGCTCTGCCTTCACTCGTTGGCAGGTCAGGCAAGTGCCAACATGCTGAGCCATATCTCTCTTCATACTGGACCACCAAAATTTCTCCTTCAGATCTTGATACATTTTGGTGGATCCCGGATGCATTGAATAAGGGGTTCCGTGAGCTTCTACTAATATTGCTCTCCGCAGCTCCGGATCATTAGGGATACATAGAGTACTCCTCCGTTGGCGATATGAAAACCATCACCCTTTCCTTCTAGGATCTCCTGCTTGATTCTCTGAAGACTCGGATCACCATTTTATTTTTCCAATATGTCCTCGAACAGCGTCGGCGATATTGTCATGGTAGAAAGTCATCCGGAGATGACCCTCGACCCTAAAATTCGTAATTTCTCTTTCGAGTGGTCGTGGTAATCTAGATATGGGCATCAAGGTGGCACATGACTTCCGGCTGAGTGCATCGGCCACTTTGTTTGCCTTCCTTAGATGGTAGAAGATCTCGCAGTCGTAGTCCTTTACCAACTCCAGCCACCGGCGTTGTCTCATATTTAGGTCTTTCTGAGTGAAGAAATATCGCAGACTCTGGTGGTCTGTATAAATCCTACACTGCGCTCCATACAGATAATGCCTCCATATCTTAAGAGCGAAGACCACAGCGGCCAATTCCAGATCGTGGGTGGGGTAATTCTGTTCATGTTCTTTGAGTTGCCTAGAGGCATAGGCAATGACCTTACCATTCTGCATACGTACAGCTCCAAGTCCCAGTTTAGAGGCGTCACTATACATGTCGAAGCCCTGGTTTCTTTCTGGAAGGGTAAGAATTGGAGCACTTGTAAGTCTCCTTTTTAGCTCCAAGAAACTCCTTTCGCAGTTTTCCATCCATTCATATTTCTTATCCTTCCGGGTGAGAGCCGTTAGAGGGGCTGCAATTCTCGCGAAGTCCTCCACAAATTTTCGATAATAGCCCACCAGCCCGAGAAAGCTTCTGATTTCGCTGGCGTTCTTCGGCCGGCCCCAGTTATTCACAGCTTCAATCTTTGTTGGGTCTACCATAACACCATCCTTGGAAATAATATGGCCCAAAAAGCCTACCTGGTCGAGCCAGAACTCACATTTAGAGAACTTGGCGTACAGTTGTTTTTCCCAAAGAGTCTGTAGTACTATCTTCAGATGCTCGGGGTGCTCTTCTTGGTTTCTCGAATAAATAAGGATATCGTCGATGAAGACGATTACAAATTTGTCGAGAAAAGACGAGAATACCCGATTCATAAGGTCCATAAACATAGCAGGAGCATTTGTCACGCCGAAGGGCATAACAACGAATTCAAAATGCTCGTACCTTGTTCGGAAGGCCGTCTTCGGAATATCATCCTGTTTTACTTTAACTTGATGATAACCAGACCTCAGATCGATTTTCGAGAAAACGGTGTCTCCCTTCAATTAGTCAAACAGGTCATCTATCCTTGGAAGGGGATACCTGTTCTTGATCGTTACATTGTTCAGTGCTCGATAATCTATGCACATTCGCATAGGTCCGTCTTTCTTCTTCACAAACAGTACCGGAGCTCCCCATGGGGAATGACTAGGGCGAATAAGTCCCTTATCGAGTAATTCCTGTAGCTGTTCTTGAAGTTCCTTTAATTCAGCCGGCGCCATACGATAAGGTGCCTTGGAGATCGGGTTAGTACCCAGAACCAATTCGATCTCGAATTCCACTTCTCTATCAGGAGCTAACCCCGGTAACTCATCCGGGAATACTTCTGGGTACCCGCATACAACTTTGACATCTTCCAACTTCTGGTCATTTATTTGACTTGCGTCAATCACATGTGCTAGAAATCCAGTATATCCCTTGTCTAACATCTTCTGTGCTTTGAGACTCGATAAGAATTTTTCGGTTCTTTTCCTTGGCTCTCCGATAAATTCAAATGTAGAATCTGCCTCAGGTTGAAAGACCACCTTTCGTTTACGGCACTCGACAGAAGCACCGTATTTGCTCAGAAAATCCATTCCCATTATAACATCATAGTCCTGCATGTCGAGTACTATCAGATCGCAGTAGAGTTCCCTTCCTGCGATTCCGACTGGCACAGCACGCAGCATGTGAGTGGATGTCATTATTTCTCCCGAATGCAGGGTTGTTAAGAACTTGCAGTTTAAAACTTGTGGAGACATATCTATCTTCTTAGTGTAGAACATAGAGATGAACGAATGCGTTGCCCCAGTATCAAATAATGCGGTAGCATACTGACTGTAAATAAGTATCTGACCTGTGACAACCGTTGAAGCATTAGTGGCATCCTCCTTAGTAATAGAGAAAACCCTAGCATCCGCCATAGTTGGTGGGGCCTCCAATCTCTCTTGGCTCATTAGGGTACCCTCCGGCTCCGCTTGCATATAATGTAGTTTCGCTAGTACACCCTGGTACTGAACAAGCTGTTGGGGAGGTGCCTGGTTCTTGGTAGGACAGTAAGAGGCCATGTGTCCTTCCACTCCGCAGATTAAACATCGGTTCATACCTTTTCGGCATTCCCCGGGGTGCATTTTCCCGCATGTAGCACACAGGGGGAACCGGGACTGTTTATTTGTTGGGCCCCCTTGGGAGTTGTTCCATGGCTGCCATTTACCACTCTAGTTTCCTTTCCAATTAGCGTTGGTACTCTGAGATTTCTGACCCCCTGAGTATTAATAAAAGGGAGGAACATTAGGGACAATGAAAGATAAAGAATCGAGAATCCCGGAGTGAACTTGATTCTTACTTTCATTTAATGCCTTCCTTTGCTGATTGATATTGTTCAGGTAATGTTCGGTGAGTAGAGCACTACTAAACAACTCCTCGGTGGTCTGTGGTCTGTTAACTCCGCCGGCCACGTTCAGGGCTATTTCGGGCCGCAACATCTTCAACATAAGTCGGACCCTTTCTTTCTCAGTGCGGACCAGCTCAGGGCATAGACGAGCCAGTCGGTTAAATTTCTTCACGGCTTCATTGACCGAGAGGTTGCCCTGTCGGAATTCCGTGAACTCGTCGTAATGTTTGTTTGTGACACGCATATTGAAGAATTCTTCGAAGAACTCCGATTCGAAATCTGACCACGTCATCTGGTTCACTTGTCTCTTGGCCTTGACCCTTTCCCACCACATTCTGGCATCCCCAGAAAGGCAGAATGATGCACACTTGATCTTCTCATGCTCAGGCCAGTCCAGCAGCTCCATCTAGGGGTGAGTATTCGGTTAAAACCGAACCGAACCGAACCGAATAAACCAAAAACCGAATAAACCGATTTTTTTCAAAAAAACCGAAACGACCGAATTTCTCGATAAAAACCGAGAAAACCGAACCGAAAAAATTTTGATTAATTCGGTTTTCGACCGAATTAACCGAATTACCCGAAATTTTAAATTTAATTCGAATTTTTAATTAAAATAACCAGATTTTATTTAATTAATTATATTTTTAAATAAAAATAATTAAATTAATATTTTTATTCGGTTTATTCAGTTTATTCGGTTTAACCGAATTACAAAACTCAAAACCGAAACCGAACCGATTTAACCGAAAAACCGAACCGAATTAATAAAAAAAACCGAAAACCGAATTAACCGAACCGAATTTCAAAATTCGGTTAATTCGGTTCGGTTAATTTGGTTTAACCGAATTTTTGCTCACCCCTAGCTCCATCGTACTTTCCACTGTCTTGAACCACGCTTGGGCGTGCCATGGTTCGCCAGCACCCGAGAAATTCTCCGGTTTTAGCCTCAACCACTGGATCAGATAAGCCTCTTGTCGTGCCACAGTGGTCGGGCCTGTCGGAGGGGTTTGCGTAACCGCGGGCGCGACGGGTACAACCGTCTGGTTCACCGGTGGAGTGGTAGAATTTTCTTGCTGATTCATCAGGGTATTAATGGTTTGCTACTGCTCGGTGACATGACGTTGAAGTTGGGTCACTAATTACATCAGGTCAGGCGATGGAGTTGTCTCATTAAGTCTGTTACTCTGTCTCCTGGCCATGCTTTTCTTCATAAAAAAATATGACTAATATAAGTTTTTGTTATTCTTACCTATATATCCAATTCTAAAGTATTTGAATTTCCTAAAAATTAGGTAAAGTATCGTTCACATTACATATCCTAAAAAGTACTTGCTATCATAAGGTCTCGTTCATACTTGCATACTCTAGAATCATAAGATATTATCCATACCTGTTTATTCTAGAATCATAAAAGAACATAAGGTATCCTAAAAGTATTTGCTATCCTAAGGTATGCGTAGAGGTACTTACTTGGAAGCTGCAGGAATGAGGCTTGATGTGTGTGCAGTGAGATGGCAACCGGCTCTGATACCAACCTGTAACGCCCGCCTTTTCCCCCCACCTTACGGTGTGGCGAGAGACGATGTTACGCTTAACATACTTAAGCATGAAAACATCGTAATGCAGCGGAAACATTTAAAACATATACATGCATGCACCTAACTCTTGAATCATGAATACGTGTCTTAACTATCCTTCCTAACTTGGGGACATGGGATCTTAGCGTATTAACATCATACATAGTAACATGACATAAAATTCATATAAGTCATCCATCAAGCAACATAAGTAGCAAGTTTATAATTTTCTTGAACAGAACCATCCTAATTATAGCATGAGACTTGCAAAAACATAAAGCATGTGACAAGTATAATATTAAAACTTTTCTTTCTGCCATGTCACTGTCACACACACACTATTGCCCCTCCTGCTGCTCCACTTAATAACCTCTTGCTTGATCTGCGGTACAAGAGAAATAAGACTATAAGCACATAGGCTTAGTAAGACCCTTTCCTACTCACTAAAATCATACGTCACTTAAACATAAACATATAAAGCATTTGACATAACATAATTCTGTACATAAAACATAAGCATAGTCTTAGCGTACTTCATAAGCATATGAACATCTAACATAGCATGATTCTTAACATAAACACAAACATAAAACATACTTATCATGACATAGTTCTTAACATAACATGAGCATGAAACGTACTTATCATGGCATATCTCTTAACATGGACATAAGCATATTCTTAACATAAACATAAGCGTAAAACATACTTATCATGGTATAATGCATAACATGAAAGAATGCATGAGTCAAATGCATATACATAAGGATGCTTAATTTAAAATCATACTTTTAATTACTTAAACATAATCATAACATCATTGGGGGTCCCCGGCTTGTACCACATACATATATCATAAGCGCGCATCCCTAAGTAAATACGAGGTAGCTAGCCTCGACCTACTAGGGTAGGAACAGCTACGGTAGTTCCAAAAACCGAGGCGTTCTTAAGGTGCTCATCCCTGTTGGACAGCTACGGTAGTCCCAGAACCATGGACAGCTACGGTAGTCCAGAACCGAGGCGTTCTTAAGATGTCCATCCCTTGGACCCTTACTTCGGTCCGCTACAAGCTCATTCATAAAGTAAAATAACTTTGCATGTTTCATCATTCATAGACATACTTAACATATCTTAGGACATAAACATAACCATGTTACATGAAGCATGACATAAACATGCTTGGCATTTCATCATGCATACTTAATTCATAACATCATTATGCCTTCATCATTCATACTTATCATTCATACTTATCATTCGTACTTAAGGCATAAACATCATCTTCATTCATCTTCTTTATTCATAAAACATGACATACATACATAATCATGCCTCCAGGCATAAACATTATCTTGGTTCATAAAGCTTGCATAATTATAGTACATGACATAAACATGCATTTCATACATGGTACATTTCATCTAGCATACATAATCCTAGTATCCATCATAGAGCATGCATGGGTAAGATACATATGAACATGATGCATACTACTTAGGTTCATGGCATTCATCATAGAACATGCATAGACCTTCATACACATATATCTATTATAGGCATTTAACATCCTACATGCATTATTCTATTTAACATACCCCTACATCAATTACATATGTTCATGGTTTATGGTCTAAATATTCATGAGTAAAACATAACATAGAACCTAAACATACAAAGTCATGATACATAACACATAAAGCTAGGGTTTTAGTAACATAAAGATCCTCACATCATGCTTAACCATATACTTACATCATAGGAACCTATAAACAAGTATCCTTGAGACCTTAACCCAATCCAAACCCTAGATTAGGGTCTTGGCCGAAACCCTAAAGGACCATGAGTCCATGGAAAATTCACATAGGCCATGATTAACATCCAATACAATACATACCATGCCATAGAAAACCATTTGAACCCTTGATTGGATTTAACCCTAAGTCCTAGCCCTAAATCATGCATTGGCCGAAACCCTAGAAGGGTAATAAGTCCATAGGAAAATTCATATAAGTCACCATTATTACCCATTATACCATAGAAAACATACTAACCATGCTTGAAGGGTTGAATTTTAAACCTAACCATGGTACCTTGATGGTGGCCGAAACCCTAAAGGGGTTTTAGGGTGCTACAAAATTTCCAAAATCATACTTTTATGCTTAACTTATCATGAGTAAACATTAGGAAACATAAGAGGGGTTTTTAACATCATTTTAGCCCCAAAAACTTGCTTGGCCGAAACCTTCAAAAGCCCTAACCATAGATTTCTCAACATGGTGTGCCAACAAAAACTTATATCATGACAAACAACTTGGAAGCTATCATACCACAGGTGAGGGGGTCTTACCTTTCCTTATCTTGGATATAATCTTTGAATAGAAATAAAAAGAAACCTTCTTGACCCTAAACTTCTCCTTAGCCCTTGTAGCCTTGTAGAAAGCCTTGGATCTTCAAGATGGAGTCCTTTGTGAAGCTTTTCTAAGGAAAAGAAACCCTTGTGGGTTTCGGCTAGAAGAAGAAAGAAGAAGGAGAGGAATGGCTTTGGTGGGAGAAGAGAAGAAAAAGAGTAACTCCTATATCTCTTCCTCTCTCATCTACTCTTTTATACTACATGAAGGGGGGCAAGTGAAGGGTCATGGTGCCTCTTCTCTTGATGACTCTTCACTTCCCTAAGCCTTAACCAAAATCTTCTTCATTCTCTACTAGCACTCCCTTGCTAGGTGAATTGGTTAGTACATGCATGGTGTTAAACTAGGTCCAAAGTTCAATCCATAGTGCATGCACTTTATTTTTATTTTATTTTATTTTTTTTTCTTTTAATTTCTGCAATGCCCCCTAAGGCCTACCAATAGCCATGCTAATATTCTTAATTTAAACCCATTTCTATTTATATTAAATTCTACCTAAAATCCACTAATAACCATGGTACTAGAAAAACCCATGTAAGACCCATTAGCACTTAGCTTCTTATTCTATATCGAAAATCATGGATCATCATGCTAAGGTTTATACTAGTGTCCCTATGTTCCTCGAGAATCTATCTAGGCCTGGTCAATATTTTTAAAGAAAATATTGAAAACATTTTCCGGGTCGTTATACCCATGGCGACAAACACAAGATTAGACAATGATGAGAGTGGTAAGCCCGTTGACCTAACTCAATATCGAAGCATGATAGGTAGTCTGCTATACCTCACAGCTAGTCGACCTGATATACTTTTTGCTGTGGGTATGTGCGCAAGATACCAAGTCTGTGCCAAGGATTCTCATTTGATTGTCATTAAAAGAATTCTGAGATACCTTAAGGGCACGATTGGAGTCGGTCTAAGGTACCCCCGTACCGAGTCATTTGACTTAATTGGCTACACCGATTCCGACTATGCTGGGTGCAAGTTGGATCGGAAGAGCACAAGTGGGGTTGTCAATTCTTAGGATCATCATTAGAGAGTTGGTAAAGTCGGAAGCAACATTGTGTTGCTCTCTCCACGACCGAGGCAGAATATATCACCATAGGAGAGAGTGTGTCACAATTGTTGTGGATGATATAAATACTAGAGGACTATGGATTAACCTACAAGGGTATGTAAGTGTTGTGTGACAACATAAGTACTATTAATCTTACAAAAAATCCAGTCCATCATTCAAGAACCAAGCACATTGAAGTACGTCACCACTTCATTAGGGATCATATTGCTACAGGAGATATTGTACTCTCACATGTAAAGTCAAAATCGAACCTAGCAGACATTTTCACTAAACCACTCCCCGAGAATGAAATTAGTTTCTTACGAAGGGAGTTGGGAATGTGTCGTGCATCATAGGATTGAAAAAGAAGAAAAACCCGTCATGAGCATTTCCAATTGTTGGGCAACAATTATTGGGCAACTTGGGAATATCTCACACAAACTATAAGGTTTAACAAAATATTTTTATTGCTAGAAATGTGGTGAGATGCTAGGATCAACCTAATTACTCAAAATGTTAATGCATCCCTTGAGAAATTAGGTTGACGAGACAAAAATCATTAAGTTGACCAAGTATGGAGAAAACCAATGCATAATACATGTGTATTTGGTTCCATGATCATACTTGGGCATTCCAATCAAGGAAACTTGATTCGAGACTTATTTTGATACAAACTTGTTTCAAATTAGATGGTTGTTTTGATTGAATTTGACTTCACTTGGTTGGGTTTTTGTTTTACAATAGAGAGGTTGTTCAATCCATAAGGACTCTTGATTCTTGTTAAAAGATCAATTCTAGTCGAGCGAACACATCCAGGATCGGTAAACATCCTCTGATGGTTTCTGAGATCGAAAGAAAGTCTGAAACTGAAGCTTCTGTCACGTATTAGATAGTCTCTGATTTCTGATCGGTCCACCGACCGATCCAGAGTTGTGTTGATCGGTCCACAGACCGATCAGTGAGCTCATAGAACCATGACTAAGTGATTCTGTTCGGTCCCTGATCGATCAACAGACCGATCAAGGACATCCCTGATCGGTCACCGGACCGATCAGGAGTTAGCCTGATCGGTAATAAAGACCAATCATGAAATCCTGCGACAATCCACAGAAAGCTTTCTGTCTTGGATTTGTTCGATCCACTGACCGATCAGGTCACTCTTATGATCGGTCCACAGACCGATCAGAAGGGTCACAGAAATCTCGCAAATTTTCTGTTCGATCCCTGTTCGATCCACAGACCGATCAGGGACCTCCCTGATCGGTCACCGGACCGATCAGGAGTTGCCCTGATCGGTCATAAAGACCGATCAAGCAATTCTGCGAAATCCACAGAAATCCCTCTGTGTTGGCCCTGATCGGTCCACTGACCGATCTGGCCACCCTCCTGATCGGTCCACAGATCGATCAGTGAGGATCACCAAACCCTCTGTTCGCTCTATGATCGATCGGCAGACCGATCAGGGGCTTCCCTGATCGGTCACCCGACCGATCAAGACCCAGCCAGACCGATCAGGAGGTTCCCTGATCGGTCTGGGTACCCCCAGATCGAACGGTGATCCGATCGATCGTATTAACTTCAGTTGGTGGATCAGTCCACCAACCTATTAACTTCATCTCCTTATACCTCCAAACCCTAGCCGACTCCCTTCCACCTGCACAAAACGCACCAGAGCCTTCTCTTCTTCCTGCGTGAGCTCACACTTCTGAGTTTTTAGCGAGGCGAGATCTCTGTTTCTCCCTTTCTGCGGCTTACTCTTCCTGCGATTTGTCTCTGAGCGTCCTTTGCGTGTGAGTTCTTGTGAGTTTACGAGCCTTTGTTCCTGCGGATTGTTTATCCCATGCAAGTCACAACCGTGAGCGTCCTGCAACTCCTTGTGTGGTGATCTGGGCTTCTCTGCTGCAAGCTCCTTCCGGTTCTGAGGTTCTCATCTCTTGCGCAAGGTCTTCATTACTGCAAGTTGTTGTCAACTTCTTCTCCCAATCCATCATTTTCATGGCACCAAAGTAAGGATATGCTTGCGGTTATTTGATGATTAGCTTATAAACTGTGATTTTGTGAACTAATCATGAATCTCATTTGTTGTGTCGTACCCTTCCCTCAATCCCATTGATCCTTTGGTTGTGTGGTTTATTTTTGTGTTTGCCGTGACCCTTAACCTCACTAATTAAACCGAATTTCATTTGATCATTATGTGTTCAATTCAACAATTCAACTTGTGCTGTGACCTCCCAATGTTCAATTTACTTATCCTTAACCCAAAATTTTGTGTCGTGATTTGATCATTATTATGATTCAATTGATCCATCTAAATACCGTGACCCATTATTTCCATCCCTTAGGAAATCTTCTAAGGGCAAAGAACCTGCGGAAGAGACCTCAAAGGGAAAAGGTTCATCATCATCTAGACCCTCCCAAAGACCCCAACCCTCTGATAGTTCTAGATTTGTGAGTTCCTTCTTCGAACAGAAGTTCCTCAACACTACCTTTAAGCCTCTCCCTTGTCGTATCGTAGATAGATCTTTTGTATACGACAATTGTCCCTCGATCAAACAAATCATCGAGTTCTATAATATGGAGTCTTTTTTTTTCTGGAACGCCAGATCAATGTCGACTTGGTATCCGAATTCTATAACAACCTTTATACCACATGCGTACACTACCCGGGTGGCCAAGAAAGACCTAGATTTTACTTACTCTACTTTCTCAGAGTATCTGGGCTTTCGGCGTTCACCGAATAGCTTTTCCCTGTTTCCTACCCTTCCAGCCCGTTTACCAGTTCCATTCTTGGATGTCACCCCAGATTCCATTTACGAGTACTTTTTCGGCCACCTCAGGTCGGATGGTCTCGATGAGCTTGACAATGACTTCCCTACTTTTGCTGCCCTCCGATTGTCTCCTGTAGATTACATTCTATTCAAGATCATCACCCAATGCATTCTGCCCATAACTTCAAAATCTCTTGCTGAGATCCGCCCATTCCACTATCTGATGCTCTATGGGATGCATCGACAGTTGGATTTGGATATCATGGTGAGTATCTTCGAGTCCATCGTTTCCTATAGAGAGCCCAGCCGTCGCACCGTCTACATGCCTTTTGGGCACATCATTACTGACTGACTTCAGACGGTCGGTATAGATGTGACCAAGGGCAGGACCGTGCCCATGGTTCGGCAGGATTGCCGACTTGGCAAACGCGCGTTTGCCAAGTCTG
Source organism: Boesenbergia rotunda (assembly GCA_024364735.1). Classification (NCBI taxonomy): domain Eukaryota; kingdom Viridiplantae; phylum Streptophyta; class Magnoliopsida; order Zingiberales; family Zingiberaceae; genus Boesenbergia; species Boesenbergia rotunda. The sequence continues at coordinate 435,579 of JAGFNQ010007518.1, forward strand.
GCATCATTGTTGGACCTCAGGACCAGGGCCTTCTATGGAAGGATGGGAGGGGGTTAGGGGAGTTACCACGGGCCATCCACGTTCAGGTACCAGCAGCTCTAGTTGTACATCAGGAGGCGCCTGCAGCATCACATGAGGGGTACGAGCCGGATCCTGATCTCCGGTGGCAGGTCGCAGAGCTGGCTATGCAGCACGAGTTTCATGTGTCTGAGCTCTGGCGATAAGGGATCAGCTCTGAGGTTCAGTCTATCGACCGTAGATTACTCACGATAGAGTCCGACGTCTCTGGGATCCGTTCCGAGCAGTAGCATGGGTTGCAGAGTGGCACGCTTGGGCAG